>JAOTBA010000204.1:9397078-9409630 GCA_025629845.1 Erythroxylum squamatum
AAACTTCAAATGATCATAACTTTCCACTACGATATCCAAAACTTACAAACTTTATATCGTTGGAAAGCTGGAAAGATTATCTACAACTTCCAAGAAGACAATTTTTACTAGTTTTACCTAGATAATTCCAGATTTTCCCTTGAACACAGAACACAATTCCTACCCTTGTGAAAAATTGAACATAGCAATGTCAGAACTTGAAAAGCCATAAACAAACATAATGTATATGTATTTCATTCGCATCAAAAAAAGTGTTTTTCAATGCTTTAGTGGGCATTTCGAGCTACCTTACAACATAATCCAAAATACAAACTTTTGTAAAAACAATAATTTCTTAAAATGCAACTAAAGCCTTGTTAAACAAAGTCTAACTTCAAAGAATAAGAAGTGCAAATTGGAGTGATGCCTTGATGCTCGACTTGATCACTCGATATCTTGCTCATCGCCTGTGGATGGGAAGGAGTGGGGGTGAGCTTAACGCTTGTGGGTAACACTTTTATAACCAGTAACAAGCAAAATCATTGCAATAATCATTTTCATTGTAAAACTTAGATGAATGCATAACATATGTACATAACAATTTTTAACATATCACGAACATATAGGTACATCAAATTTGGTTCTGGTGGATCCAAAACAGAACGTACTACGCATTTCCATATAATGGTCTTGTGTAGCCGTGAACTTATGGGAGTCCAAGAAGGAGCACCATGCCACTAGCAGGTAGGCAGGAGAAGTCTTTCTATCAAAGTGCACTTGACTTAACTTAGGTGACCACCACAAACCCACATAATATGTATTTCATGACTTGTAAAACATAATGCCCATAGAGGCATACTTCATAAAATTGTTTTCTTAGACTTGATACCTTCTTAAAATCATTTTCATAATACACAAATATGCAACACATTTTTCAAAATACTTAAGAACAATACATGCAAAGTTAAAAGTAGTTGAAACTCATTTATTTACACTTCTTGAAAGAGACATGCATGGCTTATTACTAAATCATAAAAATGTAACCCACCTTGAATTTCTTGATTATGGCTTGCTCAAAAATGCTTCTCCTCTTGCTCCTCTTGTCCTTCTTGATTTTCTTCAACATTAACAAAAATCCCAAATCAAAAGAGTTCAAATTGGAAAACCCAAAGAATCAAATGCATGAAATTGATCCTGGAATACTTATACCCATACCTTTCCTAAGCTCTTTGAACCAAAAACTCCTTTCAAAACTCCAAAAGATTAAAATCAACTTACTTTATATCTTCACCAAACAATGATTCTCTTGGCTCTAATAGAAGCTCTAATCTTCCTCTTCCTTTTTCCATTCTTGATCACTCTCAAAATCCCTCTTGAAGGTTAAGGAATATCAAAACCTAGCTTGCTTTTCTTTCTTTCCCTAAACTCACGAAACTCTCTCCCTTCTTTCTTCAATTTTGTTTTTCTCTCTCTTCCAAAAGCAAGACACCCCATTTTCTTCTCTTTTACACCATTTATGATTGCATAAGGTCCCTTTTGCCCTTACTTTAATGCCTTATGGTTTTTAAACTTAAGTGACTTGCCAAAATTGGCCTTACACTGTCCCACTACTTTAATAGTTCAAAGCCCTTAGCCCATGTCATATTATCTTTCCCACATTAACAAGATAATTAATTCCAACATAACTAATCTACCAAGACCCCAAAATTAATCTAATCATGCTTATAATAAAAAAAATTCAAGGGCCAACATCGTCCTTTCTGACCGATCTCCACTTCTAGAATCGCCTTTGAATGTTTCCCCCTTGTTTGCCTCTGTTCACATCATTTTATAGTGAATTATAGGGTTTCTAGGAACTACAACACAAAGAAACCATAAAAGATCCAACACATCACTAAATCGAACCTTAACTTGCAAGAACATTTGATAGAAAAAGAAGGGAGATTTAGAATTATGAACTCTTTGTTTTCTACTCATTTTCTTTTCGTTTATGTTTGATTTCATTTTCGTTTAAGTTTAAGTAAATGTCTATAGTGTCTAGGTATGATGAACCCTAGTTTGTGCTATAATATTTTTTATTCTTTTATTTAATTTAATTGTTTTGATTGAATTATTGTGATTCAATTATGTGTTTTATATATGTTCTAATAGATCTAGAATATTAGTACGTAATCTGGTTTCATAACATAGAGATTGGAAAATTCCTGTGTATGAATAGAGCTGCCATAATTGCAAGGAATTGATTACAAACCTAGAGATAGGTCGATATAAGTCCTTTAGATTAGAGTCAAATCTAATAGTAGAATTCACAAATTGGTAAAGCAATCCTAGAAACTTTAACCTAAATAATTCGATTAATAAACCTAGGATTAGTTGTTAATAGTCTCGAGAGAGTTATTAGCATAAGATACACTACAAGAAATTGTATTTTTAGTGAAAGTAAAAGTTGTTACTAAAAGCAGTAATATTTGTCACTAATGAAGTCGTCATTAGTGAAGTCGTCACCTCCCGTCACAAATACCTCCATTACTAATGAAATAGTGACTAATTTAAAAAATGATCATAATTATGCAACACTTTTGTAACACAAATACTGACACTAAAACATGTGAAATGTGTGACAAAACTATATGGTCAAAATAACTTTACATATTTATGACAAGTTTATCGTCACAAATAATATAAAGTAGTGATGAATTAAGTCGTAATAGTACTTCATTTTATTGTGACGAAATTTTCGACACTAAAACCTATCAAATGTGTGACAACACTATTGGTCACAATAACTGTACTTATTTATGACAAGTTTGTTGACACAAATAATATAAAGTAGTGACAAATAAAGTTGTAACAATACTTCATTATATTGTGACAAAAGTGCCGACACTAAAACCTATGGAATGTGTGACAACACTATGGTCACAACAACTTTACATATTTATGACAGGGCTTTTGATACAAATAATATAAAATAGTGACAAATAAAATCATAACAATAGTTCATTTTATTGTTACAATGTTACCACCACTAAAATAATTATAAATAGTGACAAAATATTTGTCACTAATAATTTTTTCTATCTCTTGGTCACTAATATTTTAATAAAAAAGTGTCATCATTTTGTCACAAATGAAATTTGGTTCTTACAAAAAGTATTATCACTAATGTGTTTATTATTATCACAAATAAAACTACCAATTCATCAACAGAATTACATTAGCTGTAAAAGAAATTTGCATTAATGGCTATATTGTCAAACAAATTTCGTCACAAGTAAGAATGTTATATGTTACAATAATGTTGTCACTAAATAAAGAATATATGTTACAATAAATTTATCACTAATGCCTTATCATATACATCTGATATGTGTAATAAATCTTCACTAGAAAACCCAATGACTGAAGAGGCTGAGTAAGCATCAATGTATCTTTTCACCTATAACAGAAAATTGCGAAATGACAGAAGGTAACAAAAAGAAGGATGTCTTGAAATTAACAGCGAATGCAGAATCTTTTAAAGAGCAGGTAATACCAAATCGAGAGCACAAGAAGAGGTATCAAAGTTAGATGGAAGCGGATAGGAAGATCTCTTAAAACTCATGCCGAACATTAATGTTTCAAAATACAACATGTAATTTTGTTGCAAAGGAAACAGAGAATGAAACCAAATTGAACTTTAGAAAGTTAAATCATATACCTCTTCAGCGCTTCCTCCACCGTGATCAACATTCAGGGTTTGTCCATGTTTGCCTATAATAATAAGGAAAGTGTTTTCATGCAAGCCACCTGAACTAGACTCACCATCCAGAATTTTGATAAGCTTCTGCAGTAGAATTTGTGGTAAAACATTATCAAATAAGAATTAAGCATGCAGGAAAGATTAAAACCAACAGACAAAGGCAGCTTGATAATGGAAACAATGAAGGTAGGATATTTGGAACAATAGAATACACAAAATTTTGCAAACTTCACCTTTCAGTCACTAAAGACCAACAAAAGCTCAATTTCTAGTTCACTTCTTATATCCTTTCCAAAAAAATTCTAGGCATCAATCTAACATTAATAACTGAAAGTTTGTGCTTTCCCATGATTTCAACAGGGACTTTTGGAACACTAATAAGTATTAAATTTAAATGAAAGGAAAATGAGGAAGTAGTTTAGTTCATTTTGATGAGAAAATTTCAAAATTAGGAAGCCATATGTAAATTAAAAGGCCTGAAGGAGAGAATTCTAACTATTTATTTAGTTTCTCCATAAAGCATGTACATCTAAACACAAGCCTTTTAAAAAGGTACAACTTAGATGAAAGGAAACACAAAAAGAAAAACTTCCAAAATGGCTGAACTTTAACCAAAAAACACTGTGGTAGATTTATGACTTCAACAAACTTGAATATTTTTGACACTACCAGAAGTATATGGACACTATTAGCAAGCTCATGAAATATTTTGGCATAACTTGCGTGCATAATTAAGAAACCTACCTCTAAAATGAGATTGTACTGCTCCAACTTTTCTACCATTGGCAGAGAGTCAACTCCATATATTTGTCCAGCATGAACTTGCAAAGGGATTTCCCAAATCCACCCTCATGTCTTCAATTTGATAGATAACTCATAACGACTTACACATGTACACACAAATTTGCAAAACTCATTAATCAAACAAGAGATACCACACCAAGAAAATGAGCAATAAGAACATCCCATTCTTCTTGAAAAAGGGAAGGAAAAAGGTGTTCGATGCACCCATCATCAACTTGAAACAATAAGTTTTTGGTATATTCTGAAATGTGAGGAATTGATAGCGATAAAATAATACAGAAGCCATAACGCAATACTGTATGAAGATCTTTAACATTAAAAGAAGGATAGGGATAAGATTTGTTAAAATGTTGAGGAAACAGCTGAACCCATGTATCATCACCCATCATCACTACATGTTTCCCATTGAGAACCATCTGCAACAGGCAAAATCTTGTGAAAGTGGTACCAAAAAACATGAAAAGTTTTTGTCAGGAATCAATGAATAATTAAAGAATAAAAACTGGAAAAGTTAAAACACTACTGAAGACCTTCAGACGTTGAAGACTAGTTATAGGGGGTCTGCAATAGCTTTGAAAATTATGGCTGAAGACCCATTTGTAGATGCCAAGTTCTGTAGCACAGTTAGTGTATCCATCCAAGGTTTCTTTTTTATGAACCAAAACAATCAGCAGTTCAAACTCTCCTATAAAAATCCAAGCCCCTGTCATTGCCATTGAACCAAAAGATTAAGATAAATTAGCCACAAAAATTCATTGAAAATATCAACAATAAGCTACGGCGACTCATGGAAAATGCTAGACTGAGGACGTTTCCCAGACCAAGCACAACTCCTAGTGTTCTTTCCTTCTTTTCCTAGCCAGCGCCACGCCTCTTACACAGACCACGCACAAAACCACTTGCCTTACGCTGTAGCTGATTTGTGACAAATTAATTTTGTTGTCCATTCTTCACTGTTCATGCAGCTAACTCCAACGCACACGCATAGCCACTCTAGCGTTTTTCTCTTCACGTTGCCCAGCACCACGCACCTAGTTGACCCACGTTGAAACCCCTCTATTTAGCTTAACACACAGCCCCGCAGCCAACTCCAACGCACACACCACTCCAACGTTTTGGTCTCCACACCACACGCAGCAGACACAACACCAACGCAGCCCACATGTTATTTTTCCTCTCTGCACAGACGTCGCGCCTAGCCTTCATGCACGCCAACCACGCTCCAAACCCATGCAGCCACACTTCTCTTCTTTTTCACGCTGCCACCTCCACTATTTTACTTGATGTGACAATTATGAATAGTCACTTGGTCCATGTTACTGTTGCTCAAAACCCTTGCAAGCCTCCATTTCACGCTACGTTGTCGTTTTCTCCTTTGTCCATACTGTTGTGTCGTTTTTCTTCTTATGCTCCTTATTGTCGTTTTCTTATTTGTTTCTTTGTTCTCTTTTTCACGCACCCACGCAGCACTACTACGTCATTTCTGTTCTTCTTTTCAATTTCAGACCCATAAGCCTCTTCATGCACGCTGTCGTTTCTGTCTTGCTTTTCCTTCCACTGCTGCTGTCAATGTTGTCCTCTTTGTGTATTCTTCAATGTTTTAAAAGCCTTGAACCACTATTTTTTTAATCATTATGAATTCTAATTTCTCCAAGTACTCTACAATAAAAAATACAAATAAAGTAGCATCAACTGTCCAAAAAATTAATTAATCACATTTAAACCAAAATATGACAATTTTTCCCCTATAAATACAAATTAAATTTAAGGCAAAATAATTCAAATAATAATCAAATAATTTCTTATAGACCAATTATAGTGGCAAAAACTCATCCAAATGACATGAAAATATATATGAACAAGTGAGTTTGTCAGCAATCTCAAAGGAAATAGAGAAGATGCTCAGTATAGACTCACCTGGAACCCCCTCCTTTCCTTCTGAACTGAACACAGATCAGAGTTATCAAGAATCAGAAAGGAAGTTCTATAAACCTTAAATCTGATACCTATTAATGGATGTGTGTAATAGGGATCCTTGGCAGACCCTTGTGACCAATTGATTTTTTAATACAATTTAATTTCTAAAAATAGGATCAATCAATTGTTTTGTCACAACAAACCTCATATCTGTGACGAAATAATACTTAGGCACAAAAAAATTGTCACTAAATTACAAATGGTAGTGACCATAGTTATAGTTTGGTGATTGTGACAATATTAAATAGACACTAATTAATAGAATATTTATTAATAAAAGTTTTCGTCACAACAAATAAAATATTGTGTGACGATAAATCATTTCATCACAACAAGAAAAAAATATTAGTGACCAAACTATGTTTTGTCACAACAAATAGAAAATATTAGTTACCAACATATGTTTTGTCACAATTACAATTAATTCCCGCCAAAATTATTTTGATACCAAATTTCATAGGCTTTTAGTGACAAAACTTAGTGATAAAATAAATTTTAACACTATTAATATATTAATAGTGGCAACTTAATTGTGAAAGATACTAAATTGTCACAATTACTATTGTATTAGTTACAAAAAAATAAATCTTCACAGTTAATTCAAACAATAGTGTCAATCAATTGTCTTGTCACAAAAAACCTCGTATTTGTGACAAAATAATAGTTAGTCAAAAAAAATATCACTAAATGTCTTAACTCTTGTAGTAGCATTTCCTGAAATATGTATGCTAGCCCCAGTATCCACTATCCAACAAGAGTCCTTCATCCCTTTATTGGCTATTGTCTTTTCAAGAGCAGAAATATTACCTGCAAATTCAACACCGAAGTTCACCTTTTCCATGTTTTGCATCTGCGTTTTTTCTTTCATCAATTTCGATAGCTCCTGTTGAATGATTACCCTCATACTTAATCCTCCATTATACTCCTCATTGTCATCCAAAGGTGTTTCTGCCAAATTTGCCTGTCCGGTTTTACCTCAGTTTTCTTCTGTTGTTTTTTAAGATCCACATACCACTTGGGATAACCATGTAACTTAAAATGAGTATCCTTAGCGTGACCATCCATTTTGCAAAACGAACATTTCTTATCTTCTTTATCTATTTTCCATTCCTTTTTCTTGCCATTTTTTTCCCGGAGTTAACAGTCGTTGCTGGTCCAGAGCCAACCATAAGTGCACTCCCTTCTGTTGGCTCACCAAAAGAATCCGAAACCTATTTTTGCCTCTCAACATTCATCAGCATGGAATATGCTTTATCTATGTTAGGATAAGGTTCCATCATGAGAATCTAGTTCTTAACATGACTGTAAGATTCATTCAGTCCCATTAGGAACTGGATGATTTTCGCATTGTCATTAATTTTCATAATATTGCCCGAAACACTATAGGTACAACAGCCACATATACACTAAGGTACTGGTAAGATACACTGCAGTTCATCCTATAATTTGCACAATTTTATGAAGTACATTGAAAGGCTACAGTTACCTTGTGAAATGCTTCCAATCTCCCTCCTGATCTAGTACTCTTGCGGTCTTGTAGAGTCACTAAATCGGTTTACAAGTTTATCCCATAGATCCTTGGCAGAGGACACATATAGAAACGCATCATGAAGATCTGTTGTCAACGAGTTCAAAATCCAAGATTCCACTATGGCATTGGCACTCATAATCTCCTCGTAATTTGCCGCATCCTCAGCTGGAATTTGAATCTTGCCAGTAATGTAACCAAGCTTGTGCTTAGCTACATGAGCTTTCTTCATTGAAGTGCTTCACGTCCTGTAATTGAATCCCTTCAGAGGTGTAGTTACAAGACTAGCACCTGGATTTTTAGAATCTTTCTTCTGATTCATTGTCATCTTGAAGCTACAGTTCTTGAATTACGGCTCTCCGATCACAGTCTCGACATCGCAGATAAAGAATATGAAAAATGATTACCAGTCTCTGATACCATATAGAAAATATGAAGGAGAGTTTTAACAGAGAGAAAAAGGATTTTCTCACTATATCTCATTGAAAACTGATTAAGCTCAATGTGAGCTTAAATACGTCAGACTATACATTGAAAAGTTAGTTATCGAGCTAACTAAAAACAAGCTAACTAATACTCCACAGTAACTGCAGAAAACTCAACGAACACTAAAACAAACACGGAAGTATAATAAGTATAATCTTTACATTTTTCTCTCAACCTACGTTCCTTTTACACCTACTCACCAGTATCAACCGAGCTTCGTTAAACCATCCGATTACAAAGCCTGAAGTAATCACTACAATAGTGTTGACTTTTGGCTACCAAAAAAATCATAGCCAAAGGTATAAAAACCTTTCCTATTATTTTTAGCTACATTTTCATTTTGTCCCTTAAAATATTGTCAAGTTTTCGTAGCTAAAACTTATAGGTGACATTTTATAAAACCATCGCTAAAAATATTTAGCTATGCATCATTTCTGTAGCTAAAAATTATTAGTGATGTTTCTAGGAATAGTTGCTAATAATTTTGCCTACACTTACTTTTCATAGCTAAAAACTATTAGTTACATTTCCAAATTGTAAATTTATTATATGAAAAAATTGTACAAAAATAATTGATAATTTAAAGCTTGTATATAAAAAGTAAAATATCATTAAATTATATACAAGATTTTAATTTCAACTTTAACATCTTATAGAGAAAATAATAAATACAAAGACCATTATATAAATTATAAATGTTGAGATAACAAAAAAAATACAACATAACTCGAACGACTAACTAGGTTAGTCAATGTCGATGAACTTGTAATAATCCAAAAAGCTTAGTTAAATATACTAAAAATATTGTGAGTATTGAAAGAATAGGTTTTAATTAAAGCAAACATCACATAACTTTACCATTCACAACATAGTCACTCAGCTGTTGCATCTTCATCAATTCTGTAATATGAGAAAAATGTATTAAATTTAAATTATAAAACAAACAGGAATTAAAAAAAATTATAAATTTTATTAATAGCATTCACTTTTATCTTCATTGCTATTACAATCTAGGCCAAGTAATTTTCTGAATAACTTATCATACTTGGCTAACTTCATTCGAGTATGTTGTAATTCAGCCTTAAGTGTCTTGTTTTCCTCTTGAAGTTGTTAAATGAATGTTTTACTTGATGAGGTTGAAACATTTGGCTTAGGGCCAAAGCCAAGACCTTTGACATAATCAAAATGTGTACCAGCCACAGTATTGCAAATGTCTTCTACATTGACCTTATTCCCCTCAGACATTGATTTCTGTAACAACTTTTGCATTTTATTATAAAATTAAAAAAACAATATTCAATCCAAATATTATTTGTTACTACCATATAAATAAATAAACTTAAATAATAAATAAAATTTTATACTTACATAGTTATTTTCCTCTTCTTCTAACATCCACCTTTCACCTTCTTTATAGTGAGTGACTTTGTCTAGTGTGATCATATCATACGCTTGTCCATGTAGTTCCTTCTCACTCTATCTTATGAAAGAAAAATACAAGACACAATAAATAATAGTGTTCATTGATATAATTATAACTTATAAGCAAATGTCTACATATTCATTTCAAACGAATACAAATGATTTCAACCCTTGATTGTGAGATGTTTTCATTTTTTCCCTGTTGACCTTTGCCTTCTCACAATTTTCCTAAATAAAGAAAAAAATTAGGTATTCATTAAATCATCTAACAAGACTAATGGAATAAATGTGAAGGGAAAAAAAACAAACATGAACTTTGGGGTCAGTCCAATAATCACACAAATTATTCCAAATTTGTGGAGACATTCATTCAAGAATATGTCTCTGTGCCTCCGGATCAGAAGGAAAAGATTTATAATACTGATGTAACTTATAACGACAATCCTTGGTCTTTTTTTTTCAATACTGAAGTCACACAGTTTAAAATATTAGGATTCTCGATATCGATAATATTCAATTTCAATTGTGAACAATAAGTAAAAGTGTAATTAATCTTAAAATAAATGAAACAATATTGCATATGGTTAAATATAATGAAAAATTACCGTGACTTTATCCAAAGTATTTTCAAGTAAGTTTTCTTTCTTCAAGTCCTTAACATGCTTTAGATAAGGTAATTATGGTTTAACAATAATCCCCAACTTACTTGACAATTTTGCAGATTGGATACTGTCTATAGGATGACCTTGCTAAGTATCAATCTGAATTGACAACATGCTATTCATTGCAACTTTCATTCGTTGCAATTCACAACCTCTAGTTTTACCTCTACATTCTTTTTTAATATTAACGTTAGAACCTGACAACAAATCAATGATGATAAGAAAATATTAAAACATCTAAATATACATTTGAGCATAAGTCTATTTGTAGGAGTTAAAGATTAACAAACTCATAGATCCCTCTGTATTAGTTGATTCATTATTGTTTGATGTAGAATGAGGTTATGTATGACTAATTTCATTTGTGGCTGAGGTAGAATGCTGTTGTTTTCTAGGAATTGAATTGATGACACCAACTGATTAATCTGGTTGAAGTTATAGATCCCTTTGTTCTACAATTTTCGTACCTGCCACCTTCTTCCTTTTGTTTCTACCAGGTGCCATTATATTGGATTTCTATATAAAAAATAGATATTAGTAACATTACCATACATTTAATCATCATTATCAACATACATTGAATTATTAACATTAATCACATTAAAATAAGTAAATCATCAACAATACGCATTAACATAACTCAATCGTCAACAATACACATTGACATAAGCAAACCATCAACAATACGTATTGACATAAGTCAACCATCAACAATACGCATTAACATAAGTCAACCATCAACAATAGGCATTAATATAAGTCAACCATCAACAATACGCACTAACATAAGTCAACCATTAGCAATATGTGTTAGCATAAGTCAATCATCAACAATACGCATTAAGATAGTCAATCATCACTAGTATGCATTAACATGAGTCAATCATCACTAATTGCATTAACATAAGTCAACCATTAACAATACGTGTTAACAGAGATGTTACTAACATTACATTTTAAACAATATAAAGGACACTTTTATTACCTTCAATCATCGTCGTTAATTGCATTATGATTCGACTTGTCATCATTATTATATTAAGCCAAAGTATCATCATTATCATATTTTTCATCCTCAATATAGTTTTCATATCTTTGTAAGACAAGATTGGCTTGTACTTCATTTGCTTATAGTATATTAGGATCAACATCTCTCCTATGGAATTATGATATATTTGCATCTTCTATTTGTGATGCTTCATTATTCTGCTTCGATTTAATCTCTTGATATACTTCATCACCATCTTCACCCATTGGACCATTTTTCCTTTCATAAAAGTAAAAAAAGATGTCGATGTTGAAACTTTTGAATAACTTTCCAATTGTTGCCCAATATAGTGTCGTTAAGGTAGAATACTTGCTTTACTTGACTTGTAAGCACAAAAGGTTCATTATCGTACCATGGGTTACTAACATTGATGCTAGTAATATTGCCATTCACTTTTATGTTCATCCCTTTTTTACCAAGATTAAACCATTTGCACTTAAATAGAAGAACCTTTTTATCTTTGATGTAATGCAACTATATTATTTCTGAAATGACACTATAGAAGTTAATAAAATCATCATTAAGCATGATTTGATTAATTTGGGGTCTTGATAGATTAAATTGCATTGGGATTAAGTAGCATGGTAGTATTAATAAGGTAAGGTGACATGAATTAGGTGGCATGATCTAATTAATGTGTTAGAAATTGGTAAGGCTCATTAAGGGTAAATTGGGCATGTCACTTAAGTCATTAGTTTGCAAGGCCATTCATTAAGGGCATAAGGGACTTTTAAGCTTTAAATTGATATAAAAAGAAGAGAAAAGAAGTAGTCTTGCAAGAGAAAGAGGGAGAGGACGAAAATAGAGAGGGAAAGAGAGAGAAAGTGGCGTGGAAGGAGAAAGAAGAGAAGAAAAAGAAGAAAAAGCTAGGTCTTTGATTTTCTAAGTGATCAAGGGGATTTTT
>JAOTBA010000204.1:9442771-9460357 GCA_025629845.1 Erythroxylum squamatum
CAAAACATTCATAATTCTCAAAAATTCACAAATCAATCCACTTATACCCGGAATTATTCATGAGTGCATGTACAATTATTTTTATGTGTAGATAAATTCACTATTCATGTATAAGTGTATAGCATATTATGCATGAACAAGGAAATGCATCTCTAACTCCTATTAATCACTCACATTTACCATTCTAAACTTCCCACAAGTAATGGGATGTTACACATTATGTTTTTGTTTCTGAATAAAGGAAGAAGGCAACTATGGTGATGTCAACAAGGAGCAAAGGAGGAGCATATCAGAGGAGAAAGGAAGGCAAGGTCCAAGTTCACGAGGAGGGATTTTCTATTGAAGAAGAAGAGAGATTTTGTGTCATATATTAAAACAACATTGTTTTCCTATACCGTTTTAACATGGATACAATGCACCAGCAACTTAAGCAAAACAAAGTTGTTTTATCTAGTATAAAACGAAGACATTTTACATAACACTTGAAAAGATAGTTCAGACTTTAGCCCAGGCTAAATCGGTAAGCTAGAGCTTGAGGCTGACTTGAGACCCAATCAAATTTAATCAAACTTGATAACTATAGACTGAGCTGAGCTAAATGCAAGTAAAAATCCCAAGCTTAGTCCCTTTCGCAACAAATTGGTCGGACCATTTATTAGAAGTATAGTGTTAGCTATCACAAGTCTCAAAAAGGATGTGACAAGTTCATTAAGACCAATTTTCTATAACAGGCTTGGGTCTTATAATTATATATTCTTCTTAAGCTATGTAAGAGGTTTATATCCAGTTGTTTTGTACTTAAGAAATTCTAAGTCCTATAAAATATTTTGGTAGAAAGTCTTATAAAGGAGAAGATCTTGTGATCTTGGCCTTCAATTAGATCTGTATTTAACTCATCATCTGAAATTATATAAACTCTTCAATGTCACTCATTTCGTATTTAAGATTAAATTCAAATAGAATAAAACTTGCAACTTGAGAGTTAACACGTAGGTTTTTAGGGTCCTTGTTGGAAGATTATATCCTGAATCTCGTCATCCATCCCTTCAAGAGGGATGTCTTTAAGTCCAACTCTGGTGATATTAACTCAAATAGCGAGTCTACAATAAGGATACAATAAATTCAGGGTCCTCTTTTAGAACCAAACCCAAGGGTTATTCCACAACTACACAAACAATTTGGTAAAACATCACAAAAAGTTAGTCTTTTGGCGATGAATTTTGAAATCATCACCAAAAATTTCTAACCAAAAATTTCGTAGCTAAAACCTAGTTTTGTTGTAGCACTCCAGGGCAGAGATGCAGAAGAATGACCCTTGGCTGTGAGGCCATTGGTGAGGGGCATTGACTTATATGAAGTGGAAACGTAAATTGAGAAGTTTAGGTTTGTATTTGAAGATTTAATATCAAAATTTAACATACACTCTATGCTTTAAGTCAAGAAACTGTTCGATTCAAAGAGGACATACTCTTTTAAGGCTCGGGGAGAACAATTCCTACTTCGACAGTTTTGTGAATGAGATGAGACTCCCATTTATAGTCCATAACATTATCGTAGAAACAAGTTTCAACCCTATTCCTTTGCATCTTCATTCTTATGGCATTATCGCTTGTTTAATGGTGGCATGCCACTTAAAAGACGTAGAGACTTGGTAGTGTCGTTTCACTATGTACATTAAATCAGATCTATTGGAAAGTACTCTACATGTTTTATCCTCGATTTTAGACCAAATATGTGGTTTTACCTTTGTATAGGGTGATTCAAGTTCTTACTTCAATAAGAGATATAAAGACATAAAATGTTAGAGGACCAAGCAAGAATCCTCTTGGACGTGTAGTTCTTTTATTGACAACACTAAAAAAGGCAACTTTAGATTTCGAACAAAGAAACACATATTCTTTTTTCCTTTTTCTGAAAAATTTCAGGCCTAAACCACTTTGTCTTTTAGTGGTTGCGGATATGATTTTGATTAAGTTGAATAGTAAGGTCAATAAGAAGAGAAGTAGTAGCAATGTTGCAACTTTAAAGAACAAGGAGAGGGATGCATTGGTAGATCAAGAGGTCATTCTTGTAAAGGCAATCGATAATATGGTCCTTGTCGAAGCACTACGAGAAACAACCCTAACTAAAGATAGGTCTCAAGCAATTGATGTTAGGATAGTGTAGTGCAAATTTGACTTAAAGAACAATGTAAAAGTTTGAAGAAAGCCGATTTTATTGACTTCCAAAAAATTCGCAGAATAGATTAGTGATAAGTACTTAAATAGAAACATTTCACTTGGTTATTAACTCCCAGATTACTACTACTACTAACTTTGCTAACATTTCACACACATATAACAATAAACATATAGTGGACGATACCACTATTTGACTACTTTAACTACAATCACAACTGTTTCAACCACAATTGACAGTAAAAACAAAATTATAAAGACTTGGTAAATAATTAATTCAATCTTGAATTACTTTCTAACATTTATGCCCTTAATTTGAGGAGGCCTTCAATTCTTCAACACCCATCATGGAACGAAATTTCTTGACTTTTGGTTCAGCTAAAGCCTTTGTGAAAATATTGGCTAGTTGATTTTCTATGTTGATATACTGCGACTCCACAATATTTTTTGTAGCCAACTCTCGTATGAAATGATGCTTGACCTTAACATGTTTTGTTCTGCTTGTTGAACTGGATTTTTTGACATTGCAATTGTGGATTAGTTGTCACAAAACATCATGGTGGCTCTATTTTTCTCTTGCTTCAAATCTTCTAATATTCTTCTTAGTCAAATAACTTGACAAGTTGTTATTATTGCTTCTACATACTCTACTTCAGTACTCAAGAGAGTTATGCTCTGCTGCTTCTTTAACGACCACGAAATAGCTCCTGAACTAGGCTTGATAATACAACATGTTGAACTTTTTCTATCATATGAACAAGATGCCCAATCACTATCAATAAAAGTGACAAGAGTATTTAAATTGTTTTTTAAATATCTAATGTCAAATTTTAAAGTCCCTTGTACATAATGAAGAATTATTTTTGCTGCCCCTAAGTGATTCTTACTTGGATGATGCATAAACTTGGAAATAAGGCTTATAACAAAAATTATATTAGGTGTTATGTGAGTGCGATAAATGAGACTTTCCCACAATGCTTCTAAATAGATTTACATCAACTTTTTCTTCTCCGTCATCCAAAGACAACTTTTCATTTGTAGTCAATAGAGTCTTGACTAGCTTGCAATTCTCCATTCCTACTCCTTTAACAAATCAATTGCATAATTCTTTTGACAAATAAAGATTCCATTTGAATCTTGCAATACTTTAATTCCCAAAAAATAATATAAGGGACCTGAATATGACATTTCAAAATTTTGCATCATGGACCTTTTAAACGTTTCTACCATTTGAGACAAACTTCCAGTATAAACCATGTCATCATCATATAAGCAAACAACCAAGAAATCATTGTTATGTTGTCTAACATACAAAGCAGGCTCAATGGCACTCTTTCGAAAATTGTTTTAAGCGAAATAAACATCCATTTTATCGTACCAAGCTTGAGGTGCTTGTTTAAGTTTATAGAGTGTCTTGTGTAACTTGTAAAGTTTGTGTTCTTAATCTTTTATCACAAAGCTTTGAGGTTGCTCAACATACAAATCCTCTAGATTACCGTTAAGAAAGGAAGATTTTATGTCCAATTGATAATCTACCCAATTATTATGGCCTACCAAAGCCAAAAGTGTTCTAATAGTGTCAAAACAAACAACTAGAGCATAAGTAGTGAAATCAATACCTGGAACTTGTGCATATCCTTTAGCTACCAATTGTGCTTTATTTCATTTTAAAGAACCACCAGCATTAAGCTTGGACTTGTAAATTCATTTTAGACTAATTGCCTCTTTCTTCTTTGGTAAATCCAGTAAGGTCCATGTTTTATTCTTCTCAATTGCTTTAATCTCTTCAGCTATAGCCATATGCCATTCTTCTTTTTTTGCTGCATCTTTATAGCTATTAGGTTCTAACTCCAAACAAGCATATTCATATGATTGATAAATTTCAGCAAAATTTCTTACCCTTTGTGGTTTTGATTCTAGAGATGATAGTGTTGAATCATATGGGTTGTTGATCTCAAAATTAGTGATCTCCATTGTGTTAGTGAGTTGTGAATTAACCTTTTCCCAAATCCATGCCTCATTTTCATTAAAGACCACATCACGACTAATAATTAATGTCTTTAAAATAGGACCATAAAGTCTGTAGCCTTTAGTTTCTTTACTATAGCCACACAAAAAATGCATTTAACACTCTTGTCATCAAGCTTTCTTCTTAGGCCTTCCTTTTTTCTTTTACAGTCTTCAAGTACAATTTTTTTTACATCTTCTCACTGGAGTGTTTAGATGTCTTCTCTTAACATGTCCAAACCACTTAAGCTTTATTTCTTTTAATTTTTCAATAATATTAGCCACCTTTAATTTATTCGTTGTCATTAAATTCTTAATCTTATCTCTTCTAGTAAGATTGCGTGTCTAACAGAGCATTCTACTCTTCATCACCATTAGCCTATGTATTAGGCCAAAGCACATAAAAAAATAGTTATCATCTAAATTTAAAATTCACATAACAAGATTATATTATTATGCTTTATGTCATTAAGACATAAAACGAAACTTAATAAAACAAATGCATAGAATGTAGATAATTATTGAATAAAATCACTTTTAACACAAACCACCTCAATTTTAATTTATCTAGATCAAGATAAGAACAATTTTAATTTATTTAGACAACTTTCATAATTAAGATGCATGTATAATTGGCTCTAATACCAATATAAAAAATTATATAATATATAAATAAGTATATGATCTTTCAAAAATAAATGCATTATAAACTAAATCACATGAATTTTAAAGGACCTTTCACATAAACTTACTTCTTTTATGTAGAATTATCTCTTTTAAGTATTTGTTTTTTAGAAGAATAACATTAACTTCATCAATTGATCATTATTTATTATTTATAGATAATATATCTTAACTGATAGTGAATTGTCACAATTGCTAAATTCATTGGGTGCGTCATTTTATTCTCATTAATTTTACTGACAAAAAATGTTGTTGGCTTTTTTTTGCAACTTTTTAACCAAAAAAAAGATTCATGTTGTTAAATGCAGGCAATTGGCTTGGAGGTTTAACACATAATCTAGGCTGGTGTTCGACGGTGTCTGTGAAACTCTGGGGAGTTTTTACTGGGCTCACACTCACGTGAAATCTGAAGTATCGCCAGATTAAACTTGAAGTCGATTCTATAGCAGTGATCAATATCCTATCTTCCTCAGACAACCACTCAATGACTCTCAACCCCATCGTCATAGGCATTTACGAACTGTTTACTCGAAACTGGACTGTTGTACATCGACATATATATCGAGAGAGCAACAGATGCACTGACTAGCTTGCTACCTACGCATAACATTTTGATGTAGGAGTCACTTATTTTGATACTACACCCATTGGGTGCCACTCTATCCGTTTAGAAGATATGTAGGGGATCTGTTTCCCTGTATTCGTCTTGTAATCTATTTCGTTTGATTTCCTTATAAACAAAAAAAATGCAGCTACTGCATTTCCCTCCCAAGTACCAAACGAATTTGAGACAGATAATACATGCACCGGTAACCTTATTTAATGACTATTCATTTCCACGTTAGAAGTTAAATTTTAGGCCTAAATTCTAAAAATTTTCAAGAAAAATTGTACAAATATATGAAGATTAAGAGGCGTCAATTCCTTGTTAAGTATGGGTCATTTTAGCTTCTGTAATAAAATAATTCTAAATAATTAACTTTCGTCAGAAAATGAACCAACCTTCAGATTCTCTCAAACCTTCAGATGATATCCAATATCCAGACAGTCCTTGGGCCTTCATGCATGCCCTTGCTATCAATACCCGTTATAATTCTTACAGATCGGCGTCTCCTCTTGCTTTTGCTCCTTTGTCATCATTGTTCACTTCAACACTGTTACATTGTCCTCTTCTAATCTGCTCTTCTCGTTGTTATTATTATCATCATCTCCAATCATCAATCTCCCCTTAAAAACTTTTTTCTGATTCATCTTTCAGTTTCTACTGCCTTGGATGAGCCCTCAGCTATGGGCTTGCCTTCACCAGCGCTTACCCTTGGGAAGGTCTTCTGGTCAAGTCTAATTCCATGAAAGCACTGCGGTCTCTCACTTCCTTCCGACGTTCTGATCTTCCATCCTCTGGCTAATCTCATTTCGGATATCAACTCTCATCTGGCCAGGATTATCCACTATAACTTCACCCATGTTTTTAGAGAAGAAAATCAATGCACAGATTTTTTAGCCCGCTTAGGATCGACAGGAGCAATTGTAGAGAGCGTCTGGCTTCCCCTCCGCCCCCCCTCCCCCCCACCCGGCCTCTGTCACCACTTGCGCGCTGATGCGCAAGGGGGGTTATGTTTAGTCGTTAATGTTTTGCTTATTTCTCTGCTGTAACAAAAAAATGTTTCTACTGCCTTGCACTACAAGAAAAATGTGGATTAGCGACGGAAAATATACCGTTGGAAATTTGCGACATAAAGTATATTTCCGTCTCTAAAAATGATTAATTTAGCGATGGTACTAATACTCGTCGCTAAATTTTGAGGGAATTCGTCGCGGCAAAAATTGCGACGGACATTAGCGACGAAAAAATAGAGTCGTCGGTAATCAGTACAAGTTAGCGACGAACAATTACCGACGGAACGAATACCGTCGCTAAATTTGGAGAGAATTCGCCCTGGCAAAATTTGCAACGGACATTAACGACGGAAAAATAGAGCCGTCAGTAATCACTACAAATTAGTGACGGATAATTACCGACAGAAAGAATACCGTCGCTAAATTTGGAAGGAAATTTTCATTCCGTCGGTAAAAAAGCGGGAATTATTAGCGGAATAAAAAATTTTGAGTTTACCTACGGAAATTTCCGTCGGTTATTTTGTCGGTAAATTCTTTTTAAATATCAACTCACCCGACATCTCCCCCCTCCCCTCTACGTTTTCTTCTTCCTTTTTCCTTCTTCCTGCGTCTCCTTTTCGGTTTTATTCTCTCTGGTTTCTCTATTGTGGACTCCTTTTCTACTCGTCGGAGTTGTCTTCTCTGGCCATTGTCGTCGTGTCCTTTGGTGGAGGTATTTTTGCAACTACTGTCATGTGTTTTTTCGTATATTGGATGAAAGTTAATTTAGGTATTTAATTACTTTCGTTTATTTGTGTATTTTGTGATTGGAAAACAACTTTAAGTTATAAATGGTAGTGATAAATTTCTGATTCTAGCAGGGCGAGGTGGGTTGTGGTTCGCAAAGATTTTGTCTTGAGCTCGAACAATTTCTCTGACCAAGTTCAGGGAGCTAACCACGAGACATAGTTTATTACCGAGGCAAAGCTTAGATGGGTCCATAAACACTAGCCAAACTTTCCTTGTCTCGATAAATGTCTTGCCTAAGAAATAGAAGGTAGCCAGAGAAACTGAACACTTTATAGGTAAATTTTAAAAATAATTTTTAGCGAATTTACCGAAGGAAAAAAATTCCGTTGATAATTACCAACGAAAAAAAAAATCCGTTGGTAATTTTCTGACAGAAATTTACCGATCGAACGAAATAATCGTCGGTAAATTTACCGACGGTATGCATAATTTCCGTCGGTAAATTTACCGACACCCATATTTCCGACGCTTCTTTCCGTCGCTGAATAAATTTACCTACGAAATTTGTACACATTCCGTCGGTAATTTCCGTTGCTAACCTCTATTTTTCTTGTAGTGATAAGGTGTCACGACTCTATTGATTCCTAACATTCAACTAAGAGTTTAACGCAAGGGAAGATTTTGAGGCTCCTCAACAGATGATTTATAACAATCTTAATGATTATTTTCAAATTTAAAGATTACGTAACTTTATGTCTCTTGAAGGAGAAAATAAGAGCTAGATGGGTTATTGAAGAAAACAATAATTCTACTTGTTTCGAATTATCATCAACGCAAGCAGAAAAAATAAAACAACTTGGTGCCCTTCTAGGTGAATATGGTAACATGAAAACTGATTTCCTAAAAATCAAAGACACAGCCGTCAATTTTAAAGATTTAACATTGTCTCCTAAAAAGCTAATTGTTATTCAAGTTGTCTCTCTTCTGACGCCTTTCTCAATAGAAGAAGTCAGCGATATCTTCTTCAGTTTGATTCAATATTTTTGAGCTTCCTTAGTAGGACTCTCCCAATTTTTGGCTTCTCTACTTACAAAGGAATGTAATTCTTACTAAATCTTTGTGAATGGAAAGAGAGCCATTATCTCTTTGCTTTTTCATTCTTTAAATGGAAGTTCCTAAAGAATAATTAGGAATTGTCAGTGCATCCAGTTGTGGTTTAACAATTGACATCCCTTAAAGTCCCCTCTGAAACTTAATTCCACAAAAGAGTAGCTTTGAAGCTCATATGCTAATCAATACTAAAGATTCATAAAATTGGGAAACTAGGAAGTGGACTAATGACGCCATAAACTTACCTCGTATGAAGAACCTAATGCTCCCTAACCCCAAAACTTTACCTGAAGATGCAATTCTCTGGAACTTCCCACTCCGGCATCTTCAACTCTTCTTCTTCGAGCATTTTCAGTCCCTACTCAAACTTCTCTCTTAGTTTTAGCTTACAGTTTAAACATCACTACTCATAAATCAACTTTGTGTTTTTCCTATCTTGAAGCACAAACTAACTACCAAAGATGAGCTTAGTTCTTTGGATTTAGCAAAGCTCCAGAATCTCACGACCATTTATTCTTCGAATGTGCATTTTCTAACATCATCTGGCAAGTAATTATCTTGGAGAGAGGCACAATTTAGAACCAAAAAAATGTTTAAGACCTTGAACTCATCAGCCACTTCTAGTAATGAAGTGTTGCCTAGCATTATCTTGAGCGTTAATAAAGTAATTTCCAACAAAGTTCCTGATTAGATAATTTGTCCAATGCTAAAGAGGAGAGCTTTAAAACTCGTGTTCTCTCCTGCGGTTCTGAAGATTTTAGAAGTGCCTAGGCAAGTTTGGATAGTTCTCCTTTTGAGCTTGAATTGTCGATGCTTATGTTGCTTTGAAGTGAGGTCAATCTCTGTTAGCTTGTTTTTCAATCATGTATTTTACATCTTTTTCAACTAACAAAATCATCTTCAAAAACGAAATGGTACCCTATGATAACAACCTGCGGGGGTTCTGCTTGTTCATAATCAAAGCGGAAAAAAAGAACAGAAAAAATTGTACAAGGAAACAAAAGAAATAAATAGCTGAAAGTTAGTCTTTAGTCTAATAGACGTAAACCCTGTCATAACAAACAGTTCTCATAGAGGAAACCATTGCATCACAACTCAACCACGAGACAACTTGGCCAGAATTAGTAAGAAACAAGTTTTGACCCAGGACATCCCAGCTCGATTAAACGGGAAGGCAGTTTCTCATTTTGGAATCGTACAATTATTAGTGTCAAACAGAAGTAAAAGTTTCATGCTAAAAACAATCCTCAGGGTCAGGGCCACACTGGATGAGTAGTAGTTCAGTCCAAAATTTTATTAAAATGCAGTAGTGAAACATTTTTCACAAGGTGAACGGTAAAAGTAAAACACTTAACATAACCAAAAAACAAATCAATATTAGAAATTGTTATCTCAAATCCATACCAACAGTTGACAACAAAACCATCCAAACTTGATCCTTTATTGCATGACAAGTGATGTCCTGACCTAGGCAGAAGCTGTCTTCTTCTGTTGAAAAATGACGGCATAGACAGGAACTAAAACACCAATGCTGAAAGCACTGAAGACAGCAAGTGGCATTTTTATTTTTTGACCTTTCATTCTATCCAAATTGTACATGTGCTTTGCATGAAGATAAAATGGTTCATCATGACCATGACCTCCACCCATCCTCTTCATTCCCGTTGAGTGAAATCCTCTATTCACTGTTCAAATAGCGAGTAATTATATTGTAAGTTCATCCCAATGCCTTGAAAATAATCATACTTAAAACAAAGCTGCTAAAATATTGGAAAACAGTTTCTCATTCAAACCATAGTTATAACTACAATATGCAACAGACTAAAAAATATTTGACTTCGATGTTTTCCAGAAATGCCAAGGCTATTAAAGTCTTTAAAGGTAATTTAGAACTTTATGGCAGAATACATGGAAGATATTTATATCTAAAATGAATTTAAGAACAATCTCGGACAAAATAGGCAAAAGGAGCACAAAACTAAGTTTCCTGCATCACTAATATAAAAAATCACAGAGCACCTAACCAACGAGCTTATAGTTAGCTATGCCTTTCTCTTTTCATGAGCAGAGTAATATGAGAGGTCAAAAAAGCATTTACCAAGGTCTACCAACATATCAGACAAATGCTTGAGTACGTCAAAAACAATTCCACCAGAAAATTGCTGCAACATTGGCTAAAGATATCAACTGCTAAACGCAATTCTTATATATGTTTCATAACATGCCAACATATTATTATAGAAAATATACGCCATCTTCATTTTGGCAGGTGCAAATGCATAGAAAGATAGCAAACAGACAATTTGACACTTAATATGCCTGCATATCTGACAATCTACGAATAGATGTTTTTGTTGAAAAGAACAACAGACAATCAAATATCTTGAAGAACTCAAAACAACTTGATAAATGGTGAAAATGTAAATATGATAAGGACTTAAAAGAATGAATAGGACTATTTAATATTTAATACAATAGTTTAAAACTTCTCGTAAATTTCTAGTTTAACACCACTAAAGGAGATAAAGATCCAAGCATGAAATATAAAGAAAAATAATCTGCATCTTTTATTACTACTGTTTAAAGAATGAGCCCAGCAATAATTAAACATGAAAATATTAGTGGAAATGAACACAGAACAGAGGAAAGGTATAAATGTGGATCCCCAACAATGTTACTGAAACTAGAAACATGAGAAAGAAAGAGAAACATATATCAAAATAAGGGCCAATATATGGCAGCAGTGGAAGTTGGCAAACAGGTGAGCAGAAAGGGCAACAACAAAGGAACTGAACAAAAGGAGAACCAGTTCAAGGCTTTTAGTCCCAATCACTTAACAAAAAGTGAATTGCCTGGAAATTAACTATGAAAAAAGATAAGAAAATAATCAGATCAGCACTAAAAATTCATTTACACATAAATACGTAAAAAATCAAGGAAAAATGATTAAATAAAACTATAAAAGGGGAAAACAAAGGAAAGTAGCAGGAATAAACAGCTTGCAGAATATACAGCAAGAGAATTAAAAAGCAAGAAAAGAAAGAAAAAATGGGTGACGTAGGAAGAATTTGACGTTATGTCAATAGATAATAAAACTCATGACACTAGAAAATGTGGGCTGCTGAGTTTCAGGTCTGAAATTTTGGTTTATTCCGCTAGAACTTCAAGCTTGGGTTGCTAAAACTTCAGGCTTCATTTGTGAGGTCTTTTAGTAAAGATAACTAGACAAGGATAGTTCTAGGAATCACTCCTAAGACAAGCAGGACAGGAGCCACCTCTAAGATCTAACAATCCCTCTTAGATGAGAAAGCACCAAATTTCCACAAATGCATACCCTGAAAATTATGTCTTCTCCTTCACAATTGAAACCCACTCGATCCTATATTTGGATCTCAAAATCACTCCTAAGGTCTAAAAATTACTCTTAGCATCACACTTTCAGAAATTCATAAAATGAATATGCCCTCTTCTCCCTCATAATTAAAACATTCAGAGCTGTATACATTTTGTCCTATTGATCCTAATCAAATAAGGACTCTTAAACAAAATACTTAAATATAAATTATATCTCACTCTAATAAAGATTCTATTATTTTTTTAATAGACTTGAATCCTAAATCAAAAAAGGACAAACCAAAAATAAATATATCTCAAACTCTTTTCTAATTAAGGAAAACTAATATGTAAGAAAATAATAAACTAATATACAGTCTCCATCCTGGTATATTTGGAGTTCTCAGAAGCAAGGATTCAGCTACAGTAAAAACAGCTAAGTTAAAACCACTATCCATCCAGTCACTAACGTATCCCATTCATATAGACGAGCAAAAAATAATTAATTTCTCTTCATCAATGAATCAAGATTTTTTTTTTCATAAACAAGATACTCTCTGCTAAAAGTGCAGAAAGACAACCAATAAGTTAAATTTATTAGCAAAACATTAATTAAAAGCCAGCTTTAAAAAAGGCAATCCCAAATGCCATAACAATTTAATTCGATAAAAAGAATGAGATAACACATAACCAATATTGAACAATCGAAGGAACAATATTTCTACGCAAAAGCTATGAAATATAAAAGGCAAGAGAACCACGAATGTTAGTAAAAATTTAGAGATTAGAAACTTGCAATTATTCTGTCAAAATCGAGCTACATGGAACAACGTTGACTGTTTTCATCGGAACAAAATTAAAATAAAGTGAAACCAAATCAAAACACAGGAACCATTCATTTATCTACCAGGAAAAAAGAAAATTAAAAAGACCCAGAATCTCCGATTTCCAATTCACATACTTTCTCAGCAACCAAACAGACGAAAAGGAAAACGATGAGAAGAATCAAAGAACCGACCTGATTTAGACAAAAGCGATTCGGAGGCGTTCAATAGCCTGGAGGCAGATCTAAAACTGTTGTTCAAAGCCATAAGTTAACCTACCGACAGAAAGAGAGAGACAGCTCTACTTTGATTTTCTTGGTGGATTACGGTGAGATAAATAACAAAGGGTCGTTTCTGTATTCGTTATTTTGGCAAGTTGAACAACACATTGCGATTCTCCCTCTGGGGCTTCTTATGCGGGCTTCGGCTTCAACTTCAACTTCAGCCCTGTTCTAAACAGTAGGGCATGCAATAAGATGTTAGGGCTGTGGTGTGGTTGGTATTTATTTTATTTTAGCTGAAAATCATACTCATTTTAATTAATATATTTTACTTTTATCTTTTTATATTCTTACCCTTATTATTTGGTGTCTTATCCCTTTTGCCCATCTTGCACTCGTAGTTACTTGGCATTTGAAAAACACATTATTATCATCACCATCAATGCCTAGCTAAAGTCCAGCTTGAGATGCAAAATTTGAGAAAATCTGATAATGCAGTCTTATCTCTACCTAGTAGAGAGACTGTTTCTGATAAATCTACATGCAATATATCATGAAGATATTACAAAATTAAAAATAGATGTGCATACATATGACAAACAAAAATAATAAAATAAAATAACTAAGTAAATAAGTCAAATAAACAAAAAAAGTAAAAAAATAACTAAATACATAAATACAAATAAATAATAAACAGAAACAAAAGTAACATTAATAATAAAAATAGGTATTGCAATACAAAAATTGAAAAACCCAGTAAACCCATGAAATTAAGAGAATTTCACCTAACCATTTAAACTCATTCCACCCTATCAAATGTTCCAAAATATTTTCGTTTACACAATATTTATGAATCTCTTGTATATTTGAATAAATTGATGGATTATCAATAGTTTTTAAATTTGTACAGTGTACTAGCCATACCATATTTTCAATATTTTAATATTGAATTATAAAATATAATGCCTTAATAATAAATTATAAAAATTAAAGCAAGTTATAAAACATGTTGGAATCTTATTAGCATATTTAAGCTTTATAGGATAATGTTTTGCATAAAATAAGCCTCATCAAAATAGGAAAAGCTTCATACCAAATATGATATAATGTTAAAGCTAGTTAGTTAATATTAAAGGGAAGCACCATGTTTTATAATAGTTGATATGGCTTGAAAATTAATGTTTGGAAGTTTATTCGTTTACTACTTTTGGAAAAGTTAGGATAATGTGCATAATTTTATTTAATTGATAAATAACAAAACAATAATATCAAGTATGTAATGATTTTTACATATTATAAGAGCATTCTAATAATGTTTTTATCTGATCGAGGAGCATGAAATAAAAGCAAAAGGTATTTAAAAATAATATTAAGACAAGTGTTTGTATTTCATTGTAAGAGATAGAGCTTAATACTACTAAGATGAAATATGCAATGGTGTAAAGAGATGATGGTGCTTTAAAAGAAGGATATAATATAATTACTTTCAAATGACTTCTAACATTAAATTAATTTATATTAGTATATCAACCATAAGACACGATTCGTAAACAAACAACAATAGTATATAATACTCATACTCTCCCTTTTCACTAACTCATGCTCTCTTTTCTTTCTTACCCATTTAATTTTCTATACTTGTCATTAACTCGTGAAACTAAATTGTTTGCCTCTTTTGTCATTATTATTTAGGTAGACTTCTTTCTCACTTAACCATCAGTCTTTCTTTGGTCACCTTTGCTTACTTCATTACCCTACTTCTCTGGCCTGACCTCCCTTCTTTTTCCAATGTTCTATGGTTGCTTTTTTCCCCTTCATATAGAACCTTTGTTCTCCTCTTCTTCAACACCCCTACCACCTTCATTTACCCCTTAAAAAGCTTAGGAAGCTTAAGTTTTGTCTCGTTGCAGTACCATTATGGTTACTTCCTTGCGCGTACCTGTGGTTGCTTTTTTCCTTAGGGAGCTCAGGAAATGTTCCCTGGTACTACTATTGCCCATTCTAGAACTTCTCAAGAAGTTTTGGTCTCTCCAGTTTCCTTCACTCTAGCCTTGAAAAGAACCTAAAGTCAAGTTGTGGGTGATTCCTTGGCTTTTAACAAACTAAGATTCCTTTCTGCGCCGGTTGGATCTTCTTCTTCGTAAGGATCCTCCCATAGAAGTTCTTCAATAAGGAGAAGCTAATTATTCAATTACATTAGTAGGATTCTTTGCTGAGAAGTGACTTACTTTTCTGAGTTAGTCAATAATGCAATTACCATAAGTACACAACGTAGCTGTAGCTAGTATCAGTAAGTATGGGTTGATCTCACAAAGATAGTGATTACTAATAATTAGCTTTTTCCTATTATCTACCCTACAGATTGATTTTGGATTTTAATAAAGAAAATAAAAACTTAAACAATTAAAATAAAATAGGTAATGATATTGAACGAAGAATTAAAAACTCACTTAGAAAATTACCAATATTAATAAATAGTATCTATGTTTTGAATCCCGCTAAACCTTAACAGATTAATCTTTTATTACTTAATTGTTTTATTGATTTATTGGATCATGGAGATTCCTATGTTATGCTAATAGTTAATCTTGAGTCTACTAATAACTATTCATAAGGTTTTCAATCGAATTACTCAAGTTAAAGTTTATAGAGTTGCTCTACCGAATTATAAATCCCTCTATTAAGTTTAACCCTAATTCAGAAGATTTATGTCATCCCATCTCTAGGATTGCAATCATCTTTTTCCCATTATGGTAGATCTATTCATTAATATGATTTCTCAATCTCTATGTATGAAATCAGATTATGATATAATATTCTCAGGTCTACTAGAACATAAATAAAACATGTAATCAGGTCACAATATAACAATCAAACCAATTGTATTAATAAAAGAATCAAATCATATGAAAGTATTAACATAGGGTTCATCTAACCTAAATACTAACAAGATTTTTAGTTACATATTATCGAACACAAAATCAAACTTAGGATGAAAGAAAAACAAATTGAAAATAATGAGTTCATAATTCTAAATCTCCCTAGTTGTTTTCTATCGAGTATTCTTGCGATGTAGAGGTTTAATCTTGTATTATGATGAATTCCTTATGTTTTCGCTTTTTTGGATCAAAATTGCTCATTGAGAACGATCTCCTCGTCTGGAATTGCCTCCTAAAGTCTACTCTCCCTATTTGCCTCCAAAAAAATGCCTTTTATATTAAATTCTAGGGTTTTGGCTGATGCACAGCCGTGCATAACTAAGATCTCTGAAAATTGTGAATATGCACGGCTTGGAAAAAGTGCACAGGTTAATACATAGCCATGCATCCCTTCTGTGCTTTGAATCTTTGTTTTATATATGTTGTGCTTTTGTTCAAGTTATTCTCCTTTATGTCTGTGAAGGCAATTATACTTTGTAAATACACTTGGAAGGAATTAAGTACCAAATATATGATAAAAGTATAACATATAAAGCAAAATACATCAAATATGGTTGTAAAAATATAGTCAAATATGCATCTTTCAAACATCCTCAAACTTAAGCTTTTGTTTGTCCTCAAGTAAGCATAATCAAAATTATAAATCTTACAACATCAATCGCTCATCAATTTCAATATATCCATTCATAGTATACATCATCATAACCTATCGAATCAAATTAACATACAATTGGAATCAAATTATCCTAAAATTAACTTTATAAGTCTCTATTAATAATAGTCACATCAATAATCAGAAATCAAAAGCATTAATCGTTACACCCTCACTAAGATTTCACTTATTGCAGTCAAGTGTTTAGGGTAAAAAGTATCAAAACTCTCAATCAATGCATAATAGTTATCTTACTATAAGCTTGCAATAATATCACATCTCCACCTTTTATGTATAAACTAAAAAAAATCAAAAGTACTTTATAAGGTTGTAATGGGACTTAGGTATGGTATGGTTGGGATATCAGAAAGGGTTCAATTGAAGGAAATTTATTAAAAAGAAATTACAATACTTTTTTACAAAACATATAGGTCTTTTCATTATAAATCCATTAGTACTATATACTTATTAACAATAGAATACATTTATAAAGTTTTTTGTAAAATAAACTTAATTTGTAGAAGCTCCGAAGGAGAATCATAGTATGAACTTGGTATAAGTAGGACTATAGAAATACAACAAAGCAAAGGAGATATATAGATTATGACATTAAGGCTAGGTGTTTAACGCACTATAAAACGACACATTGCAAATTATAGTGTGACATTTATAATATTAGCATACTTATTAATAGCAAGATCAGCTAGTTGGAGCATCCAATGACTTTGGATTTGAAAGAAATTATCCATGGTCCAGAGTAGCAACAAAAGATAAATGGTCTAGGACAAGGTATAAACAAGCAATATTCAAGCAAGCCTCTACCTATAGGCCATGGCTAGGGATATTAAATTAGTGTTTATACTTGCCAAGTTAATCCATTCTAATATAGTTTGGTAGAAGTGTCCATCTCCAAATGCTTTTTTGCTAAAAATCTAAGCATTCTTTTCCTTACATAGTGGACATATATATATATACTAGCACATATAGAGAATTTTGTGATGGATAGATGCCCATGAAATCATGCGATCCCAATTTTTCATATTGTAAATATAATCACTGAGACTCTAAAAGGATAACTAAAGTACCTTGAAGAAGTCATATTTAAATAATAGGAGGTCCCCACTTTCCTCTCCATAGTCATAGTTGAAGTGAATCACACGTTAGTACACTGATAATCAAACACACAAGAAGGGGGGTTGAATTGTGTAATCTTTTCCGTTAATCCCTTCTTGAAGAAAACTTGTTGATTAGAACACAAAGTTGTTCAGTTCAGAATTAATATCACTTTTGTTT
>JAOTBA010000204.1:9460457-9474863 GCA_025629845.1 Erythroxylum squamatum
GGAAAAAAAATTCCGTTGGTAATTTTCTGACAGAAATTTACCGATCGAACGAAATAACCGTCGGTAAATTTACCGACAGCCATATTTCCGACACTTTTTTCCGTCAATAAATTTCGTCGCTAAATAAGCTTACCGACAGAATTTGTACACATTCCGTCGGTAATTTTCGTTGCTAACCTCTATTTTTCTTGTAGTGTTCGGATGAACTAATTTTTATTAGGGTTTTAAGGATATTTGACTACTCCACATCATAGCATTTAAGTAAACTAATTATAACAAACTCATACAATTGAATAACATATAAACAACGTAATTTTTTTTTTTGAAAGAAGAAAATACCACATTAATCTTTAATACTTCCGTAAGCAATCAAACATTTTAATTTATTTTCCAATATTAAAATTGAACTCTATGTTTTCTAACTTGGTAATCCAAGTTAGCTTTCACACAATGTTAAAAATGAAGCTTCCACTTAAGGGGAACTTATTGCAAAGGTAAGTGGCGATACAGCAATTTGAAAGACAAAGTATTGGAATTGGTGACTAAAAGAATTTGCATAATAATGCTTATTAGATTTGATAGTTATTTAAAATTTGCATTAATTGGTAGTACAAAGTTTCTTCAGCTAACAAATACCTCCAAAACCGCATGTTACAAATACACAATTTTGACATTGTTAAATATGCTTCCAAAGATTTACGCACTTTTTTGCAAGGAAAGAGGAAAAAAGAGGGAATATAATTTTAAGACAAATAAGCATATCTAACTTACTCTACCGCTACTTAGCTATCAGCAGAATGTTTATTGCCATTGTCACTATGATCGCCACTTTCTATCTACAAAATGAGAACCTATTGTCTCTGCCAGCACTCATTTTGGCCCCACAAACTTCAATTGGCATATTGATCAAGCTCCTACAGTAACTCACTCCAATTCTTTGAGGAAGTCTATGTTGTCTACAAACACCTGCAATAAAGAGAACAAAAATGTAGTTTTACAATGAAATAAATATACAAGCATATGCCATGATTTATGCACAAAATGAATTTCTTTTACGTTCCTGCTTTGTGGTCATTGGCATACAAAACAGGGGGTTGGTGTTGGTTGGGAGAAGGAGGGGGTGGGATCGGAAAAGAAGAATTAACAAATAAAAGAGGAGGGAGTAGGATAAGTATGATAGTATCAATTAGTCCATGCAGCCTAAATATACCATCAGGCATCAGAGAAAGAAGTCAGGCCTAGTATAAAAGAGTTCATGCTGTTTTGCAACTTAAGTTTTTGTATTTAACTCATCTACTCTGTTCTTTAACGACCTTTTTTGAGATCATACCCAAAAAAAAGTCAATAGAAGAGCTACCCAGCGCTCTGGTATCAAGTAATTTTTGTAAAGGTAAAAATGCACTCTGGTATCAAGTAACTTTTTTAAAGATAAAGTATAAGAAAAGAACTGACGATGCAAGTTTTACAAAAGCATACCGTCTTCCAACCATCAGGATCCAAGCAAGCAGTAATTTTGGTGTTGATGCCAGGTAAAGGTCCTGGTTCTCGGGTAATCTTTCCACCAAAAAGCTTTATTGCTTCTGCAGTTTTATAGACATCATCTGTGCCTATTGCGATCTGCTACAATGAAAAAATTCATTGGATAGAACCAATGAAGCAGAGCATTTGCAAATCAATCAAATACATATAAAGACAAACATGAAGATGGTGATCCCAACACCAACATTAAGGAAAGAATTTGACCTGCGCATAAGCGTTGCCTTTCTCATATTCAGAGACCCCATAATTGTATGTCAACTCCAGCACGGCACTTTTATCTTCAGGTCCATAACCCATCATTGCAATTGTATACTAATAGTCATGAACATAAGATCGCATCAATTTGTACAATAATCCACAAACCTAATATCAAGGCTGAAGCATGTTTCAGAAGTTTCTATTGAAACAGCATATCAATATGAAGAACGAACGCCAAGTTGTGATGAGAAATTCTGTCATGATTGTAGGAAGATCAACTATTAAGAGAAGTACTGCAGAAACATGCATTAAAGAAGAGGAAACCATTCAATTCAGTGAAGTAGCAAATACTGCTACTAATAGTATTCAACATTTTACGAGTTAGTGCCAGATTCAGGTAAGTCTTGTCTATTGAAAGTATTTTCCACAATTTTAGATGTGAATGTCATTGCAATTTGTTACTAAAATGAAAAGTGAGTTATTTGACATGTTGGATGCGGATGTTTAAGAAACTAAATTCAAAATCCAGTTTTTCTTTCTCCTCTCAAAATTTTCTTAACTGACTTCTGTATTATCCAGTAAAACAGGATTAACTGATTATCAAAGACCAAAATTTTCAAGTGTCCTGTCTTCCCACGCTATAAAGACTACAATGTTAGCGATTAGTTAATGAAGTATTAGAAAAAAGAAAAGGATCTTGCTTGATCATTCCTCACTTTCTCCTTCTAAAGTCCGAATACCTACAGCATATTTGTTATAAAACTAAAGCACAAATTCATTTACTAAGAGAACTTATCCACTCCTGAAATAAAACACAGGAAAGGGAGCTTGAAAGTAGAAAAGAGCCATTTGAGGAAACAAAATTTTAGCGCATGTCTGCAATTGACAGCTGACACGGATTAGTGTCTCTAATTCACTTTGCAGGTTAGAAGTTTTTCACAAGAAACTTTATTTGTCAAATTGCTGTTTTGGAATCTTACAACTTCCAAGAGGTTAAGAAAATCGTTATATTGCATAAAATTTCACTACTGACCCAAATGAGAATTTTGTTTGTTAGTAACAAATATTCAAAGACAAATAATAGATACCATAACAAGAAGTTAACATAAACCAACTAAATGGCTATCTAGAATGACCGCAAAGGTTTTCCTAATAAACTATTCAGAAGAGCCTTACAGAGAGGAAATGTTACACCACAGAGCAATGGAAAGTATGGTTTTCCCTTAATCCAGCTTGTTCCGGACATAAGTTAGGCAAGGATTCCTACTCTCTCATAATTCAAATGTTTCTTATATTTGAACAAAGAAATCAACAGATCAATATCTCAGCAGAAAGAATTGCCAATGCGATGTAAAACTCTATAACTACCAAATCTGGCCAACAAGTTGAACCTCATAAACTTGCTCAGCACAAAATATTCAAGTAGCCACATCTATACTGCAATACACTATTTACCAAGAGATGCTGACTTACCTTATATTCTGGATTATCTCGTGTCCGAAGGAGCCCCATGCCAAAAGCCTGATCATAATAACATCAGAGATTTACAGCGAATAAACACAACATGTAAGCAAAAACCAGTGAGGAGGATGAAAGTCAGGAACAATCTTTATCAATTTAAAGTGAAGAAATTCACACCTTTTCATAGAAGTTTATTGAGCGATCAAGATCACCAACTCGAAGCATCACTTGACAAAGTGGTTCAGGGGTAGGCCCCCTTTCTAAAAGTTCAAACTTGTAACCATCAGGATCTTCAATAAACGCAATCACTGTTTTGCCACCTTTAACAGGACCAGGTTCTCTAGTTACTTTGCCACCCTTAGCCTTTATAAGCTCTACAGTCTTGGTAACCTGAGCAGTTGAGAAAGTTTATAAGCCTAAGAGTTTGCAAAATATTGCATGGCAGAAATTAAACGCAGTAGTTCAAACATGCCGGATTGCAGAAAGTTCTAACAATAAAGCACACTTACATCATCGACTGCAATTCCAAAATGTCCAAATCCAGAACCAATATCATACTTGTCAACCCCATAATCTAACAATAGCACATGAACAAGTCACTCACAAGGTAGAGTAAAAGCTGCACCTTTACTACAATATCATTTACATGTTCGATACATTAGGTATTAAAAGGTTTGACAAAAGTGAGAAGTTGCTTGGTAGCTTACTATAAGTCAATTCGATAACAAAGTGAGAATCTTCTGGTCCATATCCAAGGAAGGCATTTGTATACCTCTCCTCTGGTATGTCACGTTTTCTTAGCAACTTCATCCCTAAACACTCTGTATAGAATCTGAGTTGACAAGATATTTCTTAGTGACAGTTCACCATTTCCTAAAGATTAATTGCAAAGGAGAAAAACAAGAAAACTACACATACTTTATAGTCCTGTCCAAGTCTCCAACACGGTAAACTACATGCAGCATTCTTCGGTTGTCCTTTTTAACCCACTCCAAAGCATTTTCTGGGGTGGTGGTGGTGCTTGATTGTGCGATATTACCTTTTGCTGCCACTTTAAGCTTATTACCTTCTTTTCTCAAAATCTTAGAAACTTTAAAGTCGTCGAACTTTGATTGTGTAGCACCTGTACTTCAAATTAGAACTCTCTAATGTCATCACCCAGCAGACAAAGAGCACATGACAATACATTTTCCACTAACCAAATCCCAGAAAGCAAACTCCAAAATCTGTACTTGGCAATTTGCGAAGAATATCAATTGCGTACTTAAAAAATTCATTCGAGAACACATTTCCCACCTGGGAACCAGCGTCCTAAAAGGCTAAACAAATAGCTCATTCAACAGGATTTCAGAGAAGGAAAAGAAGTGAATGAGCATCACTTGGAAAACAATAAAGCTAAAATCATAAACGCCTTAAAGAAAACGAGAAAAATCAAGCTTGAATCAGACAGGCAATTCCCAAAACTTCAACGAATGGAGGAAATGTTAAACGAAAACAAGTTCAGCAATACACCGCAATTCAACTCCGTATCACATGATTATCCACCTAGGTGAACTGTCATGTTTTCGAGTTGCAAGTCGCCAACGTTAATGTGCAAAATACATTCACAAGACCAAAAGAAACAAACTTGGTATAAACATTCTTAGCAATTAAAAAAAAAAAAGAGAAAACCAAAACGGAAATTAAACACAAGGCTAGGGTTTAACAGGTAAAACAGAGGCTTACCAATTCCAAGGCAATCGAATCTGGTGCGAAAGGAAAAGAGAGATGAGCAAGCAGCAGTAGCATAGCGAGGGGTAGTAAAACTAGCATTACACAACCTGAAGGTGGATAGAGAAGGTCGAATCGAAGACGCCATAGGTATAATTCTCACCATTTTTATCTATACTGACCAACAGAGTGTGTGGATTCGGAGAGAAACTATGGACAAATTATTTTGTTATCGTGTGTATTTGAGAGAAAGAATTATGCAGTTGAGATGAGGGACAAAATTTTGACGTTCACCAATCATACTTGGGCATTTTGTATTCTTAATCTTATCCTCCTCATCTCCGCTCTCCCACCGCTTTGCTTTCTTTTTATTATTAAAAGCAAAGCTACTGTACCTTCGTCTGATTTTACATTTCTCATATTTTTGGAAATTATTATTTCTTTAACGAGTAGGAGTAGTAGGAGGGGCATATTTTTATAATTGCTGGCTTAGCGCTGAAAATGTTATACATTACAATTTCCATAACTTATTGTAAAATAGAAAATGTCCATAAGAATATATACATGTCCATAAAACTACCGGGCCGGATCTAAAAATCACTATGGCAAGTTAATGATGATGAGATCCGTTTTATTCGGGTTCAGCTATTGAAAGGTCCAATAGTCCCTTTCCGTCAAATTATACATAAAACTTTGATGAGAATTTAAATATTATTTTCAATAAATAATATGGATCAACCAAAAACTTCATACCTCAATTGAATACGGTATTCATATGTTTTATTTTAGAAATCTGAACACGGTATAACCAAGATGCGGAGATTCTCGACTGTTGACCAATAACGTACATACTTGGTCACCGTCGGCGAGTTGCTGTGGTTGTGTGAGCGGTGACTGTTAACCTACTCGAATCATTTGCAGGTTGCCGTTTTGGATGCAACAGACGGGGAGAGATGACTACCCACTCCTCTTGCCAGTGAAGCTCCTGGCAACGAGGATTATGGTGGCAATGATAAAGTTTTCAGGAAATTAACTGTTAATAAAGTAATAATTAAATAACTTGAAAATATTAAATCTAAAAGTTAACTGAATCATAATTGATTTGGATTCTTGCTGGAATCTTTTTTACCAACTATCAACTACTAGGTATTCAAGCATTTAGCCTCTAACAATATTTACATAACAAAGAAAAAGAATCATCATTTGAGATGAGTAGGCCGAAATGCTATAAATAGGGATTTTTATTTTTTACTAAAATTAAATCTCCTAATTATAACTAAATTCATATTTATATTCTAATTCTAATTATAATTTAATTTCAATAAAATCAAATATCTCTGAAGTTTTTCAAACTCTACGGTTAAGTCCAATTTAATTTGAATTGATCTTTTTTATTTTTAACTACTCTTTATGTGTGACTTATTAGGTTTTTAATATATTGACAATAATTATAAGTTATAACTCTAATTCATAATAAGGATTAAATAAATTAAAACTATTTTAATTATCTTTGATTATCTAGTTAAATAATTAATAATTATATATCAAGATTAGCGGGATTTATATTGGGTCGTTGTTGTTTATTGTTTTGTTAGATCAAGATTAACGTTTGGCAATAAATTATGATCATTTAAATATTAGTAATTTCAAGATAGTTTGAGTCAACCTATCTATACATAGTGATAATATATATTTTAATCCTTTCGTTATCTAATGTTCTAATTAAATATAAAGTATGTATATAGTATCTACTCTTATAAATCCTACCATGTTCATTCTTGATAATTAATAATTGATATTTGAAAACACTATATTTAAAACACTTTTCAAATATCAATTCATTATAGCCAAAAAATTCTTTAAATCATTACTAATATAGAACATTAGAATATTCTCTATAATTGTTTTAAAGTGATGAATCTTTTATTAACTTACTTAATTATCTTCATGTGGTTCATACTATATTCAAGTACTATCAACTAAGCTACTTCAATTTGAATAGGACATAAATAACATCAAAATATAGCAATTCTTACATGAGACTTTTTATTAATCTTAAGTTTAAGAATCAATTATATAATCATCATAATGAGAAAATTAACAGACAAATAAGTAATATTCCATTTTGAATCCTCATAATTAGTTAAATTTAGCGAAATTATTCTTTAATAAGCACCCGCATATTTGTTTAAATATCTTCATACTTTAATTTATGAGATAAATTACTTTCTTTGTAAGAAAGAAATATAATGTGTGTTATTTTTATCATTTTATCAATATCTCGTCTTAATGAAACTATAACTAAGAGCAATTTATGATTAATACATAAATATAAATTGAATATCATAATTATGATTTCATTATAATTTCAATTACACAACAACTATTTTAGCGATTTTAGCTATAGTATTAAAATATCAAATGCAATTAATAAAATATATAAAGATAAAATTACAACCAACTGATTATCTGTAAGTTCATAGATTAAAGATCTTCCACTAGCATTAAAGTCAGTTGCCTATATATGTAATATGATATCCATCCATATACCTATCAAGTCTTTTCTAAGATAGTAACTTAGTGAGAGGATCTACAAAATTCTCTTCAGTAAGAACTGGCACTAATGTTATGTCTTTCCATTCCGTTATTTCCTTGATCAAGTGAAACTCCTTAAGTATATGTTTGGATTATTGATGAGACCTTGGTTCCTTTGTATACATAAAGGCGCCATTGTGGTCATAGTACAATCCTATTAACTTAACATTGTTAGGAGCCACTCCAAATTCAGAAATAAACTTTTTAATCTAAACTGCTTCTTTTGCCACCTTTGACATTAAAACGTACTCTACCTCGGTTGTAGAATCCACAACTAGCCTAAACTCTCAATTCAGCTTCTCTATAGATCGATAAAATATCATAAACCTTTCAATTGCTTTAAGATGTTTTTTCACAGCCGTCCAATGACTATCATTAGGATTGGCTTGAAACTTACTTATTATGCTCTAAACATAAGAAATATCTGGTTCAGTACATAGCATCACATACATGATTAATTCAATTGCCAAAGCATATAGAACATAATCCATTTTATTTCTCTCTTCTAGTGTTTTATGACACATACTATGTGAGAGAGAAATCTCATACCACATAGGTAAGAATCCCTCTTAACATTCTCCATACTAAAGCTCTTTAGCATTTTTCTATGCACGTGGATTGGGATAAGTGAAACAAACACTTTGATTTATCTCTATAGATCTTTATTCCTATAATATAGGCTACTTCTCTTAGACCCTTTATGAAGAAGCTCTTGGATAACTAAATCTTTATAGGTTGGAGCATTGGTATGTCATTTTCAATCAGCAATATGTCACCACTTACAGTACTAGAAAAATGAATGCACTCCTATTAACCTTCTTATAGAAATATTGTTCATCCACATTTTTTATAAAATCAAACTCTTTGATTGTCTCATCAAAAGGGATGGTCTAACTCTGTGATGCTTACTTAAGTCAACAAATTTTCTTTTCCAACTTGCATACTTGATTAGGAAGAGATTCAAAACCTTCAGGTTCTATTATATATACATCCTCAATTAAATTTCCATTGAGAAATATTGTTTTAAAATCCATCTACCATATTTCATAATCATGATATATGGATATAGCCAACAAGATCCTTACTTTATACGTGTGTACATTACCATCCACGTTTATTTTTCTCTTAAAAACCCACCTGCATCCTATAGGTTCAATACTATCAAAAGCATTATGTAGATCTAATCTAATGAGGGGTTGGTATATGTTACTAGCGTATTGTAGACTATGTGTCTCTTAACCCTTGATTAGACATTGTATGTATTAACTTGAGGTTCATGTTCCATGTGAATGTGAATTTGTAGTTTTTTAACTTCACTAAGTTCTACCTCACTCCCACTAATTTCCTTGGGAATAAATTCTCATTCTAAGAATGTAACATATCTTAAGACAAACACATCTTGCTCAAGAGGATGGAAAAATTGATATCAAATACTCTCTTCAAATACCCCATAAATTTGCATTTATCTTATTTAACTTGAAGCTTATCAGATTTTGTATGCTTCATATGAGCATCACATTCCCAAATCTTTAGGTGTGATATATTTTCTACTACTAGTCCATATATTATATAGTATCTTATCAATTGATTTGGATGGAACTTTGTTCAGAATTAAACAACAATTTTAAAGGCATATCCCCAAAAGGAGACAAGAATGACTACATGACTCATTATGATGCTTAGAAGGAAAATTTTTTATTTTGGATATAATTGTTTTAGTGAGGAGATATTTTGTGAATACTTGGTGAAAAATTGGGAATAAATTTGCTTACTTGCAATTTTTAGGGAAATAATTAAGAATAATTGATGTTAATGAATAAATCGGAGGAAAATGTGTTAGAGATGAAATAAATTGTAATTAATGAAGGAAATTATTTAAGATTGTAAGTGTGCTAATTAGGTGTTAAAATAAGTGGATATATATTAAAAAAAAAGTGGATGAACAAATAAGGGCATGGGGTGAAATGAGTGCAAGAAGGTTCATTAAAGGCATAATTGGGATTTTGCACTTTGGGACATGGCTGTGATTTTTAAAAATTATGGTCAACTAGGGTTTAAAGAGGAAAAGAAAAGAAGGGTTTCTACAGAAAAGAGGCTAAACCTCTTAGGTGAAAGAGAGGGAGAGAACTTTCAAGAGAAAGGAGAAGTAAGACACATGAAGGAAGAAGAAGATCTAATTTCAAACAAAAAGATAAGTGGGATTCCATCCCTTCATAAACTCCACTTGAAATGAATTTTGTGTAATGATTTTGAGCAAAATTTTGATGGGAATACTGATCTTTCATGACTATTTGTATGTGTTCTATAGCTAAAAAAGGGTTTAAGGAAATATGGTTTAGTTTGTGAGATATAGGTTAATAAATGTACATGTTCTGCTTTGGATATGAATGACTAAGTTAAGAATTTTTTTCTCTATGATTAAATTTTGTGATTATGGTGAGTTATTATGAATGTCACATGAAAAGTTCATTTATGTGAATTGAGAGAGTTACCTGAAATGGATGGTGTAGGAAATATGTGAATACTCATAAGAAAGTTGCTAAGTTGTCAATATTGTTATATATGAATATTGTCTTGATTATTAGATTATGTTGAAATTTTATGGCATGTTCCTTGCACTTTTTGCAAAAGTAGAAATTGGTCATTTATTTGAAAATGTGTAGTGAAGTGAAGTGCCCTCTATGAAAAATTACTAATAAATGGATTGATTAAATAAAATGAATGAAAAACGTAAGTGAGATGACTTAAGCAAATTTTCTTAAACAAAGACTTAAATAAGATGGCTTAGATAAAAGATCTAAGTGAAGTGACTGAGGCAAATTTTGTTAAACAAAGACCTAAGTAAGGTGACTTAGGCAAAATTTCCTTAAAAAAAGATCTAAGTAATATGGTTTAGGAAAAAGACCTAAGTGAGGTGACTTAGATGATGAAATAAGGATTCGTATGTGAAAGAGCTAATGAAAATGAACAAAAATTTAATGAAGGACGTGTTATAAAAGTGAGCTACATATGTGCTTCACGCTTAATATGATGTTTCTTGCTCAAATAAATGATATATTGTTAGGTGGTCAATGATTGTGGTAATTGATGAACTTATGTCTTAATGGATATAATGATGATTGATTCAATAATAGATGTGTTGCTTAAACCTTTATGTGCAAAATATGGCAATTGACCTTATACCTTACTGTGAGCAATCCTTGTTTTGGAGTATTATTGATACCTCGTTAAGCATGGTTGCGTGTGAATATAGGTAGTGAACTTACTATTTGTCTTTATAAACCAAAATAGTTTAAAAAATGAAAAAAAATATATGTAAGTACTCGCAGGTAAAAATGTTTTCATTCAATGAGTGTAATACTTAAGTTTTCATTGTTTTTCCACTCCTTTAGGAAAAAAGAACAAAGATTATCGAGTCAATTAGCCAACAACAATAATAGCAGTGGGTGTAAGTAAGGTCTAGAAAAGGTTTCCCAAATGTCTAATTGATCTCAATTTTCTCGTGTATTTGGAACATTATGTCTTCTAACTTCAGTGTAGACATTATGGGCATTAGTATGGTTATGAACTTGTAAACTATTATTATTATTATTACTATTACTATTATGTTGTTACCAAGCATTATTTATAATTATTTATTGAATGATGATGGGATTACAATTACAATATTATGATGAATGAATGATTTATACCTATTTAGATTGAAAATATCTTGTCAATTGAATAATGATTAGATAGATAGAACATATGAATAGGTTAAGTCGTATGCACTCGTAGGGTTAGCTTGGCACTCCAGGGTTAGGTCAACACTACATGGTCCACCCTAGGCCTTGTTAAAGAGGGGTGTGACATAGACACTTCATTATGTTATAAAGTTCAAGGGGGAGCCCTTTATGAGATATTCCTTTTCTTTTTTATGTAACCAAAAAACTTATGGTATAAGTACTTACCACCTCGATTAGATCTAAATGTTTTAATACTCTTACCAATTTATTTTTCAACTTCAAGCCTAAATTCTTTGAAGTTTTTAAATGATTCAGAATTTTGTTTCGTTAAGTACACATAATCATATCTAGAATAATCATATGTGAACATAATGAAATATATTATCCATCTTTAGTGTTAGTAAACATAGTGCCATATACATTTGAATATATAAGCTCTAGTAACTCACTGGCACACCCTCCCTTTTCACTAAAGGGTAATTTGATCATCTTTTCAAACTAATAAAATTCACAAGTTTTATATGATTCATAATCAAAAGGATCCAAATGTCCTTCTTTATGTAACTTTATGATTCTAGTTTAGTTGATATGACTTCACCTATAATGTCACAAATATGACAGATTTTGGTCACTTAACTTTCTTTTCTTACTATTTATAATAAGGATTAGTCTTTCAAGATCTAATTCATACAAACCAGTTGAAATTAATCCAGATCTATAATAAACATAATATTTATAAAAAGGACAACTTTTATTTTTAATAATAAAGAAAAATCCATTTAAATCTAAATAAGAAATGAAAATGATGTTTCTAGTAATAAATATAACATAATAACATTTATCTAGTTATAGTTCAAGGTCAGAAGGCAAAGCTATACTACAAGTTCCTACAGCTAATGTAGTAACTCTTGCTCGATTTCTAACTCGTAAAACTACTTTGCCTTTCCTAAGCAATTTGCTCCTATCATCTACATATTATTACAAATATGAGAACTACATTTAGTATCTAATACCTAATACTGTGAAATCGAAGTTATCTTAAGCTTTTTATATACCAAGGTAGTAAGATAATTTTTGTAGTTCCTCCTCTAATGTCCATCGACTCTATAATGAAAACATATGCCCTTACCATTGTTCTTCTTTTTGATACCACCTTTTGGCTTTACTACTATGGTAGAAGCCTTCTATTTCTTGTTATTATTCTTGTTAGAGCCATTTTTCTTGCTATTGGAAGAATCCACAACAAGAACATAATTAGGTTCCTTCTGAAGGCACCCCTCTATAGTTTTGAGCATATTTAACAGTTCAAGCAATGGCATTTACTTTTTGATTCATATGGGAGTTATAATAAAGCATGAAAACCTCGAACGAAGAGGTTATAACACTATATCAACTGTTAACTCATGTTCTATAATAAAACCTAATTAGCCTAATTTTTTAATATTGCTAATCATCTTTAGCACATATAGCTCCACTGAAGATCCTTCTGCCGTCTTGCATTGAAATAATGCTTTGGAGAACTGATATCTCTCCAACTTGCTTTATATACTAAACAATTCCATAAGATGCAAAATTATAGTAAGAGCATCAATGTTCTTATACTACGGTTGAAGCTCCAGAGACATACCAGCCAATATATCACATGTAGCTTGTTTAACGTCATCAATATAATGCTAATATCTCTCCCAAACTTCATCAGTTGCATTTGAACTAGGTCCAGGTGGAACAACAATGTTTTATCTTAGAACAATTCTTAAGTTACAAATCTAATTCGAGAAATTGGGCCCAGTTAGCTTGTTAGCATCCTAATGCTCCTCAGTGATAGATTGGTACTTATCTTTTCTAATAACCATAAGACATAAAAAGAGAAAGTAATAGTTTAGCTACAAAATAAAATAAGGACTTTAATAAATATTTGATTACTCATACTATTTTATTCAAATAATAGTCATCACTTTTACTTCCAAAAATTATCAAATATTTTCCTAATGGGTTAAGATATCATTCAAACCCATTTGATCTTGAGTTTACTCAACAAACCAATTAAATTTAAAGTAGATATATAAGAACTTTATCAATCACATCTTATTTGACTCGTGACAACTTTTTACCAAAATATATCTTATATATTATTCCTCACCCTGCCTCTAAATTCATATGGTCCTGAATTTGCTCATTCAAATCATACAAATTTAACTAAGTAGGATCTATTAATTTAAAATGAAACATATTCAGTTTAAAGGGCCTTGATTTTGCTCGATATACCTTACAATAAACAGAATTATAGTATTATTCTTAAATAATGAAAGGCAAGTATCACATTTCTAATATGTGCTTAATTTTTATTTAAGGGATTTAAAATTTCAAAAAATTTAAGTCTCATAAAAATAATATAATCTTATCATATTAATTATGTTTAACACAATAAAATTATGAAAATAAATCATTAAAAATCTTTAATTGATTCTAATTATTAATTTGATATTTAATTTAATTTAATAATTTAACTTTTTGAAAAATTAAAATAAAATTTAAAATATTCCTAATAAAAATAAAGCTTTGAAAACAATTTTCAAACAAGTAGGAAACACTTTTCAAGATTTATTAAAAATATAAACCAATTTAATCTAAATCAAATCGATTTAATTGAAAAGGACAACTTAAAACACATAAAAATTAAAACAAAAATAGAGTAGGGCTATATGACTTAATGATTTATTAGCGTCTACCATTAGACATTGTTTCCCTATACAAGGCACGTGATATTGTTTTTAGATTAAATTAGCCAGTATAATTTTTAGATTAAATTCCTAAGAAAAGTAATCTAAATATCAAAGGAGTGTTGGGATTTAAAATCCAGGGAAAGTACTACTCCTTTCCTAACTATTCAAAAAAACGAACCAAATATAATAATTTAAATTTTAAGAAAAAGATTACTTTCCCAGTCAACAATCCATTCCAACCAAGCAAGGCCCTAGGATTTTGCCAGCCTGCTGCTACCTCCCCTGTAGGTTTTTATCGTCATTTTGATTTGTCTTTAACCACCCCCGGGGTCTCATCTTCTTAGTGTCTTGCTTCTTCTTGTTGTGAGATTTCTCCCGTGTCTTTTAGGCGACTGACGCCCTAGCCAAAGATGGAGCTATACTGGACCCCCTAAGGTTTTTTTAAAAAATTATTT
>JAOTBA010000204.1:9510249-9521983 GCA_025629845.1 Erythroxylum squamatum
CTAAATATTATGATTTTTATTATTCCAATTTTATGATTTTTTAATACATACAAATCAAAATCTTGACTTATTATTATAAAGTAATTTTGATTTGGAGCGTTCGCAAAAATCTACTCTTTATATTTTCTATTTAGAAGTTATATCTTTATGTACTATGCAACCCGATGGATATCCAAAAACCTGAACAATCCAATAGATTTAGATATGGATAGTAAATCGTAAAAACCAATGGATATAGATATAGATATGAATTTAGTCATAAAAAATAGATATAAATATGGGTAGAGTAAAACCCGAACCAAACCCTAACTATTGTCATCCCTATTTATTTATCATGCTGACTGTTTCTGTTTTTCTTCTATAGCGTTTCATAGTCATCGTAGTCATAAAAAAAAAATAGTAACGGTTCCTCTCTCATCCACGCTTGAGAATGAGATGGACAAGAAAACTCGAACAACATTGATAGCTCCCAGAAAATAGGAATTATAAGCAAACTAGAATTCGTTATTGAGTTGTTTATCGCAGTTAGTCCCTATGCTATGCATTGAGTGACTGATGGGTTGCGTCTACTCTAGAGCCTGTATAGGCGAGGTTTGTGTACCCAGAGACCCCAAAATCAGACAGCACCACGACCCGTGCCGCCAAACCGACGCTCCCGTTTTCTCTCCAACCGAACCAGAACCCGAACGAGAACAAACCCACAACCGCCGCCGCGAACGCGAACCCGAACCCGAACCCGGCATTACCCGACTCTCCAGAGTCTCATCTCAGTTCCTCCCTCCGGAAGGTTCTAGAACAATCAGAATCCCATCCGGTAACTATGAGTTGAAGTACTCTTACCTCTCTCAACGAGGCTACTATCCCGATGCCTTGGACAAGGCCAATCAGGACAGTTTCTGCATCCACTCACCGTTCGGCACCAGCTCCGACGATCACTTCTTCGGCGTCTTCGATGGACATGGAGAATTCGGAGCGCAATGTTCCCAATTCGTGAAGCGAAAGCTGTGCGAGAATCTGTTGAGAAGCAGCAAGTTTAAGGTCGATGCTGTGGAAGCCTGTCACTCCGCGTTTTTGACCACCGACTCGCAGCTTCACGCTGACAGTTTGGACGATTCCATGAGCGGGACGACGGCAATTACGGTTCTGGTCCGTGGACGTACGATATACGTTTCGAATTGCGGCGACTCTAGGGCGGTGATTGGGGAGAGGAGAGGAGAGGAGATCGTGGCCGTTGATTTGTCGATAGATCAGACGCCATATAGGACGGATGAGTTGGAGAGAGTGAAGCTGTGTGGGGCTAGAGTGCTGACGTTGGATCAGATAGAGGGGTTGAAGAATCCAGAAGTGCAGTGTTGGGGAACCGAGGAGAGTGATGATGGTGATCCTCCGAGATTGTGGGTCCCAAATGGGATGTTCCCCGGGACTGCGTTTACTAGGAGTATTGGGGATTCGATTGCCAAGACGATTGGGGTGGTGGCCAATCCTGAATTTTCTGTTTTGGATCTCACTGCACAACATCCTTTCTTTGTGCTTGCCAGTGATGGAGTCTTCGAGTTTCTTTCTAGCCAAAGCGTGGTTGACATGGTAAGGTATCTCTTTCTTCAACTTATTTTCCAAGTATAAGAATATAAGTGTTTCTATTATTGGGGGAAGTTGTAGTAACGGATTTTACATTTAGTGATGGTTGGAATTGGTGTCATTAAAAAGCTATGTGCAATGAAATTAATTTAACAAAATGGGAATATATGCAAAATGGGAATATATGCAAAGTGGTCGTTGCTGTCTTGGTTTTTCCGTGATTTTTGTCATTCAATACCTCGAGAGGCCACCATCAATTGCTCATCGGTAATTTTTTTCTTCTGAAGGTTGATACAACTAGCAGAAACCCATAATTATTGAATAACATTTGGGAAAGAACAAAAAACAAACTTTTCCATAGAAGATATAGTCAATGTGTCATCCTGATGCAATACTTTGCATTTCAATATCTCACTATTTCGCTAATCTTCCTGTTCTGTATGTCATCCTACCTTAGTTTCTCAGGAAATATTATCACTATACATGTTTGTTTTATCATTCTAGGTTGCAAAATACAAAGATCCACGTGATGCGTGTGCTGCAATTGTTGCTGAATCTTATCGACTTTGGCTTCAGTATGAAACTCGGACGGATGATATCACTGTGATTGTTGTTCATATTAATGGTCTAACTGATGTAAGTGGAGTAGTTGCTTTTTTCAGTTTAACTTTTCCTAGTATAGTTTCTTCATGATCCCTTTGTTCCAACTAACTGATTCACAAACTTTTCTTCTTTTGATTCTGATTGTCAGAGTTCTGATGGACCATTAACAAGTGTACATGCTGTCTTACCATCTCCTACTCCTCAAGTTGTAGAAATGACAGGATCAGAATCTCCTTCAATGTCTTACTGGAACCCCAAGAGCCATCGCACAAGGCATGATTTATCAAGGGCATGTCTTCGAGCTCTTGAAAATTCGCTAGAGAAAGGGCAACTTTGGGTTCCTCCATCTCCAGCCCATAGGAAAACTTGGGAAGAAGAAGTAAAAACTCTCTTATATACTTTTTGCCTTCTCATTAGGCAATATTCAGAAAAAGTCTCATCATAATTTTGCAACCAAACAAATGCATTTCAAAGATGATGATTTAATTTCTGCTTTGATGCATAAAGCTACTGCTTAGAATTTTTGAGTTTGCCTCCTTGTTATTAAAGCACCAAAACTTGTTTGCTGAGAAATGTATCAACAATCTTCACCGCACTCAATATTTGTAGACCCTTTCTTTTGTACCAAAATTTTGCTTTTTATATTCATCAGGCACACATTGAAAGGGCTTTACATGACCATTTCCTCTTCAGAAAGCTTACTGACACTCAGTGTCATGTTTTGTTGGATTGTATGCAAAGAGTTGATGTCCAGCCGGGCGAAATTGTTGTTAAGCAGGTTAGTTCATCTTTCATTTTCCATTTCTAACTTTACTGATCTACTTCCTGACTGGTAGGCAATAGGCTTGGTTCATGAACTGAGATCAATCTCTGCGTTTGATTCATTTAGGTGGTCAACACAACTTTTCATTTGCAGATCAATGGGTGATAGAATTGCTAGTCTTTTTTTTTTCTGTACTTTCTATGCACGTAAAGCATCGTAAGGTAGGAATGTACCACTTATATTATGTTCACATAATGAAAACTCGCTACTGGACATAAATCATATGCAGAAAACAAAACTGCTTCTGTAAATAGGTGGATATCTCACTGCAATTCTGGTTGTGTAATGATGATCACAATTGGCAGGGTGGTGAAGGTGATTGTTTTTATGTCGTTGGCAATGGAGAGTTTGAAGTCTTGGCAACTCAGGTTTGAATTTATGGTACTCTCTTAAGTTGTCATTTATGCTCTCATTCCTCCCTGAGGACAAAAGCTTGGTTGCTTACTGGAGTTTCTCTTCTGTTAGGAAGGTAAAAATGGAGAGGTGCCTAGGGTTTTACAATGCTACACAGCGGAGAAGTTATCATCCTTTGGAGAATTGGCACTGATGTAAGCCATACTCTCAGCATATTAATGCTCCTTCAAATTGTTAAAGAAATCCTTCAAGTGATATATTTAATTTTGAATTGTGCTTCACGTTAAACTATTAATTGGAAAGGTACTTAAACAATTGGTATTAAATCACTAGAATGCTATGCTGATATGAATTTAAAGTATTATGTACACTTGCAATGATTTAGCGCTTGCCAGTTGAGAGTAAAGTGTGCACGGTTCCCCCAGTGTAGATGAATTAGACTTGATGAAATTATATGGCATTCAATTCTCTGTTTTCTGAATTCTGTGTAGAGATAATCAATTTGTTACTATTCAGTCAACCTTTTTAATACATTTTGTTAATTAAAGAGGCCAACGGTATTTCTAATTGACATTTTGAAAGTTTTTACCAGCACGTCATTTTAAGAGGGATGTGTGGTTGCTTACTGTTATTGGACATGGTTTTAGCGCCTTCTTTCCACTACCACCTTGTTATAATTCATTATTACTGATGATGAAAAAACTCTTGAAGATGTTCTTTTTCATGCTGATGTATGAAATATAGGTATAATAAACCACTCCAGGCATCTGTTCGTGCTGTAACAAATGGAACACTGTGGGCATTGAAAAGAGAGGACTTTCGAGGAATTTTGATGTCTGAATTTTCTAATTTGCAATCCCTGAAACTGCTGCGCTCTGTGGATCTTCTTTCAAGATTGACAATCTTGCAGTTGAGTCACGTTGCAGATTCGCTCTCTGAAGATTCCTTTGAAGATGGACAGATAATTATTGATGAGGTAATTTTGGTCGCTAAAAGAATCTGATTCTCTTACTATTGTTTTATGCTTTATCCCACTGGATGCCTTTTGCAGAATGATGGAATCTCTGCATTATATATAGTTCAGAAGGGACAAGTGAAGATTACTTTTGATTCTGAGCTGTTGAGTAGACCAAATGCTGGAAGTTTGAAGTCCAATAGTGAGAATGATGACCATAATCTACAGGGTGAGAGGCTTTTGTTGGACAAGACAGAAGGAAGCTATTTTGGTGAATGGGCACTATTAGGTGAACATATTGGTTCCATAAGAGCAATTGCTGTTGGTCACTGCATATGTTCTGTCTTAACTAAGGAGAAGTTTGATTCAGTTGTTGGGCCCCTGACAAAGCTTTCACTGGATGATGAAAAGTATGCTGTTTTCTTCTACATGAGGAATTTTTCCAGTAACCTTTTGAACTTATCTTTTGATCTATTGGGGACCAATTATGACAGAGTGGGTGACTATTTTTCATGCCCACAAGTTCCCTCTTGGAAGTTTTAAATTTTTGAATATTAGCACTAAATGATTTTATTTATCAAAAAAATATTACGATTTTGCTTTGCGAAATCGCATCTCATGTCTGTCACCATTTCAAATTATTCAGGTCTAGGGTTTCAACAGATCTTTCCAAGGAATATGCTGAAAGTACTAGTATTTCAGCTCCTTTAAAAGTTCACTTCTCTGAATTGGTTAGGAGCACTCTCTTGTCTTGACTATCTTGCCTAATTGTAAAGGTGATTATTTCTCATTTAAGTGGATAAAATTTGTTTACAGGAGTGGAGGGGCTGTTTATATTCTACGGACTGCAGTGAGATTGGGCTTGTATATCTGAGGGACTCCGGTTGGTCTCATTATTTAAGTGACTTTTGTTCCTCTGACCAGCTCCTCCCTACTTGTTGGCATACCGCACAGATGATATTTTATTAATTGATTAGTCTCATTATAATATTTACATAAGTATTGCTGGGGTAGGATCGATTATATCATATTCTATGCAAATGATAACAAGTACTAATTTTTTTGGTTTTAGGAAATTTGCTTAGTCTGAAAAGGTTCTCCAAGCAGAAGATCAAGAGGCTGGGAAAGGAGGCACAAGTCTTGAGGGAGAAAAATCTGATGAAGAACATGAGCCCCTCAGCTTGTGTGCCACAGGTTCTGTGTAGTTGTGCTGATGAAACATATGCAGGCATATTGCTAAATGCGTGCATTGCTTGTCCTTTGGCATCAATCCTTCATGCAGCACTTGATGAACTATCTGCAAGGTTTTGTGCTGCTTCTGTGGTTGTTGCATTAGAAGATTTACACAAGGTTTATGTTTATACATGTCTCCTTTCCCACCTTTACTTTTTACGTTTGCATTCCAAGTTAATCTCTCTATCTGTTTATTTATTTTGATTTCAGAATGAGGTTCTTTATAGGGGTGTGTCTCCTGATGTTTTGATGTTGGATCAAACTGGACGCATACAGGTTGGTTCTGCTTCGATTTCATGTTTATGGAAGTCCAAATTAGTGGGATCCTAGCATAGTATATAGTTTAACATGCGATTTACTTGTCTTTATACACAAGGTTCTCCATGCATGTGGCCTATGCATGATAGTTTGCTTAATTTTTATTTATTCTTCTGTAGCTAGTGGACTTCAGGTTCAGCAAGGAATTGTCCGGAGAGAGGACTTTCACAATTTGTGGAATGGCAGATTCATTAGCTCCAGAAATAATCCAGGGCAAGGGACATGATCTCACTGCTGACTGGTACTACATCTGTCTTGTTCAACTAAATTTTACTTGTCATTCATATGGATAGTTGCTTATAGAGAGTTGGAAGTCTAGTGGATCCTTAGCTGCTAAGAAATTGACATCCTTATCCATATAAAATGAGAACTGGGGAGGTAAGGCCATAACAAGAAGCAATTGTATATTTTCCACTAGTATTATCGTTGAAGGTAGTTGGTTATGTGCTATCACTTATGGTATGGGCAAAAAGTGTATTTTTGACCCTAAGATTTTTATCAAAATACACCCTAATGTTTTGGAGTGTTCAAAATAAACCTTAATGTTTACAAAATGTTTAAATTGGACCTTGAGTAGACAAAAAATTGGATGGAGTTAAGTCCCCATATGTTATGTGCCATCTAACAGTATCGCGGGTTTGAGTTTAGAAATGGCACAGTCACTTGCGTCCATTAAACTCAAAGCTCGACTCTTTTATGTGTTCTGTTTAATTCACAAGCCTTTTTGTGTGCTTGTCAATTGAGTCAATAACTTCAATACATTATATTTGTACTTTATGAATGGTCGTCAGCTCAAAGAGAAAAACTTTTTAACTTTTCTTGTATAAGAAACTATAGAAACTGAGAGAAAGAGAGAGAGAGAGGGTTTAGAGTTCCATGTTTTGACCATCCATTGCTTTCTTTCTCTTGTCCGCTAGCAGAGTTAGACAAAAATTATTTGTTAGTGATTGCTTTTGTTGCTTTTTGATACAACCAAGCTGTACGCACAAGATATTTAGGTAAGAGAAAGAAGGAAGGAGGAACTGGGGAAATGAAGGTTAGAAGGGGATGGTAATATTGATATCAGCTAGAAAATATTACGAAATAAGGACCCAACAGCAAGTGGAGAGGCTGCATTTTCTCCCTGACAAAGATGTCACCTAAATCTTAACTCTTTCTATCTTATCAGCCCCTCTATATACTCCTATTCTCATTCTGTTACATCCAACTTCCCCTCCATTCCTTTACCACAACCTGCTAAGTAACAGAAACGTCACACAGACCTCGCACACAGAAATGTAAAAAAATAGACCAACACATAAACAACTAAAGAACCAGCCCAATACCCTTATGTAAATTATTCAAGCCAGGTTCTATTGAGTCGATTTCAGCCTATCCACAGAGAGCTTCAAGCCTTTATTACCTTTTCTTTTGTAAACCATCTTAACAGTGGGTTTAACACTTTCTCTTTTGTTCTCTTCCTTGAAGAGATTGGAATTGTAGAGATCGACTTGGTAGTGTCAGAGAAGAGTTATACAGGTTGGTTCTAAATAGAAGTGAATAAAAGCTTGCATTTAGGGTTTAAAGTTGGGTGGTATTTTTTCATGGCAAATAAGATAAACAAAGAATATGCATCAGAGATTCAGTTCTCATGAAACATGTTGGATAAACGAAACATTGTGGCGTTCACCTATGGCTGTTTGAACCCACATTTGGGAATTGGCAGTGTTAGGGATGTGTTTGGAAGGAACATCAATGGCAGGAGCAACTGGATCGATGGTGGAGATGGGAGTGGCGGTGAAGGTGCAGCAAGCAGTAGATTGTAAGATGGGTTAATTGTGATTAAATAAGATTATGTAGGTTAATTTATATTTATTAGTTTAATTGTAATATAGTTAAATATAAAAAGAATTAAAAAAACTTGAAATTAATTTAAGACTATTTAAAAAGTGGGTCTATTATGCCACATGTATGCTACATGATGAGACCCACGGTATTAATAAAAAATAATAAATTTATATCACGTTGATATGATATATAATGGACAAAACTTAATTTTGTCCAAATTTTCGTTCATTAAGGATTTAATTTGAACATTTTTCAAATATTAAATTTTATTTAAACATTTCAAAATGATAGGGTCTAATTTGTATTTTGGTGAAAATTTTAAGGTTAAAAGTATGTTTTAAGGCCTATTGTATAGATATAAAGTAGTTATGTGAATATTCTAGTTTCTTTGACACAATTACCCAACATCAATATGGGAATCATGTCGTCATGCTCAAATGTTATAGAAGATTAATTCATCTCCACCAAAGGAAGGGTTTATTGCTTTCAAAAATTGTGCTTCCTCGCTTTGTTGCAACATTAATTTTTAATTAATGTCTAATGGGTGAGTGCCAATGAATAAAATATTTTACCATATCAGGCGATACCGGTTGTACCCTAAGAAGTACGGACACGGCAAAATGGAGCCGTGTCCACGTGTCCACGTGTCGGACACGTGTCTAACAAGGACACCCACAAAGAGTGCATATAAATGCTTCATGTTTTTTTAGAGAGGCTTATAAAGTACAAAATATGTATTAACTATTAAGATATTAGAAGTCTTGAAACACATCAATCAATATATATTATATTATGAATTCTGAATTTTTTTCTTAATTCTAAAATTTATAATATATATATTTATATATGCCGTGTCCGTGTCCACCAAATTTTAGAAGTTGGTGTGTCCCTGTGTCTGTGTCCGTGTTGTGTCGCGTGTTCGTGTCCGTTTCCGTGCTTCTTATGTTGTACCAGTCCAAAAAAAAGACTAAAGAAGAGCTTTGTATTAGGTTTTGGTATTGGCCAATATCTATGGATAACCCAAAATTTGATTAAATACCGGTCTGAATTATAATTCTTAGAAAAGTTCCTAGGATTAAATTGAAAAAACTAAAAGTTTCTCCTAAATGGAATAATAATTATCTATACATAAAAAAGAATGAATTTTTAAAATCATCTACAATTTATTTTATAAGTAATAAAGATACAAAAAAGAATTTATTAAATAATTTTTTTTGTATTTAGACTTATATTAGTTTAACTTAAATATATTAATTTTTTAAAATTAAATTCACTTATTATGAATGCATATTTCTTTTTACTTGGTATTATTCTTAGTTTTGTATGTATAAGATTAAGCGACCTTTTTCTTTTATTAGTTATTGTGGTTATTGCTTATATTAGAAATATATGAAAATAATATCAATAGGAATAAAAATTATATCAAATGTATATTATTATGATTTCTTTAGAGAAGATTGAAGTGAATTTAAACAGTAAAATATATTGAAAAGTCATTTTGTAATTTTAAAAATTATTCGGAAGAGTAACTAGTATTTCTGGTATACGGTATCGTACTAAAATTAAATTTTGTATGATATTCATATTATTGGTTAGTGCTCCAAAGTGGAAACTAACGTCCATTGATTTGATTATCATAAGTTAGTCAAGGATTGGGAGAAATAATCAATTCCCAGTTTATGAATCTCCTGGAGCCTAAAAAAACAAAGGGAGCATGAAGGAGTTGAAATGCTCATTCGTATCGTGGATACATATATATGTATATGATATGTTTTGGGGAAGGATTAATTTAGTTTTGCAAGCTGTAAGCAGGCTTATAGTATTACGTAATTGTCACTTCACTGGCACTGTAAACAAATCAATCTGATATGCCTTAAAATTGTGGTTTGCTTTAGTCTAATATCCAAAATTCTTCCCTTGGTAATTATAGTTATTTATTTTCGTCATCAGAAGTATGCCTAGGTGTCTGAAGAGTCTAAATTATGTTGACAAATATGTAGGTGGGCATTGGGTGTCTTGATCTATTTTACGCTACAAGGTGAAATGCCATTTGGTTCATGGAGAGAAAGTGAGCTTGATATTTATGCAAAGATCGCGGGAGGACAACTGACTATTCCCTCTACTTTCAGTCCTGAAGCTGCAGATCTTATAAACAAGGTCTCGTAACTAGTATGTCAAACTTTTACTTATGGAAATTTTCCGCATATGCTGACTTGTTATTCTTTATTCTTTTGCATGTGTATAACCTGGTCAGTTACTTGAAGTTGATGAACAGAAAAGGCTAGGATGCTCAGGTCCCCATTCTGTAAAATGTCACCCTTGGTTTAGTGGTGTTGACTGGAAAGGAATTAGAGATAGAAGCTCTCCTGTTCCTCAAGAAATAATCTCTCGTGTTAACCAACATTTGGCAACATTTCATCCTGAGGACTGCACAGCTCCTTTAGCTTCCCCTTGTCAGGCTGTTGATCTCAACGTTCCTGAATGGCTTGAAGATTGGTAGATGAATCAAAGATGGGGGTCTTGTGTGTTCCAACTTTTTCCCTTGCGGAACTGTTCTCTCATCAGCGAGAGTGAACTCCAGAGATACGAATTCTGAACACATTTGCATACTGAATTTGCTCGGGACACGAAGTTTTCAGGTAGTGGCTAACCAATTCAATGGAGAGAATCAAAGTCTAAAATTCAAATTCTTGTTCCATTTTTAACCTTTATACATTTGTATATAGGTAAATGTGTAAATGGGCGAGGTTCTATTTTCTTGTTGATTGTGTTTTGTAGACTTCTACGATGTTCTCGGTTTGAGGTGCCAAATTTTGCTCCTTTTTTTTTTTTGTAAAAGTAATTTGACTGGGCCTGGCCTATGGAAATAGGGCGCTTGCCATTGTAATTCTTTTTCCAAAGTTGACTTAATATTAGTATGTTTCGTTCCATGTATATTTTCGTTCCATGTATATTTTCCTCTTCTCATCTTCTATATTCTATCTAAATTTAATAAAGGATTGAATCAATAAGGATATGTTATGTTGTCGTATACCCATTAGGATAAGGATTTGTTATGATTCCTATATCCATTAGGATTTGTTTTTGTTTTATTTTATTTTAAGTTTCCTAGTTAAGAAGGTTTTCTTGTCCAGCAAGAAAAGAAATAAGTTAGCTTTAGAAAATGATTTTAATCAATCATTTTCCTACTAAAATTAGGACTCTTATATATTATATCACATTAGAGATATAAAAGGGAGGGTTAACATATGTTTTAGGCAACTCGAAACATTATTATTTCTAATAAAACTTCTGCAGGAAATTCTCCTGAGAGAACGTCTTTTCTTGTTTTGTAAATCCTAAGTTTTATGCTTGGATTTGGTTTTAAGATTAACTTAAAATCTCTACCTAATTACTTCCGATGTGTCAGTTGGTATCAGAGACATTAAAATCCAGTTTTCCCTGGATTTTTTTTCCTTGTGCCTTTCTTGTTTTGTTTCTGCTCCAACCCACCTTCCAGCTCTACTACCCAGAAAATTCTCTTGGATTTCTTCCTTGCCTTTCCTCAGTTTTGTGTTTGTTCCACACCCTTCAGCCATCTTCCAGCCCTGCCTTTCCTTAGTTTTGTTTCTATTCCACACCCTCCAGCCGATCTTCTAGCCCTACCAACCCAGAAAATTCACCCAAAACCCAGAAAATTCATCCAAAACTTAGAAAAGTCGAACCAAACGTTTCAGCCTTGACTAACCAGTACACATGGCTTATCAAGGAAATAACCAGAGATTTGATGAAGTTTTGGAGGCTATTAATGGATTAGGGACTCGTATGGATCAACTTCTAACCATTATGGGCCTTAATCAAGCCAATAATGGAGGAATACCACTTGCGGGAGCTCAAGGCAGAGGTTTACTTCAACTCCAACCTATTGGCAGACCTGATCTTCCAAGGAATGCAGAAAATAGGAGAGCTCACTGGCAGAATCAGTTACCTCTTATGGAAGATAGTTCGGATGAAGAAATTCTAAACCAAGACCAACCAAGAAGAGGCCAAAGGGGTAAAGATGA
>JAOTBA010000204.1:9526173-9537685 GCA_025629845.1 Erythroxylum squamatum
AGACAGTCTCTATTGGCTGTTTAGGTTTGAGTCTTCATACCGACACCTGGATCCTGGCTTCGGGAAGGTCCCGGCAATAAAAATTTTTGTTTTCCGCACCTGGTACATGTGATGTACCTCCCGGGATTTTCCTACAGTGACACCTTGTATACTTTTGGTACAAATCAAATATCAATTAGAAATTTTCAAACTTCATTGCTATTTTAAGTACCACCTCTATCTCAATATTTTTTCCCCACTATTAGATGTTGTTACTTCCAAAGAACTCTTCTCATCCTCTATCTCATTACTTACTGTAGCATTACATAAAGTATATCACTAGATTATACAACACATACCACCATATTATAAATAACAACCACGACATATATTAAAAAGTACTTCACGCCAATTGAATAGGTCTTATATTGTGATATTAGTTCTTGTAAACACATCTATTATTGTTCTCCTTTTCAAAATCTTCTCCCTCTTCATTAAGGTAACTTTCATACTAAACAAATAGTAGCCAAAATCATATTAATTACCAATAAATTATCACAAATTCCTCTAAAAGTCTATATCACATATGTCACAACAATACTATGACATAACTTTCATATGTATATATATATATTTAAAGCAACTCTAAGACATTTAAATACCAAAATAATTTCAACTAGTGAAGACAACTAGATATGGGACTAATAGTTATAATATTTGATTATGATATTAAAACTTCAAACCTCACTTTAGTCTAAGCAAAATGCTTTAATCAAGAAAACAAAAATAGAAATGGTTTCTTGGTACGGTACTTGTGTACTTGCTTGGTTAATATTAGAAATACAATAACATATCAATTATGAAAACTTAAAGTGACACAAAAATGCTTGTAAAGTTATATTGTAGATCGAATTTGGGGATTCATAGAGGAAAGCTTTACGAAAATGAAGAACAAACTAACATAATGTTATAAGTGATATGAACAAACAAGCTTCCCCCATAATAGATTGACATATCTTTTATATTCTTCAACATATTTGTCTTTAATCATGTGAGTTACAATATTTACCATAGACTAATCACAAAATAATAGAAGTAGTAACCAAATATTTTAATATTATCTAGCCTTACATGGCAAGAGATGATCTCTACTTATCAACTATAAAAGATTTTCACACACACACACACACACACACAGATATATGTATATACACTCAAATTGAAACATACTTTATTATTATGTTCGTAAAAATTATGATAGCAACTGTAGAACACATATAATTTGTCCAATTGCATAAGCTAAGCCAATATATATATTTTATCATGGATAGAACCATAAATTTTTTATATGAAAAGCCACTAAAAGAAAAAAAAAATCAATAAGTGATTATTTAAAACCAAGAAATTAGGTAACTAAAACACCTAATCAACCAAGCTAAAAGATGGTTTGTCAAATTTATTCCCTTCAATTAATAATGATTATGTTAGAAATAATTTCAACATGGAATGACTTGATCCTAAGATATCTTTATTATTGTTGTCAATAATTTGGTCTGTGTTATCTTAATAGTTGAGAGTCTTTAGGAGTAGAAGATAAGGTTTCAATGTTATGAAGTTTTTATCTATTAGAAAGTGTTGGTTGTGGCTATGTATGTGTCTAGTAAAAACCTATTTAAGGATTGGATGCCAAGTGTTTATTTTAAGTCCTCTATTTTGTTGTTATTCCATCTTAATAAAAGTGTTCTTTAAGGTTTGTTTTCTATCATCTAGTATCAGAGTCAAGTTTTATGAATGTAAAAGTGAGTGAAATACAAGAGTATAGAAGAAACACAAAGAGAGAAAATATTTAAGAGCAAAAACACATAAAGAGTTGTAGGTATCACTTTGATATAGCATCTAGTAGAGTTGTTGAAAATTTAACTCAAAATTTTCTTGTCTTCATTGGTCTTAATTATTAGTTTTGGAAGATCAAAATGGGGACTCTATTTTTATTCTATGATTTGTAGGAACTAGTTGAGAACAATCTCTGTGATCTTACAATTGTAGAAGGACTAACTGCAAGGCAACACAATAAGTTGGAAGAAAAATAAAAGAATGATGTAAAGGCTTTATTTCCAATCCATCAAATCATTAGATGAGGCAATTTTTTCCAAGAGCCACATCATCATAAGAAGCTTGGAAGCTACTAGAAGAAGAGTATCAAAGGTTGATTAAGGTGATTACAAAAAGTTGCAAACGCTTTGTCGAGATTTTGAGAATCTTCTAATGAAACACTTAGAGCACGTTCAAGAATTTTTTACTAAAGTTTCCTTTTTAGTGAATAAAATTAGATCACTAGGAGAAGAGATGCCTAACAAAAAAATATTTGAGAAGGTTTTGTGAAGCCTCCCCTTTAATTTTGACCATATTGTTGCTATTATTGAAGAATGAAAGGAATTGTCAAACTAGTCCCTTCATTAATTGATGGGATCACTCTTAGCTTATGAGAAATGATTGAGTAGGACTGTAGAAGCTTCTCCATAACAATCTTTTTAGTTGAAGATCAACGAAAAAATTATCTTTAATGTCATGAGTAAAGAAAATAAAAGATCAATATGACCCTTTTAGAGGTAGAGTTTGAGGAAAAGGAAGAAACAATTAGCCAAGAAACTATCCTCAAAGTAACAATATAACTTAAATCCATGTTCTTATTATTGAAGAACAAATCACAAGAAAAAATATTGATTGTATAAGAAAAATAATGGTCAAAATAGAAGCGGAATTTAATGTTATACAAGCAATAAATACAACTGTGTATTATTGGAAAAATATTAAAAACCAAGCTAATTTTAGTTAAGAAAAGAAAGATAGAATAGAAGATAATTTATTTCTCTCTTATTTAGCTACCAAAGTTTATGTGTTTAAGGAGATTTAGTAGCTAGATAGTGGGTATAGGAATTATATAACAAGACATTAAAAATTATTTTTGGAGATTGATGACTTTGTTTAGACAGAAGTAAATATGGGTAATAACTATCAAGTTTAGATATATGGTTTAAGTATAGTTATTATACTTTCTCAATCAAGTCGTAAATTTATACATGATGTTATGTTCATTTTGGCTCCAACTCAAAAAAATTTTAAGTTTAGGTTAGTTAATATAGAAAGCAAAATGTTTTTTTGTTTTGTTCATAAAGTAAATATCAATGGGTTTAGAGCATTTGGTGATGATATCATATTATACCATCAACGATTTGGTCATTTAAATATTGATAGACCAACAATATTGTGTAAAAACAATATAATGGTTGGTCTTCCAATGATTAGATGGGAAAATAACCATAGGAAGCTTATACCTTTATGAAGCAATATGAAGAAAATTTTACAATAAGAAAATCCTAAAAGATTAATATTGTTATATGCAGATATGCATAGGGCCAATGAATACATGAAAAAGCCTAAAAGGCCATTAGAAGGTTAATATTGGTATATGCAGATATATATGGGGCAAATGAATGCATTCTCCTTTGGCAGTAATTATTTCTTACTTTTTATGGATGATTTTTCAAGAATGACCTAGGTTTATTTTTCAAAAGAAAAGTTTGGAGCTTTTGATTACTTTAACAAATTTTAAGAAATTTTTGAAAAGGAAATTAGTTGTTCTATTATGAAATTAAGAACTGGTCATAGAGGTGAGTCCAAATTTATATAATTTAAATTGTTCTACAATGACCATAAAATCCAAAGGCAAATTACTATTACTTATACAACTTAATAGAATGGAATAGTAAAGTGTAATAATAGAATAATTATAGAAGCTATAAGAAGCGTGTTAAAGAAGAAAGGGCATTCGGAGAAGTGTTATACTAAGGTTATAGATGTTGCAGTTTATTTACTAGATAGATTTCCAACTCAACTTGTCCAACAAACAACACCTTAAGAAGCTTGGAATGGTAGGAGACATGTTGAAATTCATTTAAGAACAGTTAGTTGCATAGAAGTATGTTTTCTTGACTTCTAAATTAAGAAGTAAATTGGATTATAAGAGCATAAAATGTATTTTTGTTAGTCATAGTAAAGAAAATAAATTTTATTAGCTCTATAATCCAAACACTAATAAGTTATATATTAGTCATGATATCATTTTAATGAAAATAAAGCCTAGAATTAGGAAATATTGCCAATATAAATTGTATAAAACAGAATAACTTTTGAGCCATTTAGACCTGAGAATCCAAATAAGATTTCTTTATTGTCTCCAAGTTCTACACCAAGAAGGGTGAGGAGCCTTAATGAAATTTATGCTTCTTATAAACATGCTTGCTTTAGCTTGGAACCATCTTTGAAGAAGCATTTGGAAAAAAGAAATCGTGTGAAGTGATGAAAAAAGAAATTGTAACCATTGAGAAGAACATGACACAGTCATTGTTGCATTTACCAAAAGGAAAAGATGTTATTGGTTTGAAATAAATCTTCAAATTTAAGTACTATGCTAATGGATCATTAGAAAAACACAAAGCCAGACTTATAGCAATGGGATATTCACAAACGTCAAGTATTGACTTCACAGAAACCTATGCTCTTGTTGCTTATTATGATATTATGAGAACCTTTTTAGCCTTTTTTGCACAAAATAGTTAGGTACTTTATCAATTGTATATGAAGTCTCCATTTCTTAGTAATGATCTTATTGAAAAATGTGTTTTTTGAACAACCCCGAGGCTTTGAGGTGAAAAGGGGCATACACAAGAACAAACATGATGTTTGCAATTAGTCTCATTTCTCAATTTATGTAAGTATCTTAGCAAACATCACTTTGGAGTAGCTAAGATAATTCTAATATACATCTAAAGCACAATAACATTAGGTATAAGGCATAACAAGAAAAATCCTATAATCTTATTGGTTTTACTGATAGAGATTAAACAACTTGTGTCGATGATAGAAGTACAATTGGTTACATTTTTAGTTCTAGTTCAGGAGTAGTTTCTTGGACATAAAAAAAGAGTTTATTACCTTGCCAAGCACTAAAGTAGAGTATATAATTGCCTCAACATCAACATATTAAGCGATTTGGTTGTTGAAGATCTTAAAAGATCTAAAGTATAAGTAAGAGGAACCTATATGATCTTTTGTGAAAACAAGCCAACTAATGGAATATCCAAAAATCTACTTCAGCAAGGAAGAACAAAATATATTGAGATAAAACACGATTTCGTGTGAGAAGTTATTTCTAAAAGAGAAATAGAGTTTCAATATTGTAACATTGATGCGCATCCAACTAAAATCTTAACAAAAGCCTTGTTAGAGAATAAATTCAAATTTACAAATTGAAGATTAGAGTTAAATCCTACATTTAAATTAAGGGAAGGGAGAAATGTTATAAATAACTTTAAGGTCATTTAGCTTGACCTTAGGATATCTCTATTATTATAGTCATTTATCGTAGTAATCGAAAGTCTTTAAGATTAGAAGATAACATTGTTGCGGTCTAAACAAAACAATACAATTAAATTCTATCTAGACCAATTAGAGGCAAATGCACCTCGTCGACAAGTAATATAAAACGGTAAGAACCAAATATCGTACCCAAGGGAATTCCAACACGCAAGACAATTAAATTAAATGATGAAAAATTACTCGGACGATCAAGAATTAATTGATTTGAAAATAAAATAAAATAAAGTAAGCAAATCAAGGAAATATACAAAATGCAAGGTATGAATTAAAAACAACTAGACTTAATCAAATGATAGAAATCGGCTAAGGTATCGGATTTCAATTGGATTGGACACTAAAAATTGTAACGGTAGATTGATCTAGGAATTACTTCACTTAAGGAAGTCGAACCCAATGTTCATGGGAATTCTCTTCTCTTCTAAATCCGAGTCACCCACTTGGTTTATAAATAATTCGGAATAAAAGGTGTTCAATACAAGAATCATAAAACTAAGTTCGTTAATCCTAGGTATCCTCACACAAGATCCTAAGGTTGGTCTACACTTTAGTCTCAAGTATGTCGCTTGATTAATTTTCCGATAAATTAAATCCCATTGGTTGTGGCATTCAACCATCTAAGGTCTTAATTTAAGTGATCAGGCTAAATTAGGACTAAATATGCATTTAATCAAGCAAGAATCAATACCATAAAAATTATCCTAATCCAATATCAATCGTAACCTTAATCGAAACGAAAAACTTACTTACACATAATTATCAATGTAACACAAATCATGGTTATAACATATGTTTGCATTGATTAAATCCACACAATTAAAATAAATATGAAATTAAAAATAAATTAAGAAAATAAATTAAAACACCCCTATTTTTGCGGCTGTATTTTCTCCAGCTCTCCACGTTGCTTTTTTACCAACCAGCTGCCAACGTTGTGCTTCTTTTGTTGCCACCAAGTGCTTTGTTGTGGTGTCTCCACTAGCTGCCACGTTAATCCCCTAAGCCACCAGCATCTTGCAACGTGTTTTTCATTTTTTAAGCCACCAGCATGTAACTTTATCAACGAGAAAAGAGTAGTGTCCTCAGCTACTTCAACCTTCTGCCTCCACGTCTTCTTTTCTCCAGTAGCCGACGTTGTTGTGAAATGAATGAAGGTTGCTTGTGGAGTCACCAGCTTCTTCAACTACACCAGCTGTTGTAACGTTGCTTCCCTTTGCTAGGTGTCAACGTGTGAGTTCTCCACCAGCAACTCACGCATTATCTCCACCAGCTACATCAGTTTTCTTCAACGTAGCTGCTTAATTTCATGACCTCGATCTGCTTCATTAACGTGAATGGAGAGTTTGAGTGAAGGCTGTAATGTTTTCGGTGATGGTTGCCAACGTCTCAAGCCTCCTTAACTCCACTAGCTGCTTCCTGTTTTAATGTCCACCAGCTACTTTATCGTGGGGCTTCCACTAGGTGCTGCTTCATGCATGACGCCACCAGTTGCTTTCGTCCACCAGCAGTTCAACGTCTTGCTGCCAGCTCCTTCTCCTTGCCACCAACTAATGTATTTAAACTCTAGCTGCTTGGATTGTTGCTCTCCAATCAGCTAATGTCTTTAATCTCCAGCTCACCAGCTCAACGTCTATTGCCTAACATGATTTTTCGTTTTTCAGCCACCAGCTCCTCACGTTGAAGTCCCCAGAAGGCTTTGTCACGTTGCTTACTTGCCACCACTAGCTGCCGGCGTTGTGGTTGTCATGTCTTCAGAGCTAGTCCCACGTGAATGATGGAGTTGGTCAGTATGTGTTTCGTTGGTGATGGAGTTGAGCTCTCACGTTAATCCTCCCAGCTGTCCTCCTTATCTACGCATGCTAGAAAATCTTCGCCGCCAACTTCCAACGTGATTTTAGGAGAGTCTTTTGTCACCTTTCACGCACATCTCTTTTTTTTTTTTTCATTCTTGCTTGGCTGCTTTCTTTTCTTACTTTAGGCTTTTAAATGTCCAAATTTAATATGTGCCTAAAATTAAGATAAATAACTATTAATCAGTGCAATTTAAATATTAAATAAACAAGAGTTTAGCAATTTATGTATCAAAAATTAATACTAAATGTCCATTAACAGTATTGCTACAAATCTTCTTGCTGAACTCCAAGCTATTTCTCATGGAATATATTTAGCATGGGATCATGGTTATCGGAAGGTTTTTGTGGAGTCAGACTCCCTCGAAGCTATTCATCTAGTCCATACCAACTGTTCCCCCTCGCATCCTAATTACTTGGCTGTCATTGATGATGTCCGATCCATGTTGAACAGAGATTAGGATTGTTCTCTTCTACATATCCTCAGGGAAGGGAATTAGTGCGCTGATTTATTAGTAAAATATGGATCCTCTTCGTCGCATAGTTGGCATATATGAGAGACCCCAATGCCAGCCTTCATCAGTATTTACAAAATGATGCTCTCTGTCGCTTTTTTGAGGCATCATTCCTCCTTGTCTTTTACCAATTTCACCAAAAAAAGAAGAAGACGCAATGCGTTTATGTGAAGAGAATCTGTAGTCATTAATAAGTACAACAAACTAGAAATAGAGCTCCATTTGTAACGGTCCAAATGTAGCTCATTGCAGGGTGACTCCCATTGTAACGGTCCAAATGTAGCTCATTGCAGGGTGACTCTTTTGAATTTTTAAGCATATCTACTAAATTTTGTTTTCAATTATGAGAAAATCTAATTAGGACATGATTTAGAAGTATATCTCGTAATGTGACTCACTAACAAAATATTAACATTTCTTCTTTGTTGTTTTTTTTCCTAATTATTGACGGTGTTTCATACGTTTTTTCACCATGAACAGAAATGAGATGGACTATTATTATAATAAGGACGACAGGACAAGAATGGTAAACCCACGATGAGCATAGTGACAAGGTTAACAACTTTGACTACGTTATATGTGAAGCAAAAACTAATAAAATACTGTGTTATAGTCAAAAGCACATGATAGTTTGTTGAGATACTGATGGTATATTCAAGATGGTTTTTTGTAAGTACATAATTAGTGTCAAGTATTTATTGCTTTCTCCGTTCACACACGTCTTTTGAAATTTTTGGAGTGAAATTTCACTCTAGAATGACCACGGTCTGCAGCTTCCATTTCCCTCTCTTATGAAGTACACCAACTGCCACTCTACTTCACTGCTCGAACGGAAAACTGACTTACTAAACGCACCTAAAGCCATCACTATAAGAAAAAAAGAGTTACTAACGGAAAGGACAGATATTCTGTTGATAATCCAATTTGCCGACGTAGTGGGCCGATGGTGACCGGCGTCGGTGCCGGCGCGGTCGGTATTGATTACCGACGGTGATATCATACGAAAAGGAAAAGCGTTAGAATAGTGGGGGAGACGCCTCCGACGGAACCGTCGGAGAGAGAAGGAAGAATTTCTGACGGAACCGTCGGAGAACGTTGGTTTAGGTTCCGACGATTCCGTCGGCGAGAGTTGTTTTATTTTCCGACGGTTCCATCGGAACATGACAACATAAACACCGACGGTATTGTATACCGTCGGTAATGATAGGTATTAACCAAATATACCATTCATTGCTTAATTCAAAGGTAGATCCTGTTTGATCACTGAAGTCACCTATAAATTTCTATTAATTTATAGTTGAATGACAATTTGCCGAAAATCTGGTCGTTAATTTTGATTCCAATTTTAACAAATTGGAAATTATCATAACAAAAGTTTAGGAGTTTTGAACCCACATAATTTGTTTATAGAAGAAGTTAAATGATCATAAAAAGGGAAACCATTCTTAACTGCAAATTGTAACATTTAATAGTATATAATTGAAAATCAAATTTATGACTACAACAATCCTATTGTCTTGGTGAGCGTTGCTGGTGTGAGTTTGTATCCTTTGTTCTCATTTCGTCTATGTCATTTCTTAACTTAGTTATTACCTCCATTAACGTATTCAATGTGGCCTCAAGTTAATTGATACGTTGCGTTGTCGGCTCAGAACTAGATGCTGCTGTTGTCGACATAGTGAAAAACTGCGAATAAAATGCGTTGGCACATGATCCTAGGCCAAAGATCCCTCCCCAACTGTCCCTGCCACCCACTGCATCAAAATATACATGGGTCTCAACAACAGGTTGTTCATCCTGCGACTGTTGCCCAATTGTTTGTTGTATTTGGTCTTATTAGGAGGCAATGCGTATATTATAATTAGTAAGTTATAATTACAAGTAAGACTGAATATTAAACAATGAAATTAACATACATTAAGTTATCGACATCGGCTGTTTACGAATGATCCTCCCGTGTGAACGGAAAGACTGTCTGCTCCTACCCTACCACGTTTGTTGGTGGAGTTACGGCCCGATATGCGCATTGCCTCAAGTGATCTCCAGTACTCCAGCCAATGACTCCATGTGGACTCAAAAATGTAAAAGGGTCGTACACCAGCGTTGTGTATCTGATTAATAAAATCGCGATAACGTGTACGGGCTCACGACTCCCATACACTATGTATTATCCCATTGAGTTCAGAACTCCAGTAAAAATGTTTCAGAGAATATAAGGAATAAATTCATTAAAGCTTATAAGCAATTTATATGTATGTTATGAATGGATAGAACAAAAAGAAAACACATATATATGGCATATTGTACCTCAAACTCCTGAAAGTAAAATGTCTTTGTTGCCTCAGAGATCTTCTTCCATGCATAACCCTCATGATCAATCCTCTCTTTAAAAGTAGATGTCATTTGTCTTGAACAGGGCCCAGACGGAATGAACCTAATACAGAGGACAAATAAGGTAATAATCCTAGCAATCATTTAACACAACAATATAATGATAAACATATACAGTGTGTCATGTGATCGCACTTACTGTTTATCGGATATTGTTATATACTTTCTGCCATCGGGCCCCTCAGATCCGGGTTGTATCTCGTTTCCTTCATCTTCCATAATTGTATTGCTAGATTGTTCACTGTTGGAGTGTTCTGCATCTCCAGTCGCTGGTGATTCGGTTCCTCCAACTGTTGGGGCTGGAGGTGGTGTTGGTGACTCAGTTGCAGCTGGAGGTTGCAATAGGCCACCCTCACAGTAAGTACCTCCAAACATGCCTCTGAACCTGGGGCACATCACATGACGTGGTCTCTTTGGTCCCATCTTATAACCTAGAATTATTTGCTTACTGAATTCTCCATGAAATATTTACACATTGCTATGTAAATGGAACACAAAATGACAAATTTCATAGCGTAACTACAAATTTAGTAATGAGAATAAGTGTTACAGTCATAGTACAATAATATAACGAGTTCATTGCACATCCCAAATGTAATACAGAGATACATGACAATGATTTTATTTTATTTTTGGATGCCAAGTAACATGCGAGTCGGTAAAGGTAAATGAGTCTCCGATTGGTGGATTTCTGAGAAGGTTCCTTGCATGTTCGAATGCTCCAATGGAAAGAGTATATATTCTTCTCGAACCTGTTTGGTTTTGAATACCTTCTTGCAACAGCTTTTCCCGAACCTGTTTGGTCAAGAACATATATGCCTCTTTCATACACATCCACGGAGGCAAATTGTAAGGAGTCATTATGTTTGGAAATGATGAATATTGCTGCCCGGATTGACCAAAAGGTTGGAATCCATCCATTGATAATCCCAACCTAACATTTCGAGATTCAGCTGCAAAATCAAGATGGGTCTCATTGAAATGCTTCCATGCTTGTGCATCTGATGGATGACTCATTATTCCATCTTCTTGTTCGTGTTCCAAATGCCATCTCATATGACATGCAGTAACTTCTGAAGCATACAGTCTTTGAAGTCTCGGAGTTAAAGGGAAATAATACATCCGCTTCCATGGAACTAATTTCTGCTTCATTGCACGCTTTCTAGGTCGAAACCTAGATTGGCCACAAAATTTGCACTCTTCTAAGTCAACATCATCTCGCCAATACAACATACACCCCAATTTGCAACAGTCAATCTTCTCCACAGGCAAACCAAGACCCCTAATAAGTTTCTTCATACTGTAAAAACTATCAACCATTGTATGATCACGAGGCATTGA
>JAOTBA010000204.1:9538418-9558115 GCA_025629845.1 Erythroxylum squamatum
ACGAATTTTCATTTTCTCGTTTTACCTCAAGGACCCCAAAAGGAAGGACTTGGATCACAGTGAATGGACCATACCACTTTGACTTAAGCTTCCCTGGAAAAAGATGAAGACGGGAGTTATAGATCAATACCTGGTCGCCTACCTTAAAGTCTCGGTGGAGGAGCTTCTTATCATGCCACTTCTTCACACGCTCCTTATACAGCTTCAAATTGTTATAAGCATCCAAACGGAACTCTTCAAGCTCGTGAAGTTGCATAAGTCTCTTAGCACCTGCATCTATAAGCGTTACTACCTCATCTTTTACTAACCTCCTTTATGTGTGGGTTAAGTCTCCTCAGGGGCTACACCATCGCCTTGCTTTCATCCTCCATAAAAATATGGTGTGTGCAAAAGGAAGGGCTTATACACTTGATATCTGTAATGGACCACCCAGTGACCTTCTTATGGTATCGTGGTACCCTCAGCAACTGCTCCTCCATAGCACCTGACAAACAAGAAGAAATGATAACTGGTAAGTGCTCAGATGGGTTAAGATAAACGTACTTCAATTAACTCGAAAGAGGTTTAAGGTCAAGAGAAGGAGGCTCTTCAATTGAAGGCTTTAGAAATAGCTTGGCTGAACATTGGAGAGGCTCGTATGCTCTATAATGTGTCCAATATGCCTGCTCCAACTCAACTCCAATATCCTCCAACTCTTCTTGCAATTCTTCTCTTAACTCTTCGATCATTCCTTTCGCTCCCCCTTCTAATAAATCTGTATAAACAATAAAAGAATCATCGACATCAGAAGAATAAATATCAATAAAATGGCAAGAGTCAAGAGTATAAGGATGCTTCATAGCATTGAACACATCAAACACTAGTTCTTCATCTTGAAGTCTCAAGATGAGCTTTCCACGTTGCACATCGATGATGGTCCGTGCAATGGCCATGAAAGGTCTCCCAAGAATGATGGGGATGTCTATATCTTCCTCCATATCAAGGACTAAGAAATCTATAGGGAAGATGAACTTCTCGACCTTGACCAATACATCCTCAATGATTCCCCTCAGATAAGTGATGGACTTATCTGCCAGCTGAAGCGAAATAGCAGTGGGTTTGGGCTCCGCCAATCCTAACTTCCTGAAAACAGAAAGAGGCATCGCACCCAAATCCATCAAAGCCCTATCTATATGTAAATTACCAATAACACAAGGAATAGTAAAACTCCCTGGATCCTTAAGCTTCGATGGCAGATTTCTCGACAATATGGCCAAGCACTCCTCATTCAACTTCACCGTGGCGTACTCCTCAAGCCTCTTCTTATTAGACAGAATTTCTTTAAAAAACTTAGCATAAAAAGGCATCTGCTCTATGGCCTCAACAAAAGGAATGTTTATATGCAAATTTTTAAATATCTCAAGCAAACAACCAAATTACTTATCTAATTGCGTACCTTTCAACCTTTGAGGATAAGGAATCTGAGGTCTTACCGGATGTGTGATGGGGTCAGTAAATAACCTTGAATGATCCTCCTTTGCAGTTAGTGCTTCCTTAGCCTCCTTTGTTACTCTCCCTACTCTATTCTTCTTCACTCTTTTCCACTTTTTTATCCTTCTACTTCTCCTTAACTTCCTCAAGTTGTCTACCACTCCTCAATAAGATTGCCTTTGCATGTTCTCTCGGGTTAGCCTTAGTAGTGCTAGGCAATGAACCCGAAGGTCTTTCCTTCAACAAACTTGCAATCCGGCTCATCTAATTCTCCAAATTTCTTATAGAAGATTCTTGATTTTACATCCTAACCTCAGTGGTGGAAATGTACTTCGAGAGTAGCTCTTCGAGATTAGATTTCTCTAGTGGCGTAGGATTAGGGGTCTTGAAAGCTAGAGGTGGCTGTCTCTGAACATCGGATGATTGTGGTTGTGCCATCTAATCGTTCCGCCAAGAGAAGTTTAGATGATTCCTCCACCCTAGGTTGTAGGTGTTAGAATATGGATCCCCTCTTTGTCTGTTATAATTGCCCACATAATAGGTCTCTTTTTTCTCTTGAGCAAAAGGATTCCCCACTTAACACTCAAAAGATGCATGGGAATCTCCACCACAATGCTCGCATATAACACAACTCCTTAATGAAGAACTAGCTCCTCCTCTCACACTGTGCATCAGATTATCCAACTTCTTCATCAAAATATCCATCTAAGCAAATAAAGCCACTGTATTATCTACTACACTAGCTCCTGTAGGTCGTCTGGGATGCCTTTCTGTATGATACTGAAAGCTACTAGTATCTATCTCATCAATCAACCTATAGCCCTGATCTAGCGTCTTTCTCATTAAACTACGTCCTACTGCAGCATCTATGGTACTCCTAGTCGATGGGATCATTCCTGTATAAAAAGTATTGATATGCTACCATGTGGAGAACCCATGACTAGGACATTGTGTCAACATATCTCGAAATCGCTCCCACGCTTCATATAGACTTTCATTTTCATATTGGGTGAAGGAAGTGATCTCATTCTTCATCTTTGCAACCTTGGAAGGAGGGAAAAATTTAGCCAGAAATAATCTCATCATCTCATCCCACGTAGTAATCGATCCTGATTGCAAACTAGCCAACCATGCTCTGGCCTTATCCCTTAAAGAAAATGGGAATAAGTTTAATCTCACCGCATCTTTCGGCACTCCATTTTGCTTAAACAAATCACAAATATCCAGAAAGGTCTCCAAATGGGTGATCGGATCCTCCAAAGTCATTCCTCCAAATTGAGATGCTCTCACCATGGATGTAATGCTGTGAGGAATCTCAAAACTCGCAGCTGTGATCGTCAGTCTTACAATAGGAGGCATGGGTCTATTGTTGTGCCCCATAGTCAACTCTCTTCTCTCTTCAGTATGTGGCATCAACCTCTCCTCGTGCTGTTCCATCTCTAAAAACTGCTCTTCTCTAATCCTTTCTCCTGTGTTACTACTCCGAGCCAATCTGGTTTCCTTGCGCAACCTGCGAGCAGTTATTGCAATCTCAGTATGTAGTAGCAAATTCTCAGGCTTTTGACCACAAGTGAGCATAAACAAAATGAGACAAATAATAAAAAAATAATAATAGTAACAGAGCTAAGAATGGAAAATAAAACACACCGAAGTAAAGCAATCAAGCAAATAATTAAAATACACAAATAAACAACGAAGCAAGAATTAAATCTGAGACAATTAATACTGTTTAATCTAATGACTCACAATAAGGAATTTTCCCAGCAACGGCACCAAAAACTTGTTACAGTCTAAACAAAACAATATAAATTAACTTATATCTAGAAAAATTTGAGGCAAGCACACCCTATCGACAAGTAATATAAAACGGTAAGAACTGGATATCGTACCCAAGGGAATTCCAACATGCAAGCAATTAAATTAAACGATAAAAAATTACTCAGACGATGAAGAATTGATTGATTTGAAAATAAAATAAAATAAATTAAGCAAATCAAGGAAATATAAAAAATGCAAGGTATGAATTAAAAACGATTAGACTTAATCAAATGATAGAAATCGGCTAAGGTATCGGATTTCAATTGGATTGGACAATAAAAATTGTAACGGTGAATTGATCTAGGAATTACTTCACTTAAGCAAGTAGAACCTAATGTTCATGGGAATTCCCTTCTCTTCTAAATCCGAGTCATCCATTTGGTTCATAGATAATTCGGAATAAAAGGCGTTCAATACAAGAAGCCTAAAACTAAGTTCGTTAATCCTAGGTATCCTTACATAAGATCCTAAGGTTGGTCTACACTTTAGTCTCAAGTATGTCGCTTGATTAATTTTCTGACAAATTAGATCCCATTGGTTATGACATTCAATCGTCTAAGGCCTTAATCTAGGTGATCAAGCTAAATTAGGACTAAATATGCATTTAACCAAGCAAAAATCAATACCACAAAAATTATCCTAATCCAATATCAATCTTAACCTTAACTAAAAAAAACTTACTCACACATAGTCATCAATGTAACATAAATCATGGTCATAATATATGGTTGCATTGATTAAATCCACACAATTAAAATTAATAAGGAATTAATTAAAAAAATTTAAAACACCCCTTCTCTCAAAGCTGTATTTTCTCGCACCACTTGTTTCAGTATGTCTTGGCCAATGTCCTCTGTTCTCTCCATACCAGCTTCTCCTCTTTTGGTTCTGTAGCTGATTCCTCTGCCACAGCTCATACATAACTTTACTCCAACATAGAGTGGAGAGTCTCCTTTTTCTCCACCAGCTGCTTGCCTCAACGTGGATGCTCTGTTTGTTGCCTTTCCACTAGCTGCTTGCCTCAACATGTTTCTCCACCAGCTGCTTTCACGTTTTATCTCCACTGCCACTGGCGTTTTATCTCCTATGCCACCATCAGCTTCACGTTCTCTCCATCAGCTACCAACGTCTTATCTCCACCAGCTGCCAATGTTATTCTATCTCCACCAGCTCAACGTGCTTTATCGTTTTTTACCCACCAGCTGCAACGTTGTGTGAGTGAAGAGTCTTTGTTCCATGGTGGTGTAACGTGAGTGATGGAGTAAAGCTGCCTCCTCATGTCTATCTTGATTCTTTTTTCAGTAAGGTTTTTTTTTAGTCCAACACCTTATTCACACCACTAATCTCTCCACCGCTAGCTAATTTATTTTCTCTCCTTTCAGTAAGTCAGCTTTTCACACCACCCTTTTCACGCTACCTTGTTTTTTCGCTCTTTTCTTTTTGTTGCCGCCAACTGTCATTTTGTCTCTATGTATTGATTGTCTTTTAGCTCACTCATTCACGCCTAACATTGTGCATAACCATAGCCACGCTCTTTGTTTCTTTGTTCTCTTACTGCCACCACCAGCTGCTGCTATTGTTTTTCATGCACGTTTCTCATTCTTCTCTTGGCCAAAACGTTAATGTTTTTTGCCACTCAAAAACGTTAATTTTTTTTCCTTAAATATATGCCTGAAATTACAACAAATAACTCTAAGTTAGTGCAATCAAACATTAAATGAACAAGAATTTAGCAAATTATATATATATAATCAATATAAAATACCCATTAACAAACGTGTCAATGTTTTGGGGTTTTTATACGTTAGAAAGTGTTAATAGTGGTTGGATGTGTATATGGTAAAAGCATATTTACAAAGTGCATATCAAGTATTTGTTTTAAGTCCTTTGTTTTGATGTTATTCTATCTTGAATAAAAGTGTTCTTCAACCAAATTTCTTATTTAGATAAACATTTTTTGATCATATAACCTATCATTTTCAATGCAAATTTTGTTTGTTAAACAGTGATTTTGTGCTATGCGTTGTTGTCTCTCTCACTTTTCTTAAGTATGTTAGGTGCACCTGATATATCCTTCTCATATAACCAGATTTTTATTTTTTCATAAATGTTTTTAAAAATCTTTTTTTTGGTGTGGTTCTATTAGGAACAACCTCTCTACTATATAAGGGTAAGGTTGTCTACTCCTCCCTAAACCCTGCATCTTAACGGGGTTATTACTGGGTTGTTTTTGTAAGATTTTTTCATAAATATATACATGCTCAATATTATCTATTTACATATTATGAATATATGGAATATAAAATAAAGATGTTTAAATGTATTAGAATATTCTGTATATATATATATAATGAAGCAAATACATTTGTTTCATTATTTACTAGTTGAAAATTGTAAAGGTGGTTTTATATAATTCTAAAATAAATGTATATGTAATATCTAAAGTATGTTTGAAGTCAAATTTACTTCTTAAAATATATACTAATTCTTTATTTATATTATGTGTTAATTGTTATAGTAAAGGTTCAAGATTTTAAAATTTTGAATTTTGACTCACTTTAACACGTGAAATAGTTTTAGTAACATTTTTATAAGTGCGTTTACTTTTTTTATTAAATATGTATACATTTATATGCAAGTGTATTAAAAATATAAACAAATAAATATAAAGAAAAATAATTCAAGGGATTTTGATTATTAAATTTTGAATTTATCCATAAATACAGACAACTAATGATTGATAAATAATTTAATAAAGAACTATACCTCTTTGATTAAATATAATATTAAAAATGTAATGCATTTATTAGTTATAAATTATCATTAAAATGAAATATGTTATTTTATTATTTTTAAATGTATTTATTAAGAAATTAGGTAGATGACTGTTAAATAATTAATTTTATTTATGAATTAATATAAATTTTATAAATGGACATTATAATCTTTAAAAAGTTATATATAATGGAACTACCTTTCGCTAGGTTTTAACACATGTTAAATGTAAGATAGATTAATACGAAGATAACAAATTATGCACTTTATTCATCGTAACCTTCTTTTCAAGACTCGAAAACAGGGCTCCAAAAAATTTTACTATACTAAGACAAGCATTTATTCAACGTAAGCTACTTTCGAAACAATTGTCGCTTTGGTTATGAATTTCAGCTGTCATATAGAAAGTGACAAAATAATTAAAAACCATAATTTTAAAAGATAAGTCCCGTACATATATACTGTATATAGCTATAAGTAGAAAAGCAGTCATGTATATAGATTTAATGATGAGATTATGCTCCGATGTGATCAGGATTCAGCAAACCGATACAATAGGAAACTTGTTTCCATTCAACATAACTTTACCAAAATGAAAAGATAATTAGATAGATATGCAAATCGTTGATCTATAATAAGATATGACAGAGATAAAAATATTAGTTGTCAAACTTATCCTATTGTTAATATTTGAGAGAAAAACTCGGATAGATTTTCTGTTTTTTGCTGTATGCGTTGGATCTTTATATATGTGATGAGAACAAATAGCTGGAACTGTAGAACTCTGTAGTTTTGTCACACCTCAGGATATATGTTTAATGTGACGACATGCATTTGATCTATATAAGAGGTCTCATGCACTTTTGCTTTTCATCGGGAATTGTTCGTTAATTTCTGTTTCAATTTTGGGGGGGTGATTGCTGCGGCTGACCTCTGTTACCAGCACTTTACTGGTGATTTTAACTTTTGGGACTCAAAGCAACTTGGAGAGGGGTGAGAAAATAACACAGATTTCGAAGCAATGGCAGGTGGAGGTTTCGTAGATGCATCCGACCAGAAAAGGGCTCATCTTTATGAGTATAAGATTACTGCTTACTTCATCTTTTCTTGTATTGTTGGATCCATGGGAGGTTCGCTTTTTGGGTATGATCTTGGAGTTTCAGGTCAGTTTCTCAAGTTCATAAAGTTTTGTAATTCGTTACTGCAGATTTTGCATTATAATTGTGGCATCTGATTGAAAATAAGAACAAGAAATTATGAACTGAAAAGTGTGAATGTTGGATGACCTTCACATGAACAAATGATACTACCAGGCAACAACTTTTCAGAATGAAAGTCGTAATTAATTTGGTTACTATTGATATGGTTTTAACCAAGTTTCTTTAAAAAAAAAGATCATGTCCGCAAATCTTTCTATTAACCGAACCGACTTGGCATGTATGACATGGCCTGTTCTTGTTTCAGGTGGAGTGACTTCCATGGACGATTTCTTGAAGGAATTTTTCCCCCATATTTATAATAGGAAGAATGTCCATCTAAAGGAGACAGATTACTGTAAATATGATGATCAGATTCTCACACTGTTCACGTCCTCGCTTTACTTTGCGGCTCTTGTTTCTACATTTGCGGCCTCCTATGTTACCAGAACTCGTGGGAGGAGAGCTAGCATCCTGGTTGGTGCAACTAGCTTTTTTGCAGGAGGTGTCGTCAACGCTTTCGCAAAGAATATTGCAATGCTAATTATTGGACGATGCTTGCTTGGTGCTGGCATTGGATTTGGTAACCAAGTAAGTCCATTACACAGTTGTTTGACGTTTTGGTGACTGGTTTCGTAATTGTTGATATTGCAATGATACATTGATTGCAGTCAGTTCCGGTGTACCTCTCCGAAATGTCCCCGGCTAAAGTCCGAGGAGCAATAAACCAACTGTTTCAACTGACAACTTGCTTGGGAATTCTGGTAGCAAACTTCGTAAATTATGCAACAGAAAAGATCCATCCATGGGGATGGAGATTATCTTTGGGGTTGGCCACACTGCCTGCGTTAGTGATGTTTATTGGAGGCGTCTTCCTTCCAGAGACTCCAAACAGTCTTGTAGAAAGAGGTTACATTGATGAAGGAAGAAAAATTCTGGAGAAAGTTAGAGGGACCAAAAATGTTGATGCTGAGCTTAGTGATCTCATTGAAGCAAGCAACGCAGCTAAGGCTGTTAAGCACCCATTTGCCAATCTGCTGAGGAGGAAGTATAGGCCCCAATTGATTATTGGAGGATTAGGAATCCCTGCATTTCAACAACTTACTGGAAACAATTCCATACTCTTCTATGCTCCAGTCATTTTCCAGAGCTTAGGATTCAGCAACAACGTTTCCTTAATTTCATCCACCATTACCAACGGCGCGCTCGTTGTGGGGGCGCTCATGTCAATGTCTTTTGTTGACAAATTTGGCAGGCGAGCTTTCTTCCTGGAAGCTGGGGCTGAAATGATCTTTGTCATGGTAACTGCGCCAAGTCTTTTTTTGGCATGAACACTCTGGATCCGATTAACGTTATGTTTACTAATATAGATGATTATTCCAATTTGCAGATAGCCGTGGCAGTGACATTGGCTTTGAAGTTTGGAAAAGGGGTGCCACTTTCAAAGGAACTTGGCTTGTTCCTTGTCATCATCGTTTGTATCTTCGTCTTGGCTTATGGCAGATCATGGGGACCTCTGGGGTGGCTGGTTCCAAGTGAGGTCTTTCCTCTGGAGACTCGTTCAGCTGGCCTCAGTTTGGTGGTCTGTGTCAACATGATCTTCACAGCTTTGATAGCACAATGTTTCCTTGCAGCACTATGTCACCTGAGATGGGGAATTTTCTTGCTGTTTGCGGGTTTGATTATTATCATGAGTGCTTTCGTCTATTTCCTCCTCCCAGAAACAAAGCAAGTTCCAATCGAGGAGATACATGAACTCTTTGAAAACCATTGGTTCTGGAAGAACATAGTCAAGGATGATAAGAATCCAGAACCAGAATCGCAACAGGGTAATTAGAATTTTTTTATTTTTTTGAGAGAGAGCCAGAGTAGGAGTTTATATTAGTGTTCTGTTTCTTGTTTAAGACGTCATTCCACAAGGTTTATTTCAATAAATGTCCCCCATATCTGTTTCCAATCAAGAACACTCGAATCACCCACGGACAAATAGCTTTTCCGAATTCTAGCAATACTCTTGCGTACTAAGACCCAATATCAATACAAGTCTAACATCGAGCTAAGACGTATTACCAAAAAAACTTCGTAACTAAATCAAGAGCATATATGAAAGCTAATGAACTAATATGAAATCACCACCATTGCATCTCACCATATTAACAGTGTTTTATTGTAAAGAAATGGTATGTACATGAGTCTGCAAATATTCAGGTCAGTAGTTTAGCAAGTTCGTCTACATTTAGGCTTCCTTGTGGTACTGCGTCTACAAAATGTTCACCCACGTCAACCTTCCTAATTTTATCCAATTTCCTGGAAACATTAGCCTTCCTATTGATATTCAATTTCTTGGAAACAGTCTCAATTTCTTCAACCTTCAAACCTCCACCTTCTTGCTGCTCGCAATTTTGAATAATTATCTTCTTAGGCTGATGCCTAAACACAGGCCCCGGGGTAGCAGACCCACAAAAGGTGACTGCTCTTTCATAAACAACGTCAGCGTCCAAATTTTCATCAACTAAAACTAGAGCATTTCCATTTTCGACGGCCTGTTTCAATAGCAGTAGCAATCTCTCTACTTGAGGCAAATGTTCATTTTCTGGTTCATCAACATTGTGCGAGACTCCAGAAATATCATGGAGATTTTCTTTGCTCCCAACACTCTCTAGGGCAGTGTTCAATTCCACTAAGGCAGCAGATTGTGCCAAAGATTTATCCTCCAGTGTTGGTTCATCATGAGCATTCATAGCTTCAGACGCATTAACAGCGGAACTGCCAGCATTTTCCATTGTATTTTTTATTTCATTTATCGCCCCTGTGGATGAGTGAGCTTCTGAAGCTGTACAAATCTCATCTCTTTTGACGGCAGGCATAAACTCTTCATGTTCTTCAGAGCCAAATGGTGTAATATTATTAGTGAATGCGAGGGGATTTGCGTTCTCGACCGTAACTATTTCAGTTTCTTTGATTTCTTGAGGATGTCCTACAGAAGCGGGATCATCAATGGAAGATCTAACTGTTTCATCAGATTCATTTACTTGTCTTGGAAAGGACTTCCAATCCCTCCCCCTCCACATAAGTATGTGCTCACGTTCAAATGAAATGAGAACACACGGAACAAGTTCCTGTTGAGGAAAACCAAATGAACTAAGAATGCTATCTTTAGTAGAATATTGAACAAATGCAACAAATTGTAACAAAAAAATCCAATAGACCTTGAGTTTTGCACCGATCTTCCGGTAATCACCTGGATTCATTCCCTGACAATTTATCCTGACTAATTCACATTCATCAAATGCCTCTTTAACATGTTTCACTAGATTAGAGTATACTCCATTTTTCCCTGCAACACAAACAAAAGACTTAAACATCAATGATGTGATTATCAACGCAATAAATAGAATTTAAACTCTCGTCATCTACATTAAATAGGGGAATAGATGGCTGAAAGTTACCTAATTTGCATATTGGTATCAGTTTACGCCCCTTCTTTCTCATTTGAGCTGCCTCTTCCAGGGATAGACCCTCTGGAGCACGTTGAATCAACCTAGGATAAACGGGTGTGATAGGTTTCCACAGCATAAGAGGAAAGCGAGGTCGATATTTATAGTTGTAATTTCTGCCTCGGAAAAGGTACATAACTCCTCCTTTCCTGTAAATTACTTTCCCACCAGTTTTTTCCTGTCAAATGCAAGTACAAGACAGAAATTGATTACATTAAACATAAAGGGTGTGGGTGTGGGTGTGGGTGTGGTGTAAGTTGCATGTAATAATTACTCCAACAGCTGAATACAAGATTATAGGAGTTAATTATACAAATTACAAACTCAACGACACTTGGTATCGTCAAGCTTAGCATAACATATGAAAATGAAAAATGAATCACAAGTCAGTATGATAGATAGAAACCCACCTCTAACTGCTGGCAGACATTATCCATATCAACAGTACATACACCTTTGCATTTAATTTTACACACTCTCCTCCTTTTCCAATGAGCATGAATATTATCCAACATGTTATGAGTGAAACCATCTCTACCTGCAAAATGAAACAAGACACAAAATTTTAGTGAGTTTCGTCATCACAAAACAAGGCACCACAGCAGAATTATAGTTAGCTGCCAAAGATTGCCCGAAGATGAAAACTAAACAAGCTCAACATTCCAGCCTCCCCCAACCAGAGACAATCAGGAATCCGGCGCGCAAATTACAATCTCTACCATATATATACATAACGACATCAACCACACTCCACACAATAGAAGAAAAGCCAGCAGCAATCTATGGATTCACTTCCAACATTAACTGATTAATGGAATTCCTCAACCAACAGAACATGCCAGTTCCACTTAACTTCACAAATCAAGCACATTTCCCAATTAAAGGAACTAGGAATTAAACACCCAACAAAAGCAGCAACAAAATGAAGGCTAAACCATACATACCCATATTCAATTGCCGGTTGGACTTCAAGCACCCATCAACCAACTCCTTAACCTCCTCCGCCGTCAAAGGTTCACCCAATATCTCCTCCCTCGTCTTCGCGTACCTCGGACCAGACCCGGGCAAATAAGGACCAGGAGACTGAACCGATTTAACCCCCTTTTTATTCGGTGGCGGCAACTGAAAAGAATCAAATTCTTTCAACAACTTCTTGCTTGCCGGCAGTGGAGCCCTACCCGTCCACGGCCGGGGCATTGTGGTGGGTCCGAAAGGCGCAAACGCTGGCCCTCTCAGCTTCAAAGGTCTCACCTTTGGCGCCTCTGTGTAACTGTACTTGAACTCAAACGGCGCGCCGTCGATGACATACGAGAGACCGTCTTCACTAATCTTGATATCAGCTTTTCTATCGATTTCTTTTTCCTTGACCTTCGGTTGCGGTAGTTTCGTAATTCTCGAGAATTTTCGAAACGCGGGATGGGTTTCAGGTTTGGAGTATTTGGATTTTTTGCCCGAAATTGAAGACTTTGACGGAGACGATGGTGTTCCCGTGGATTTGAAGGTATCGGTGGCCGTCGTCGTTGCGGTGGGTTCGTACTTGTCGACGATGTTGTCTACTGCGTCGAATCGGCGGTGGCGTCGGATGTCATCTTCGATTTCTTGCTGGGCTCTCCGGCGCAGTTCGAATTTCTCTGCATTGGCATTGTGCCACCTGGAGAATCGGACCTCGGTGGTCGGACGTTGGGAGACGTAAGACGGCATCGGTTGGAGGTTGGGCAGTGGCGCAAAGGCTGGAGATGGGATTGGAAACAATTTCAGCGCCATGGCTGAAATGAAAATCTGCTCACCCTATCCTCAAAAACCTGAAGGATTTTGTATACAGAAAGCGGGGTCGTTTCTTTGTAGTTTGACTTCGATAGCCGTTGGACAGGACTTGGACCAACTTTACACGTAAAATTAGTATATAATAAGAGTAAAAATTATAAAAATAAATAAAAATAATTTTTGAAATAAAAAATACATCAACTAATAATAAATCAAATGTAATAATTCAAGCTAAATATAAATATATCGTAGAACTTAGAATAATAATAAAAATAAATAACGTAATTTTGAAATAAGTTATATATCATCATCGTCAAAAGTTTCAAATTCTCAAATGTTATCTAAAGACTAGTAAATTACGCTTTCATCTAAAATATTTGCATTAACTTTTTCTACTGCATTTAAATAAATTATAAATTAGTAATGTATGAAACTATTATCTATTGTAAATTTATAATACATTATACTTTTAATTTTAAATATGATCAAAATAAGATATTAACTGACCATCAATAAATATACTCAATTCATTCATTGTGATGAATGCATTTTCTTTGTAAATCATCTTTTCAAGTTCATTATAGTCAAGATCAGAAGATGGTTCTTATTTTTCGATTCAAAAATTATTATGGACAATACAATCAATAATCAACTTAATCATACATTCTCTTTTTACTGCTGAATACATAATAAAGAAATTATAAAGTCAATAACAAAAATAAGATTAAGGAAAAATAAAAAAAATCAATAAAATACATGTTTTTGATTCTCATATTATAAGTAACGTAAACAGCGTTACTGAGTGTTTGATGTTCTAAAGGATTCTGTTTCTTTGTATAAATACGTTCAAAAATATTCCAATTACGTTCACAACCTAATGCATAAGCTATTTGACTGAGTAATTTAATAGCAAATTTTTCAATGTTAGAGAACCTTCACCAAATAATCTTCATTAGTCATTTGCATTTTAAATTAATAGTTATGAGAACTATAATATTTATATATATGTTATTGACAAGTAATGGATAAAATAAAAGTATACAAACTTACCAAGCTAATCTTTTTACATTTTAAGTTCTTTCTTTGTAGATGATCTAGCAAAACTTCCTAAACCTTCACGATACAATCTAATTTTATTTATCACCTTTTATTGCTCTTTAATAGAGAAATTATCTTTACATTTAATCACATCGAAGAGATCACCCATACTGTCGTTTGTATATGCGCCTTCCCTATATAAGCAATAAGGATTGAGAAAATAAGTTACTAAGTGGATCTTTTGATTAAGATGCTTATCCCCTCGTTAATTAAGAATATTTTTATAAGACTATATAGTCTCTCATTTCTTTTAAAAAGATTCATAATTGTTTTGTGAGTTTTATACGTACTATCATATATATACCTCAAAGATGACTTCTCATTTGAGTCAACAATGCTCAACAACCTTATCAGTGGAGCCAAAATCTTCACAATGATCAAACAGACATCCCAAGTTTATTATTTAGAATAATAACATAAACTTCTTTTCCTTTCGCACTCTTTAATAACTTATGACTTGAAAATTTTTACTTGTTGTCATTAAATTTTGAAGTAATTTTTTATGTTCATAAATACTTTTCAAAGTAATAAATATAGTTGTAAACTTATTAGTAGCAGACCGCATAATTTCAACCTAATCTTCTTGCTTTCTTAACCAAGACAAAAATGTAATATAATTATGCACGAAAATTGTGATCTTAAATACATGTAAAGTAAGACTAATAAATATGTTTATACTTTGACTGCAATAAGTACTCAACTGATACATAATTAGCTGCATTATCTGTAACAAAATGCCCAATATTATTTGGTTCAACCCATTAGACAATTTCATAAAATAATTCAGATAAAGCATATGTACTTTTTATAATATCAGAATCATTAACAGACTTGATAAAAGTTGTTACGTTATTATAATATACCAAGAAATTAATCAAGGTTCTTTGTCTTTGTTCAGTCCACCTATCTGTCACAATAGTGCATCTTTTTGATTCTCAACTAGATTTATATATCTACAATCAATTGATATTCCTTTTTAAAATCTTGAAGCAAAGGCACATGAATCTCATAATAAAAAAGTACCTTAAATCCTGGAGCTACCGTTGTTATAGCATCTATTACTTCTTAAAAATAAGGTGAATTGAATGCATTTAAAGGAATACATAAATGATAAAAACCATCTAGCTCAGATTCATTTACATCACAAAACAATATCTTTATCAATTAAAACAGTTTTTAGACTAAGTTGAGAACTAGGAATAGTTCTTGGAAGAAAATAAAAATGTATGTCAATAGTAGCTTCCCTTTTTTTCCTTTATCTAACACTTGTTGTGCTTCATCATCTCTAAAAGATATATTATAAGCCTTTCTTTTTTTCTTATTTCTTCAAATAATTTTCAATCCTCTTACATACATCAAATGGTACTTTTTTTGCATGAAGCAATATTACCCTTAATACAACAAGATGTTCTTTTATTATATAAATTCCTCTCTTTTTAAATATTCTATTGCAAAGCATACAATTTATTACCATTAGATGTTGAGAACAACAAAAATAATTTCATACTAGATCAGGCTTACTACGATTAGCAGTAATTTTAACCTGAAAATATAAGGAAAAATATTTTGTCTTTTTTGCACAAAAATAATCACAATAATAACTAGAACAAAAATAAGTCCCAAAATAATGAACTAAAGAATGAAGATGAAATGAAAAGATAAAAGTTTGAAAAACAAAAATATCCCTTAACTTTTCTTCTGATTCTTACATCTTTTGTGTCTATTTGTTAATATGAGATTTAACTTCAATTACCAATACCAAAAAAAGGAATAATAATAAGGAGAGTTGACTTGTACTCTTAAGTATATGTAAAAGAAAGAGAAAAGAGGTTCAAAAAAATTTTAGAAAATTTTTTATTTTTTTTAGAAATGGGTTAAAAGTTGAAAACATTAAAAAAAAATCAATTCAAATAGGAGACAAAAAATGAAATATTTTCCAAGATTGAATAACTTTAAGAAGTCAAAAAAAAAATTGAAGTATGTTTAAAGAAGGACATTAAAAGTTTAAGTATGTTTAAATAAAGACATTGAACATACTTCTTTAAAGTTTAAACATCATTTCTTAACATACTCTTAAATTATCCTAAACAAAATTAGTTATCTATGTTAAATTACTAATCAATAACTTTTTTTATTGTCCTTCTCTAAACATGCTTTTTTAAAGTTTAAACATTAGTCCTTAATACACTCTTAGATTATCTTAAATAAAATTACTTATGTACTAAATTACTAATTTTAATGTCCCTCTTAAACATACTTTTTTAAAGTTTAAATATCACTCTTTAACATACTCTTAAAGTACCCTAAATAAAATTACTTATCTATATAAAATTACTAATTGATAACTTCATTGTCCTTTTAATTTCAAAAAAAACTTTTCAATGTCCTTTAAATATACTTCTTTAAAAGTTAAACATCACTCATCTTGCATACTATTGCATACTAAAAAAAATTAGATGAGGATTGGATGGAACAACCTTTTTTAAATTAAAAAAAATCCATTGATAAAATAAAGAGTTACAAATAGCCTAATCACTATAGGTCTACCATTAGTAATGATATAGAATTATAGATCAATAGGGGAATAAGAATTAATATGACATATTGGCTTTGAATAATCTATATCACTCCACCAAACATATTTTGAAAAACTAATGAACTAAAACATGGACTAAGCTTATGGGTATCCATGGGAAGACATGCATGACTTCTAGCCTTATACACACTTTGGACAAAGCAAATGGAAATTGGAAAATCTCTCCTCTCCAAACTTCAAAAAATCAAAGCTTTAAGCCTTCAACCAAGTACTGCCATCGAGAGGAAGGACAATCAGAGACATCCTTTGCTTTTCCAACATTTAAGTGTGTCTTTGTTGTGTTTACTTAGTTGGGCTAATGCTTACACCTCAATGCCGTTTGATGTGTTTTCCTAAACCATACATCATCCCTCATAATGTTTTTCCAACCTGGTGATTGTCACCGTGAAAAAAAGGATACTTACAATTGGAAACCATCATCCCTCATATTTTCCCAATTGCTTCCTCGACTGGCTAAGTAAGTTTCAATATGGTACTCACTTACTGCCTATACTTATTCATCTCCTTCTGTGGGTGATCTTGGTTTCATGATTCTCCATTAACATTTGTTTAATAGATTGGTGGAGGAATGTCACTAGTTCTCCACCCACCTCATCAAGTGGATCTAAAAGTGATCAATTAGAGGAATCAAACTTCATGAAGAAGAGTGCCCGCTGTTGCGCCTATAGCGATAGCCCAGTTCTTGCCTAATAAGAAGAAAACATAGTTTACGGTTCTTCATTGTTTGGATGAAATCGGATTTATTATTTACTCGGCAGGTTTTGATAAAAAAATAAAAACTTTTAGACCCAAAAAAACATCCAGTTCGGGCTTGATTTGGTCTAGTTCAGTTTTAAAATTAATTGCATAAAAAGTAAGAGAAAAAGTTACATCGTTAATTTTCTTTCTTTTTAATATGGATTTTATTTTTACTAATATTATAACAGTATTAGTAAAGCTAAAAGCAACAATAAGTGATCACTCGGTTGAAAAGTAACGCTTCTTCAGGTATTGAAAAACACAAACACTAGCAATACTTAAAAGTCAACACTTATGTGAGAAAAAAGATACTTATTCCACTTAATTTATAGATGAAATTGTAGTAGAATATAAAATACAAATTCTAGATTGGCGTCTAAATGCTAAAAGTAAACAATCATTTGGAGCAAGACACGAATTTAATTCTTTTCTAAAATGTATGTAGCTTCTCACATTGTAAAAATTAACAATGAGGTCATTGTGGTTGAATACCTAAACAATTTCTATTCAGGTAAGGAAGATGGTGGGGGTTGATTCAGTAACTAAATGTCAAATCTAATTATGTGATTTGCAAGACAAAGTTACTGTTCAGGCCAGATTGTTGAAGAAAAAATGCGTCTAATATTTAGAGGAAAGTTTTTATCTACCCACAGACATTTGAATTATTGGTGTATTAAATTTGGGCACAATAACCTTCCTTCCTTGGCAGCTCTTATTGAGAGATGTTTTTCCTTATTCATTCTAACCTAGCCTTTTCTGCACTTACATAGTAACATTTGAATTGTTAATTTTCTCATGCTTGGCATATATCGTGTATGGGAATGGATGGCTTATAAATGATTTTACAGTTATTGTTAGGTTCTGAATATCCATTGCTATGGTTTGTGTGCCCTTTGCTTGTAGTTTAGGTCTGGGGACAAAAGTGATCAAGGATTGGTCATATACCATCATGTTGAAGTTCTAGGTTCAGTTGTTGTTCGACCAGATAAAGAGCTTGATCATGCTTAGATGGTTTACTCCTCACGGAAAAGCCTCTATTGATCCTGATTCTCTGAAATGTTAAAGACACTTTTGACTATACCTGTTGTGTTGGAAAATCAGGACAGGATCCGATCCCAACAGCAACGAAATAATTATGAAACTTTTTCGTATTTTGATTTCCTAAAAACCAATATCACTTAAATTCTGTAAAATAATTAACACATAAATCATAATAAAGCATGAATCTTAATTTATACCTTATTATGAAGCTTGAACTTTTTTTTTTTGTATCCCTCAAATCGTTTTTGAAATCGATCCATCTCAACTACCATAGTCATACAAATGTCTTACCTCTAATGGTATCCACAGAACAAGTTGAAAGAACTTTGAAACTCTTATAAAGAGGGTTAAGCAAAAAGTGCTAGTTCCATTAGAACTTAAGCATATTTATAATAAATTTTGGGCATTTTTGTAATTTAATTGAAATTAAATTCTAATTTCAATTAAACTATAATTAGAATTACAAATAATTCTAATTAAATTTCAATCATGACCAAATAAGATATAATATCTCATATTGATACTTAGTTATCAAATATCTCATATTTAATCATAACGTTTCTTAATATTTACAATGAAGTTCGACTTGACTAAAATATCTTTGTTCTCGTAAACTCATTTTTTATATGATACACATTAGGTTTTCAAATATGTTGGTAATAATTCTAAATTATAATTCTAAATTATAATTAGAATTAGATAAATTAAAACTCCTTTTAATTTATCTTCAATTCTTTAATTAAATAATTTATAATCATAAATCAAGATTAGCGTCCAGCAACACATTATAACCATTCAAATATTTAGGAATGTTAAAGTAGTTTTAACTAACCTTTCGATGCATGATTTTTCTGTCCAATCATCTTAATTCTCTACTATTAACTATTGATTTAATTAATAAAATTTATAAACTATTTACAAAATGTCATTCCAATAGTTTCTTAAATTAATACTAATCAAGAACAACGGAACATTCTCCCTAATTACTTTAGAGACCTCAAGTAACGTCAAAATATAGAAATCCTTATACATGATTACTTTGGAGACCTCAAGTCAAATGATTACTTATATAATCATCACAATGAGAATTTCTATAGACATACAAGTAATGTTCCAAATGGATTTTTCATATCAAGTATGTTCTGTGAACTTATTCTACAACAAGCACCCATATGTTTGTTTAAATGTCTTCTATTTTAGCTTATGAGATTGACTACTTCCTTCATAAGAAAAACAAAATGTGTGCTAGTCTTTTGCATTCCATTAATGTCCAGTCTTAATAAAACAATGACTAAGAACAATTTATGGATAATACATAAATGCAATATGAATATCATAATTATAATCTCATCATAATTTCATTTGTAATATATAATTATCTTGTAGACTTTATCATATACATCTAAACATATACAAGATAAATAATGTCTTTAAATAATTATCACTAAATTACAACCAAACTAATTGGTTATAAGGCATAAAACAAGGTACTAAACTTTGAAAAAAAAACTTTGAAAAATTATGGGACTCTCAAGTTTTGTACATTATTTTCATTATCTGTATATGTAAACGATCTAGAAGGGGGTTGAATAGATCTTTCAAACTTTTCCACAAATTCTACAAAAAATCAGAAGTTAATTCACACAAAAACCAATTTAATCAAAAACAAATGTAAAGAGTAGAGAAGAAGGGCAAACACTGTTT
>JAOTBA010000204.1:9568536-9579085 GCA_025629845.1 Erythroxylum squamatum
AGTTCACTGCTTGCCCAGAGGCTTCCTCATAAACCTGCAGTATCTGACGAATGGCATTGCACTGTTCGATGGTGGCAGGAAAGAAAAGAAATGAATCATCCGCGAATAACAAGTGGCTTACCGAAGAGCTATTAGCACATATACGAACCCCTGAGATAACACCTCGACTCTCAGCATTATTCAAGAGAGCAGTGAGGCCTTCAGCATCATACTTCTCCTAGCATCTGCATGAATTGAACCCCCCTCATCAACACCTCAATTTGTTCTTATTCACATAAGTAAGCCATCCATCCCTATTTGCTCAAAATCCATCCCCTCAGGATTCTGATGATGCTAAATTTTCTTATGTTTATTTGGATACAGAAACGGTGTTGTGTGGGATTCCGACTCAGCTACAATACAATACATATAAGAGCAAACGCACTTTCCAAGTTCTTTCTCCAATTTGCAAAATCATCAACGATTTGATTGTATATTACGTATACTCTCTTCAAATATAAATAAATGCACAGCTATTTTCTTGTTATTAAATATATTTTAATCTTAGCCAGTACTGTTCTTTTGTGTGCAACAGGTGTTATTTTATGTGGTTGGAAATTGGGAGACCTCAGACATAGCAGCGTAGACCGCCAGTTTCGTGTTACTTTAACTTCAGTTGCAGCCTAAGGAAAAGGGACTTCCATCGACGATTACCGATGAAGTACTACATTAGTTTGTGTTCTTTCTAATTAATTCGTTGGGTTTGAACTGCTTAAAGGAACGAGTCATCTTGACCTACTAGTCAGAATTTCTAACTTAATACTCTTGCTAACTTGTCTTGTAATCAACCACATGCAACTTTTCTGTTAAAGTTGACTCCTAATTGTTAATAGAATTGACTTGGCAAACTCGACCTTAAACCATCTGGAATCATCTGAATAACTGTAACTATATTGATGAGTGATTTCTCACATATCCAGAAGTAACCAGTAGATAGTTAGATTTGCTTGAACTTATATATATATATATATACACACACATTCACATTATCAAATAATCACTTCTCAGTAATGTTTAATTAGAATAATCATCATAGAATGATCTTACTTTAGGCACCTTAAGAAAAGTTTAAGTTACAACGGAATAAACTAAGGTCGACTCCGTGATCTTTTCTTCTTTTCTTTTTTTTTTTTGTGTGGTGCAAGACTCCAAGGTTTTAACCAGGGTTTTTAACTAAAAGGATTACATGGCACATGCTGCCCCCAGAATCGTAGGACACACTCTCGGTCCATGTTCATGAGCTTGCTTTAGTAAAACAGTTGAAAATGTGTGACAACGTATAAAATTTTCAAACACCATTAAATGCCCAAATCAATCAGGGTAAGAGAAAAGTTAAACACATCACTTGCTTGACAGATCTGATTGACACCCTCTATTTGTTGTTTTCTTGTTTAATTCTTGTTCTTATTGCTACGGACTAATGGATCAAATCAAACATAGTTAATATTATCTTGAAGAAAAAAAATAATTAATACTAAAAATTAAATGATTCAAACTAAAATTTACACTTACAATTCCAATAATTAGAAATTTAAATCCTTCTTGTTATTGTTAATTGTCTATATATACTATTTGATATAAGGAATTACTTATAAGAAATATGATATCTATTTGATATTAATATTTTTAACATATACAATAATATCATCATACCAAATAAAATTAATTATGCTTCTACTACATTAGGAGATGATTAATAATTATATCTTTTACTTTAGAAAATAGTAGCTAGTATTACAATTAAAATTCTAACATTGAATAAAATATAATTTAGGATAATTATAATATTATATAATTATAATATATTATTAGAATAAAATAGAATTATTATAGTATATTCATCATTTTCGTATATTAATTTATTATCAATGAACATAGTAATTAGAAAGTGGTTAACAAAAATATGATTGGCCCACGTGTCAGAAGCAAGCTTTCTCTCTCTAAATAATATCTATAATCTGTCACTGCAATGCTTGTGGTTTAATATGCACCTCGAATTGGTTGGGATTTGAAAGCTCCTCAAAACCCTAGAGCCCTGATGGGGCACCATATCTTTAGAGAAAGGGCATTTGTTTTATTTGACAGAGGACTTGCCTACTAAAATATCCCCACCCTAGAAAGGTATGTACATACATACACATATGAATGTTAGGTCCATTATGTTGTGAAGGGTCAGTTTCTGAAGGCAAGCGGAACTCCAGTTCGAACTCAATAACTCCCGAGTATAGCTGTATAGGCAAGTTTACAAAACACCTCATAAAAGCCTAATCAATGTATAACTAGTAACAGCTCAACTTGCTGTTATGCAACAAGTGTACACTAAATATGAACTCGATGTTCCATTGTTAAATATGTCTTGATCAACCAAATTAAAATTTTTATTTGGTTAACAAGTTTAAAATTACGAATATGTTGTGTATAGGTAAACAAATTGAAAAGACGATGTTTTATTCCTAAATTGACCTCAAAAGAAGTCAAATTCCTTAATTTCCACAAAAAAGAATTGGCTCAAATGGCACCGTATTCTCTGGCTGCAATGGCCCCTTAGATTGAGAAAACAATCCAGCCCCGCAATTTAAATGCGAAATTGACACTTCCGACGAAAAATACTTATCTCCAGATTCTGAGTTCTAGGATATTATCAGGTATGTACATATATACACACGCATATGTATATATATATAGAATATCCTCGTTAGGTATAGCAGATAATGACGGTTCAAGATCGTACATCTAGCATCGGCCCCCAGTCATGAAATGAGTGCCAACCGGAGGTAGCTGTAGAGATTTCTCAAGAGTCTTTTTTTGGGTTTTTGTTCGCGGTGTAATTTAATAATTTATAGACACTGTACCAGCAAGCAAACAGGGCATCGATAAGCGATTGTAATTGGTGAATACTTCTGGAGTCGTCGTGTATCTTTCAAGACGTTGCGGTCCAGATTTTGGAGGTGCAGTTGAAATTATGAGTACTCTTTTTAAGGAGTTGAAAGTCCTTTTCTTTTATGTATCCTTACCAACAATTAACGCATATGTAGCTTGCAGGCATAGTAATTCAATATTACACAGTGTTGTCTTTTACACGGTTAAGAGTAGCTAGCCACTTTATTCCCAAGTGAAAGTTTTGAGCTACGTAAATACAGCTCTGGGTCTGGGGTCCTTTCTGAAGTTAAATCCTTTGCGGCCCCACCGAAAATTTGACAGAAGAGAATTGCAGCAGCTATGTTCTTGTGGTTTTAACTTTTAATCATCATACCACGTAGATAAGGGAATCATTATTTCTCTTGTTTGTTTCCCAGTAGTAACTATTTGGTTATGATTACCCATCGAGTCAAGTTTTCAACAACCATCAGCTTCAGATTTTCCTGTTCCCAATTAAATTAATTAAAAAAACATTTGGTTCAAGTTATTTGAAAAACCCTGGTAGGATTTTAATACGCGTCACCGATTACAAGTGCCGATAGTTCTCATCGTAATTGGGTTCGTTTCATTAACTGACGTGACATGACTATCGTCCTCTGTTTATGTCCCACTAATTAAAAATTAACAAGACATGAAATAGAAAGAATAGATAGTGGATCACGTCCCGGCGTCCTTCACCAATTAAATTCAGCTAATCATCGACAACAGATAACGAATATGATTGGGTTCACTTCTGTAGAATAAATAAAGTTTTGTTGGTACAGTATTACTCGATTCATCCATAAAATTTTAAATTTAGAATTTTAATCATTCTCTACTAAACAATTGCCTTGACGCGATTATTGGGTGGCTTTGGACCATCATTAAACTTGGGCTTTTAGTTGTGACAGAGACGTACTTTCCGCCAAAAGCCACATAAAAATGCTAACAGTGGTACTCTGTATCACGAAATTTCAAAAATAATCCATGCATGGAGTCAACTAAAGTGCCTATACTCATGGAGTTAAATAATTGGTTGAACAGTTAATTTTCCAACCCAGCGTCATCGATGAACGCTTTACACGTCTTACATTGGATGGTGATCGGTAGAGAGACAAATGTAAGAAGAGTGGGCAGTGGGAAATTTGCATGAAACTTTAGAAAAGAACATCTTGTTTGTCTCTCTCTCAGAGAGCAAAACTAGATGCTGAGTGGCTGTACCCATCAAACAGGTGCATGGTGTTAGAAAACAAAATGCCCATCAAACAGGGTTTTAGTGGAAAACAATTAAGGCCATTCCATATTTCCATCTGATGCTTCCTTCCTCGGTCGCTGTTTAGTGATTGAAAGCCTGAAATAGATGGCCACACTACGTCTGTGTAATGCAAGTCTTGACACCTTTTAGCTATGATTTTTATTTAACTTGCTTTGTTATTGTATAACGTGGGATGATTAGTCGCTCATCAGGGTTAAACGTGTTGCACGAGAAAGAAATTAAGCTCCAAACTAAGAACAACAAATTTTTGTTATAAGAGAAAAAAAAAAAAAGATAATGCCAAATAACAATTCCATTACTCTTATAGCTTTGAACGGTCATTAACAAAAGGATTTTTCATTTTCTTTTTGATTTAAATGTTGGAGATAATGTGTTCATTACCGACATTGACATCACAGCAAAAAGTTCGGATGCGTACGTTCGGGCTGATGTTCATAGGTATACGGCATGTACACCAAGTAGAAATCTAGCGATACTCAATTATTATCAAAATTTCATACAATTTAACGGAATTAAGTAGTACCTTTATGATTTATAATTGATTTTAACATTAACTCCAAAACAGAACCTATGTGGTACACGTGATCACAAGACGGTAAAAAGCAGAAAGAGAAAGGCCGCGCCACCGGCGTAGGAACCGTGTTCATCGTAGCTGACTGTCAAAATCGTAAAGTGACCAACAGCCAGCGAAGCGGAAAACACTATCCAGTAAACAGCGACTGTCGGCATGCTGAGGTCGCTGAGAACTCCATGTGATGTGAAGTTTCCTTCCCAAAAGGCTGAGATGGTCCCACTTATCTCTTTTCGTTGGCCCAGCGTTTGACCATTTATGTTTGTTAGGATTTGCGATTGTTACCTTACCTATGTTCCAAGATAACATCTATTCAAAGTCATATAAAATTATGCTTTTATATACTTTTATTTTCTTAATTATCCTATATATAAAAGATGATCTCCTATATTTTATTTACCCCACTTTTAGTTTTGATATGTTTCCTATCCTATATTTTAGTTTCTACTTTATTTGTGTGACTTTTTGTAAATAAAAATAAAAAGAGAGTAGAGTGTATTAGAGAGATTGAGATATGTTTATCTTAAATATATACCTTGTTAAATTTGTCTCGTGTTGATTTTTTCCTTTTTTCTCATTTTAACTTTAGTTGTATTTTAGGTGTTTTACATCATTATATCAGAGCCTGATTTTAGCATCGCTATTGATATAACAATTACATCAGTCACAAAAAAAAAACTTCAACAACGGCAACAAAGTTTGAAATAGAGAAGTTCAACGGAAATAATTTTTCATTTTAAAAGATAAAGATGAATGCAATCTTAACAAAAGAATATTGTTTGGCGGCCATCGGAGAAGAGATCACTAAAAATAGCAAATGGAAGAAAATGAATCACCAGGCTATCATCAATCTAGATTTACATCTAATTGATGAAAATTTGTCAAGTTTAAAGAAGAAATACATAACAAAGGATATTTGGGATGGGATACACTGAAAAAATTGTACAAGACCAAGTCATTTCACAATTAAATCTTCTTAGATAGAAAACTTTATTCTTTTCAAATATTGGAATTTGCTTTAGTGATGGATCACATCAAAACTCTTAATACCCTAATTTTAAGCTCTCACAATTATGCCACAAAAAATATATAATAAATGTGCAGGACTTTTGCTTTAAAGTCTACTAGATTCATATGATAAATGCATATCAACTTAACCAATAATAGCCTTTTAGACTATATCATCTTTGAAAATATTGCTATCTTTGAAAATATTGCTATTGATATTTTAAAAGAAGAATACAGGACAGGTGCAGGAATAAAGGGGATAAATTTCCAAATTCACAAAAAGTGGAGGCATTATCCATTATGAGAGAGAGATCAACAAAACATAGTTCTAATGAGAGCCAAAATCATTGTAGATCTGATATAAAAAGTAGAAAGAATATCCAAATGGTACAACTATGACAAAAACAGACACATCAAAAAGGAGTATTGGAACAATAAGAATGCTGAGAAAAAAAGAAACAACTCTGAAATACCACAAATGATGGTGAAGGTTTGTATAGTGAGATAACAACAAAATGTAGAAATCATTTAGGCTTTTGGATTCGAGAGCCACCTACCCCTCAGAGAGAATGATTTGACTAATTTAAACAACTCTCAAAAGGATCTATATTTATAAGGGATAATCATACCTTAGAGATTGTTGGTATTGATACTATTAAGCTAAAAATGTAGGATAGTATGGTTTGCATCATCCAGGAGGTAAGATATGTGAAGGGCTTGAAGAAAAATCTAATGTATTTATGACAACTAGGTGATATTGGGAGTAAAATCCAAGTTGAAAATGAGGTATTGAAAATAACCAAAAGCATATTTATGGTGATGAAAGCAAAAAAGGTCGCTGACAATTTGTACACACTTAAGGGAGAAACACTAAAAGAAGGAGAGGTATCTATTGCATTAGTAAGTTCGATGAAAGAATCAACAATGATGTGGCACCTTAGACTTGGCCATATATCAGAACAAAGGTTAAAGATATTTTAAGAATAAAAGCTTCTTCAAAGGCTCAAAAGGATATCATTACACTTTTGTGAGCATTATGTTATTAGTAATTAGTACATATTGAAATTTAACAGTTTCACTACTATAAGAAAATCTATTATAAAGCTAATTCACCATGATATTTGACAAACACCAGTTTCATCCTTAGGAGGTGCAAGATACTTTATATCTTTCATTGATAATTACTTCAGGAGATATTGGATGTATCTAATAAAAATGAAGGCAGATGTGTTTTTAGATTTCATGAACTTTAAAGCATATATAGAACTTTAAACTAGAAAAAATCAAGTGTTTATGAGTAAATAATGGAGGAGAATACATTAGTGATGAATTTGGTTCATTTTTATACAAGAAGGCAATAAGAGGCAAGTCATAGTAGTAGACACTCCTTAAAAAAATAAAGTAGTAGAGCAAATGAACGAAACATCACTGAAAAGAACAAGGCCAATGTTGAGAAATGTAGGTCTAGCCAAATCATTTAGGGTAAAAGCATTAAAAACTACTTGCTATATGATCAATTGGTCTCTATCAATGGCAATTGGGTTAAAGACACCAAAGAGATGTGGACCGGTAATCTTGCTAATTATTTTTCCTTTTATATATTTGGATGTTTTGCATGTATGATGTATAATTCCCAAGAAATGTCAAGTTAGATTCAAAGTTCAAAAAATGCATTTTCTTAGGAAATGCTAATGGAGTCAAGGGTATCGCTTATGGGATCTCACTTCTCACAAGGTAATAGTTAGTACAGATGTATTGTAAAAGATAATTTACAAGAAAAAGAAGAAAATAACACTTCAAAGGAGAAACCAAAGACTACTATAGTATAAGTGAAAGAAAGACAAAAACAAGAAGATCTAGATTGTTTGGAAGTTGTAATATATCATGAAAATTAAGAACAAACTGAGTCTTTAGTCTCAGAGATTCGAAGGACGGCTCGAGAAAGGAGAGAACTAACTTGGAACTAGAAATTTTTAATCCTTTTAGCTTATGAGGTCACCATCCTTAATAAGCCTTATAAAGGTCCTGAAGCACCTCAGGAGACCAATCCACTTCTTCTAAGTCCTTGACCCAATTAGGAAGACATAGGGTCAATTTATAGATGATAGCTCACTTGTGGGATTACATTCAGTTCTTAATTGAATCTCTCAATACATCTATTTTTCATTGTATATTACTTTGTGGTTTACCCCTTTGAAATGATGTTTTATGAAATTTTTTCAGTATGGTTGTTAGTTCCTTTCAAAAAAACATAATGCTTCTATTATTCTTCCTGCTCCAACTAGGCTTTCAATTTTCCTTATTAGTGCTTCTACTTGAGTTTCTATAAGAAGTTTAGTTGCACACTGTAGTAGGTAAATTAAAGAGTTAAGATCACAGGGATTTTAACTATTTATCCATTAAATTGCATATTTTGTTATCTCTTTATTAAATTCTAGCATTTCAAATTTTGGTATTTTGTTATTTTCTATATCAAATTCTATAACCTATTTTGGTTTAATTTTCTTTTTGTTTTGATGAGATGCCTGTGACTTTTATTTGTTGGAAACTATTAGTAAAATTTTTTGTAATGCAAATGTTTGAGAATTTTAAGTTTTATTATGGTACGTAGGGTATTGGAAAGAAATGAAAACAATAAATATGTTGGAGGCAAGAACAGACGGAAAAAGGATATTGGTGTTGATGAACTTAGTATGTTATTATTAAAAGGAGTATCAAAGAATAAAGGATATAAAGTTGTATCTATGTTTGAGTCAATTAGAAGCTTGAAAGAGTTGGTTTATGCCATGGTAAGGACATGTTGTCAATGTTTCAACGTATGGAAGAATTGAAGAACTACAATGTTGAAATCTACTATGATTATGAGCATGGTTGTGATAATCCTACAAATGATAGTGAAGAAATTAATTATGATATCAACAATGAAGATGGGTTATTTCAAGTTCAGGTGGAACAAGATGATGAAGATTTTGTTGTTATGGAGATGACTGAATTTGAAAATAATATAGATGATAATGAAATTTATGCAACTAACAATTAAGAATATGCTATTGCAAAAGCTAATGAGAAGAAATATAGGAAGAAGGTAGGTAGTGGATTTGAATGTGATGGTGTTGTGGATGGGGCTAGAAGCAGTGGAAAATGTAGTAACGAAGACCGAAATTATTTAAATAATTCACAAAGAGAAGTAAAGATTTCAAATGGTTGGTATAGTGAGTATAAGGATAATGATGCTGAAGTTTAATCACAATATATGGTCATGATGGTGGGTGTGAGGCCTTTGACAGAAGGAAGAAATATGTTGTTTTTAATCCAAAAGTGGACATGAAAGGATTTTAGTTTGAAGTTGGCATGAAGTTTAAGGATGAGGTTCAGTTTAGGGAAGCAATCAGAAATTATGCAATTACAAATGGATATGATGTTTCAATGACGAGATCTGTTGTGAGAATGGAAGTTACTTGTGATCCGTACTATGGTTTTAGGTTTATGATAGTTGGGCTGGAAATGAAAAAACCTTTGCAGTGAAGACATTAGAAAACACACATACTTTCAAGAAAGTGTAAAGAAACCAACCAGCTATTAAGAAGTGGAAGAGAGTATATTGAAGGAGATGAGCCCTTGATAGAATCATTCATAGCCCCTCCTCTTACATAAGTGAAGAAAACAAGTTCAAATTTCATCTCAATTTTACCAAAATCCTTTAAACTTGCATCACTCCAATCAAGACCCAATTCAATTTTGAAAATTAATTTCTTAATGGCGGGGGCTAGCTAACAAATTTGAATTGAGGAGAGACCTATTTCACTGAAAATAGCCTGAATAAATAATTATTCTCTAATTTTTCATTTTGAGATGGATTGATTCTTTGCAATGTAGTTCTCACCAATAAACTCTTCATTTTTCTCTTATCGACCCTCCTCCGTTACCTTAAATGACTAAGGGATATAAGAGAAGAGTGGAAGGTGAAGAGGGATAGAAGATCGATAATTTTATAAATGAATTATTTTAGGGTTAAGGATGAGTAAAATTAGCTTTTTGTAAATTAGAATTAATGTTTGGTTCAATTATTTTATTATTTTAATTAAGAAAAATTAAATTAAAAAAATTAATTAGTAATTAAATTATATATATTTTTAAAAAGATGATTCAGTCATGTAGAGCTACATATTGCCCTTAAGGCAATGTGGGCCCAAATTAAAAACTAAGATATTCTATATTTATGTCATATCACCAATGACATTGTAGATAACTGACAAAGACAAGTATTTATTAGATTTTTCGTCAACGTAAGATTTAACCTAAATGTTTTTAAAATGATAGAGTTCAAAGTAAACACTGTGAAACACTAAGGTCAAACTTCTATTCAATTGTAAACGTTACGGTTGTTTAAACCTTTTTAATAGTTTTTTTAATAATATACAAGTTTTCAAAGATCAAAAGGTCTTATTGAAAAGGTCTCATTTGATCGATATTAGATTTGTAGTCAACTTGGGAACCTTAATTGTAAACATATTTGATTATACAAAAATGATAAGTATTATCTCTTTTATTAACTATTTTAAGTTTAAGTGTGAGAACTGAAAAAGGTATGCAAACAAGGTTTATTTATTTAAAGGTGGTAAAATGGCTTGAATTCAAATTATTTTGATCCAGTTTGAAACCAACAGATAAATTCTAATTTAATTGAGATTAGATTCAAATTTCGGTTAAACTTTTACCCAAAGTTATATGTAAACATATTTTGAAATATATATATG
>JAOTBA010000204.1:9619277-9629585 GCA_025629845.1 Erythroxylum squamatum
CAAATCCATAACACAATACATTGTTCAACACTTGATTAAACTCTAATCAAGAAAATCTAACTACAAGGCATAAATCCCTAACTCAGGAGTTCATAACAATGTAGTTAAACATGACAATGTAAAAACTACTCCCCTTTGAAGCCCATCAAACTCAAGCCATCCCTACATCTTCAAGAGGGAATGGTGCTTTAGCCACGCATCACTTCGGGAACCCTCACGACTGTAAGCACACCAATAGCATCCATGACAGCAGCAACAAATGATGAAGTCGACGATGAAAAATGGGTAGAAGTTGTGGATGAAGGTTGAGAGTGAGAGATGAGTGTCGGCTCTGTAGGTAGAGAGTGTCTCGGTGTATTGATGATTGTCTCTTGTAACCTAATTTGGTAGGTTTTTAAGTGATTGATGTTGGTTGGGTAAAATAGTGAGAGAATTTTCCAAATATGGTTCGGGTTTTCGACAGTTCGCCGTGGCGACAGATAAGTTCGCAGCGGTGTACTTTTCCTGAAAGGTTTTTGCCCTTTGCTGGATTCTTCATCGCAACGAACTTTTCCCGAAAGCTCGTCCTGTAATTTTCATATTTCGCTTCGACGACAGGTTTGCTTTGCCATGGCGAAAGTCTTGTAGCACCTTTGCTCTTGTTTTCAGCACATTGACTCCTTTCTCCTTGAAGTTCCTACAATCAATAATAGCAATTTGCAGTATCAATTGTTCTCAGAAAAAGTAATAGTGCAATTAATGTCAATTTGTAACAATTTTACTATCAAATTGTATAAAATACAAGAACACACTCAAGGATTAATTTAAGCACAAAATCAAGAATTAGGAGTCAAAAAGTATATTAGAAGCCATGAAAGTGTCGACAATTTATATAGTAAACTTGGGCTCAATCAATGGGAAATGGATTTTAAATGTTAATGATTTAAGAAATTTGATGAATATGATACATATGAATATTTCGATATGATATATATGAGAATGACGATAATTATACAAAACTTGACTTGGAATTACGTGGATTCTTATGTTAGTTATGTGTACCTACACCTAGAAGAGCTATATGTCATGGCATTATAGGTGCATCCTAGAATCCCTATATAAGTGTGGATGGTAGAGTCCCAACGAAAGGATAACAACTCACTAAATGATAGAATCCTTATGTACAATCGATTAATGATTCGATTGATTATAATGTCATAGGAAATGATAATTATCCATTGTTCTATCTAACCACTAAAGTTAGCAAGGAACCCAAGAGTTTGTAAAAAGCTTAAGATGAATTTCCAATCTAAAGAATCAAAAGCGTTATAGTTATTTTTTCCCTTAAAGAATTGATGTTTATATCTACAATATCGAAAAGACATGAATGCATGAAAGTTTTGTTTCAATTATGTTAAAGTGTTGGGAGTGTTCTGCTTGTGTTGGTATATATCACATGCTTTTGTTGAAATTATATCAATAGTTGATTGTTAGAGTTTCAAGTGTTAATGCTCATAGTGAAATTTAGCGTTGTATGCAACAAATATAAATACAAAACTCTTAAACAAGAGTATTATATTAAATATACATTTTTTTAATATATATTTAATATAATACTCTTGTAGTCTGTAGATGTCTGTCTATGTAGGTAAGTCGTCCAACTGATGTCTACCATATGTGCCGCATTAATAGAATTAGTATTTGGGTTTGGGTTTTTGGGTTTTGCTGGAGGTATAGATTTTATGTTGTTTAGAATATTCTTATAATCAATGATAAGTTTTTATATTCTTCTTTAATAGTCTAAGTATTTATGTTTGGGTTTTTGTTTGAATCATTAATGAGTAGATGTATGGATTACATGAGTATTTACTATATATGGAATGATTTTAAGATCTTATGGATGATCCAGTGAATAATAATTAAACTAAATTTTGTTATTTGCATAATAAACCCCTTATATGAAACTCAAACGAAATTTATGACAGTTCTTTGCATAATAAACCTCTAGAACAGTATATAGGCTGGAAACCAGTGATGCAACTCCTATGAGACTTATCGGTGAAAAATTCCATGAGCCTAAGAGTCACAAAGGGAACTTGCTTTCTTGATTCACTTGGTGTAACAGTGCCATGTACCATAGTGCTTGTTTAAATTCAAACTTTGGAAATGAACTTGTAGGTGATTAATTCAAACATGAATACTTGAACTTCATTGCGATTAATTCAAACTTAGTATTAAAATAACAAATTCATAGGTTTTACAGACATGACAATTCTTTAAATAATAAACCCCTAAGATGGTATATAGGCTAGAAACCCATGATGCAGCTCCTATAAGGCTTATCGATGAAAAATTCCACGAACCTAGGAGTCACAGCGAGAACTTGCTATGCTACATACTATAGTGTTTGTTTAAATTCAAACTTTGGAAATGAACTTCTAGGTGATTAATTCAAACATTAATACTTGAACTTCATTGTGATTGATTCAAAATTAATATTAACATAAAAAATCATAGATTCAACAAACATGACAATTCTTTGCATAGTAAACCCCTTAAGATAGCATATTGACTGGAAACCCATGATGCAACTCCCATGAGACTTATTGGTGAAAAATTCCATAAGCCTAAGGCACAGCGAGAACTTGCTTTCACGATTCATATGGTGTAACAATGCTACCTACCATAGTGCTTGTTTAAATTTAAACTTTGGAAATGAACTTGTAGGTGATGAATTACTTGAAATTCATTGTGATTAATTCAAATTTAATATTAACATAAGAAATTCATAGGTTTAACATACATGAAAATTCTTTGCATAATAAACCCCTAGGATGGCATATTGGCTGGAAACCTTTGATGCAGCTCCCATGAGGCTTATCGGTGAAAATTCCACGGGCCTAGGAATCACAGCGAGAACTTACTTTCTTTATTCATCTAGTGTAACAGTGCCACGTACCATAGTGCTTGTTTAAATTCAGACATTGAAATTAAACTTGTAGGTGATTAATTCAAACATTTTCTATAAAATTAAGGAAAATGAAGGATACTAAATATGAAATCACTTTTTTAAATAACGGTTTTGCATAAATGAGTAATGTTAATAGATCTTTGATGTATAGATGATTAACTCCTGATGGTTTCATGAATCTTAAGTGTGATGAGGGAGTTGAAGCTTTTATTCACTATGCATGTTCTCAACCTGCATTTATAGATGGACCAAAGATCAGATATATATGTAAAAAGTGGAAACATATTTGTTTACTTCCTTTTGATGAAGTGAATCTCCATTTGTTAGAAAACGGTTTGTTCCAAATTATTTTTGAGTGGAAACGATATGGGGAGCCATTGATTTGTAGCACCTCAAGGGGTAATAAAGTAAACTCGTCAATAAATATGTATGAGTTTGAGGGGGGGGGGGGGGACTGAATTTAGAACATATAATGTAGCTGTATCTGAAAATCCTTACGTCCAAATGGTTTATGATGCAACCGGTTATACCTTTCAGGAAAATATAGAAAATCTTTAAGAAGAACCAAAACCACATGCAAAACAGTTTTTTAACTTACTACAATTAGCTGACTAAGAATTATGGCCAAATTGCAAGACGATGACTCAATTGTTTTTAATTGCTCGAATATTGAACATAAGGTCTTAAGGGCATATCTCTGATCAAAGTTTTGATAAAATTCTTGGTTGGTATAATGAATCATTGTCTCCTGATCATACAATAGTTGAAAATTTTTATTATATAAAGAAACTTATTAAGGGTCTTGGTTTGCCAGTTGAAAATTTTGATTGTTGAAAATTGGGATGTATGTTGTTTTGGGGGCGATGATGTGGAATTATAAGATTGCCAATTTTGTGGTCAATCTAGGTTCAAACCTAGAAAGCGTATTATGAAATAGAAGTTAGTACCTTAAAAGTGAATGTATTATTTACCGTTAACTCTTAGACTTCAAAGACTATATGCCTCTGATGTTACTGCATCTCACAAGAGGTGGCATAATGAACATGAATGGGAAGATAGAATAATGAGCCATCCATCAGATACACTGGCATGGAAACATTTCAATAACACCCAATATTAATTTGCAGCTGAAAGTCGAAACATTAGGTTAGGATTATCGACGGGTGGATTCTAACCTTTTGGTCAATTTGGGAAACAATATTCATCATGGTCAATAATAATTACTCCTTATAATTTGTCTCTATGGATGTGTATGAATGAACCTAATATATGTTTTTGATAGTGATTGTGCGAGGGCCTAGAAATCTAAAACATAAAATTAATTTATTCTTACAACCCAGTATTTGAATTGCATCATCTTTGGGAATATGGTATGGAGACATATGATGTATCTCTTAAACAAAATTTTGTGTTGACAAAAGCTTTGATGTTGACTATTAGTGATTTTCTGGCATACGTTATGTTTTCTAGATGGAGCACAATAGGGAAATTATCTTGTCCTTTTTATGGCAATGATTACGATGCGTTTTATCTTCCTAACGGGGCTAAAACCTCTAGTTTGATAATCATTGGAAATTTCTTCCTCCAGATCATCCGTTTAGATGCAATAAATAAAAGTTCATTAAGAATAGGATGGTATAAACACCTCCTCCCACTCACAAAGCTAGTGAAGAGATATTGTGGGAGATTGATGAATTAGGGTTGCTGAAAGTTACATAACTTGAAGCTGATGAAGTTAATACAAGCATTAGCAAAAACTTTGGTTGGAGAAAATGAAGCATTTTTTGGGATATACCATATTTGAAAACTAATTTGATACGTCGTAATCTATATGTGATGCATATTGAAATTTTTTTTGATAATTTGTTCAATACCATAATGAACATTGAAGGAAGGACAAAGGACAATGCAAAATCACGAGTTGATTTGAAGCTTTTTTGTACAAGGAATGACTTAGATAAAGATTTTTGTACTGGTAAATATTTGAAAACATGTTACACTTTGGAGAAAAAAAAAAGGAAAATTTTGTGTGAATGGTTGATAAGTATAAAGTTTCCGAATGGGTATGTTTCAAACTTGGCAAGGTGTGTGGGCATGATGAAGTACAAATTATTTGGGATGAAAATTCATGATTTCATATGTTTATGTAAAGGATAATTCCAATTGCATTTCTGGATTTGCTACCAAATAAGGTTTAGCAAGCTATAACAAAATTAAGCTTGTTTTTCAAAATATTATCATCTGAAATAAACTTGGTTGAAATGGAAAAACTAGAAAGGGAAATTCCAATAATCTTGTGAAAATTAGAAGGGATTTTTCCTTTAAGATTCTTTGATTGTATGGAGCATCTACCCGTGCATTTAACATACGAGGCTAAACTTATTGGTCCAGTTCAATATCCATGGATGTATCCATTTGAGAGGTAATTATAGTAAATATTTAAATTGGAGTTATAGAATGTTTTAATAAAAAAATTATATATCAATAACTATTTGTAATGTAGGTATTTGCATCACTTGAAGAAAAATTAAAAAACAAGGCTAGAGTTGAAGGTTTGATATGTAATGCTTATTTAGTGGAGGAAGTAAGTACATTTTGTTCACATTATTTTGAGCTGCATATGAACACAAGAGAAAGAAAAGTTCCTTGTAATGATGATTTAGGGGTGGGGGGGAACAGGTGATGTTGATGGTAACTTATCCATTTTCATATATCCTAGACAAACATATGAACGGTCAATAAGAAGAATGTTAACAGAGGAAGAAATAGAGGTTGCCCATGGTTACATTTTATTGAACTGTCAAGAGGTTCAACCTTTCATGCATTAAGTATAAGTTAATTTTCAAATTGATTTTTTGGATTTTATAAGATAGTGTTATTCACAACTAAAATACATAATAATACCTTTAGATTATATGAGGAATGATTACGTTAGCTAATGCGTAAAAAAAACAGGATGATATCAATAAAGAAGTTGAAAGACACTTTTCCTTGATTGTTCAAGAAATATGTAAGTTTTCACTATTGAAATGGTTGAATTATCATATCAAAGTGTTCAAAAGCCTTTATAATATTTAATATGATTTTTTTGGTAGGCCTTTTAAAATCCAATAGAGAACATGTTCATATGTGATCTTGCAAAAGGAACTTTGTGAACTGTTAAATCATATCCAATGTTTTTCGTTAATGGATACAAATTTCATATAGAATATCATAGTTGGGGTTTGCATACAAGGAAAATTGTTGGATTACTATGGTAAAATTATTGAGATACTTGAAATTGAATACCTTGCATTGCCAATATAGTATAGAGTGATATTTAAGTGTGACTGGTTTGATTTAACTCTTAATGTTAGTACAAAGGTGCATAGCCGATACAATCTAGTTGAAATTAACCAGTGAAGAAGATTTAGACAATTTAAACCTTTCTTGCTGGCGATGCAAGTGATCCAGGTGTATTATATCCCTTTTCTCAGCTTACGACAAGATAAGTCAAATTGGTTGGCCGTTTGTAAAGTAAAAACTAGAGTTGTTTTCGAATTAAATGGAAAAGGAGAAAAATAAGAGAATTGAAAGTGAAGCATTTCGGGAAGATGTTTATGAAATAAATACATGTGTTACATAAGATGAGAACGAAACTTTGAATGATCCAAATAATGAATATGTTGAAATTTTTTATTGGAGAGGATGAGGAGGGCAATAGATCTGAAGAGGGGCCCGAGTTTGATTCTAATTCTTCAAAAAAAGAAGATGATCATGACTTTGATTTACAATTAAATGACAATGATAGCGATTAATTTATGTTCGTAATAGAATATTATATGAATAAATCTATTATTGCATCAATAATATATTGTTATATATTTAATTTATATTATTTTATTACTAGATTATTCAATAAAATGTGAATTTCTGGTTAAAAATATGCCACCAAAGAGAAAACAGGATATGATGTGGCTAAAGTTAAGGTTACCATAATTTAGAGCCAATTACTTTCCAGGTGAAGCATCATATGCTGTAGCTACTACAGAATCAGGTGTTGTACCTCCAACTACCACACATCCAGATGAGGCATTACCTTCTTTACCTACTACTACACCATCCCGCAACCCTACTACACCATCCAGTAGCCCTACACCATCCACCACCCCTATATCGATAGAGATGTTAGGGGTAAATATTATAGATGAAGAAGGCGACCTCCAGCTTGGAGCTAAGGGAGTAGATGGAAGAACTTACAACACAATAGTCAACAATCTGTTAGTGAAAATACATGCATGATAACACCATAGGTTTTAATTTGAAAATGATCTAAAATTGCTTATATATTAGGTTGTTTCCATCTGAAAGGTGCTCACGAAACATGACATCCAAGTTTAAGGAGAAGGTTGATCTTGAAGATTATATATTAAGGAATGTCTCTCAGGCGACAAAGGATTTTTATTATCAGGAATTTGAGGTACAAAAAAAAATTCTTTTGTATTTTTTATCTAATTAATTTTATACAATAATTAGATAAATATTGTAGGTTATAAGTACTTATAATATGTTTTTCTTTTTTCAGAAAGAATTTTTTTGGGATTCCAAATTTAACACGGTAATTTATAAAGTATGGAGTTGTTGTTAGCAATATTAGACATCACCGGAGGCAATGTCCATTTGAGAGCACAATTCTGCCAACAGATGTCTAGGACCATGGGGAGAGAGTCTTTCCGTACACACTGGAGGATCTATTACCCACCAAGAGTATGCAGAGAAACTTGTAAGTATCTACATTTGACATTTATATTCTGATTTTGTTTGCTTTGATGTATTTCAATTTAATTTAATATGTGAATTTTGGAATGAAAATATAATGTTATAAATATCTGGTGCCATATATGGTTGTGTTGTTAAGTTACTTTCTTTATTCAATAGGGGGTAAATATAAAAAAAATATAGGAAACTCTGTTGAAATTTTTTTAAATTGTAGTTCACTTATAACATTTTATTCTAATGTAGGAAAAGTCTATAGGCAGGAAGCTTGTAACTTGAGAACTCTTTTTGCACACCCACACTAAGAAGCTTGATGGTGTGACCTTCGTTAACACCCAATATAGAGAACTTAATGTATGTGAAATTTATGCTTTAATATTAATTATTAATAATTATCACTTATTAACATAAACATTGACTCCTGATAGGACCATATGCAAGAAAACATTCAACGACATCTTAGCACTCCAAACTGTTAATGAGAATTAGGCATATCTTGATGTTGTGGGTGGTAGGGACTATCGTGGAAGGATCTTTGGCTTACGTGCATTTGCAATCACACGCTATTTGCAATTCTCCACATCTAGTACAACTGGATCTAGTAGGCAATCAGTATCTAAAAAGAGAGTCATTCAACTTAAGAGCACAATACATATGTTGGCAACTCAGTTGCAATCATCAATGGAGTACATAGCTTAGCTCCGTAATGAGATTGATGAGTTGAATGGGAGGGGCAATACCTCATTACAGCAGTTAGACCATCCGCCTTCACAAGCTCCATAGTTTGGTTTTGCTACCCTTAAGTCATTTTGCATGAATTACATATTTATTGTTGTAGATAATAATTTTAATTATTAGTTAAGATAATTTTTACTTTATATTATCATTCAACTTGTTGTTTAGATAAATTAAATGTAGAAAAATTCAATAAATTATCACCAGATAACTATAGAAATTAAATATCAATCATAAGATTACCAATCAAAATTAAATTTACAGCTTAAATGTGTGAAAAATAAAAAAGCAATATTGGTGCATTTATCGACAGAATTATCATATCTGTCGAAAAATTTAGTATTAAATTTACCAACGGAATAAGAACATTTCGTTGGTAAATTATTTACCGACGACAAAACTTACCGTCGCTAAATTTTCCGACGAAACTTCAACAACTTGACTATCACTAAATTTACCGATCCACATACAATATCTGCCGCTAAATTTACTGACAGAACACAGCTTACCATCGCTAAATGTTCCAATGGATTTTCAATAATTTGTTCGTCGATAATATTTACCGACGGAGATATCCGTCGATGATATCTCCTTCGGTAAATATTATCGACGGACTTAAAAATAAATTACCAACAGAATATTTCTGTTCCGCCGCTAAAGATTACTGGTGGCCGTTTCTCTTACGACTTATGCAGTCGGTAATTTATGTGGGTAAATTCGCTTGTTGACAGAAAGCCTTCACATTCCGTCAGTAATTTCTATTGCTAAACACTCATTTTTTTGTAGCGCAACAACGAATAGGGCCTTGAAGAAACGATTAGAGATTCAGAATCTGCGATGAAGGGAGCATGAATGGTGAGCAGGGTAGAAGAGGAGCAGACATGGTGAGATGAGTGAATATTCCTCTTTGTTTCTCTAAACAGCTTGATGACGAGGATTTATGACAAGAAATCTTAGTTCACTGAGATCTCTATAAATATCTGAATAGGGTGAGAATTGAGAGCTTAGGGATCAAGATTTATGAAATAATAAGACTGGGAGATGGAGGAGGGATAACACGAGAGGAGATAAAAGTATACGTTTATCAATCCAGTCCTTAATTTTACTGAAGATTCTAATAAAATAAAAACAATTCCTTATTTATTGAGATGAATATATTAGTTATAATTCACAAACAAAACATTTAAATAAAAATAAAATAGACAACACGTATAAAACCTTTACTTGGAGGTCTGTATCTTTTATTGTTTTCCTAGTAATTATAGGAATGACATATTATTTGATAAAAATCATAAGTTAACAAAGATTTAAGATATTTTTAGCTTCAATTTTAAATTCAAATTAAATTTATAGACTGATTAGTAAAATCTAAATCCTTTAATTATACTTAAGCCATCAAGTCAAATAAGCTGGACTAATTTGTACATGTCTATTTATAAGTATAATTATTTTTTTAAAATATAGTGTGACCATAAATTCTTAATTACACATTTATAAATATTATTTTCTACATTATGTAAATTTACATGCCAATTTAAGGAAAAAGATGCAGATTTAACTTAATAATAAAAATAAATATATTATATTTACTAAGATCTAAATCTTGCTTGTATATAAGAACTTTGTTTGTTTATTTTATTTATTTTAAAACCATATTCATAAATTTCTTTTTAGTAGATTAAATATGTGAAAGGAATTAATTGAAAACAGATATACGTTAAATATAAGCAACATATTATCAGCGAATAAAATATTAAATTAATGTATTAACATAAAACCTCTAAAAATTGGTGTTTTATTAAGTATATATACTAAGGGCGAGTTGGGATGGACGACCACGCAATCCATCCCAACCGCCCATTTAATCC
>JAOTBA010000204.1:9637785-9650736 GCA_025629845.1 Erythroxylum squamatum
AACCAAAGAACAGAACAGAACCAAGAACAGTCAGTTTTTTTTATTTTGATATGAACGTAAGTGACGGAAAAACTGCTACCCGAAAAAGCTAAAATTTGGGCTTTTTTGAAAAGCTCCAAATTTTAGCTTTTGAAAAAGTTGTATTTTAGCTTTTGAAAAAGCTATTTCTACTTCAAAAGTGCTTTTGAAGTTTGCAGCCAAACACCCAATTTTTCCTAAAAATAACTTTTGCGGTGGACAAAAGCGCTTTTGGAGTCTCCAAAAGCTGAACCAAACAGGCTCTTAGCTTGATCTATTGTTAACTCAATCTAGTTGTGTTGGTCTTTCATCAAAATCTTGAGATAACACATATAATCTTAGGTAAAAAAATTTCAAGTTTATTTGTTGGGTCTACTAATTTTTTTTGAAAATAAAAAGAAATTAATTGAATAAATAAAGTAGCGTGCAATAGAAGTCTTACAAAAACCAGTCTAAAACTCTGCCGTTTAGCCCCTCATACTAAAAGTCCTAATGAGAAGCCCTAATCTGCTCTCCCTCTTTCGACTCCTACAAGAAAAGATACCAAATTAGGGCTTCTACCCCTGTGTTGATTCCGAAAGCTTGCATCGTCTCAACACCCAACAAGTAAGGTTTCCATCGCTTCACTTCATGATCGTGTAGGTTTGAGGCTTAATCTTCTTTATCTTTTGAAAATCTGCAGAGATTCTGGCTTCTGACGCTCAGATCTTCGAATACCCACCCACGCTAGTAGAGTCTCTCCCTGTTGGGTCTACTAGTTTAAGTGAAGAAAATGTGGTAATGTCTAATTTAGTTGGCGTCATACTAAGATAGATTTAAAATTTCACTAAATAAAAAAATTTGTTTGTAATCATTGATTCAGGATTTAGATGTGGTGAGAAATGGTACGTAGACAACTCTTCTTTGTACCTACACATAAGATTAAAAGCATGTAATTCAGCTCCATATATCCATCTTAGTTTTAGAGTTTGAGTTAATGGTGTATTGTAACCTCTAAGACATGTTTGCGCGAGCGTTCAATTTCTTTAACTAAAAAACTTGTTCAAATTACGAACCTACACTAAGTCCATAAAGTTCTGTTAAAATATCTTCTTGGCTTCTGGTAGAGAAAGAGAACGTTACCTTGTTGTATAGCTTAATTTGCTCCAGCATAAAATTGTCCTCATATCCTCTTAGTTTGTGAACAAAATTCAAAATTTTGGTATTTTACGTTGTGAATAGAATAGGGCCAGAGAAAGAGCTCTTTACCTTAATATATTAACTTAATTTGATCCTACGTTCCAAAAAAAAACGTCCTTGCCACTAAACCAGCGACTTCACAATGGTGGAGTTTGTTTTTTACAAGTATTTCTCAAAGTCTAAGTTTGATCAAGGTCATTGTATACTAATGGGAGAGGGAATGTATAAATTGGAGCAAGTATTTACGGAGACAAGATCTTCTGTTCAATTTTACGTTGTCTTATTTTGTCTAATGAATCTTAGTCATTCATTTATGTGGACTTCGTGCAGGTCCCGCATAAATAAACGTGGAATCCGCATAAATAAATGGCTGAGATTCATTGGATAGAATAAGATACCATAAAATTGGACAGAGGATCTGGACTCTTTGAGACAAGATCCTCTATCCAGTTTTATGGTGTCTTATTCTGTCCAATGAATCTCATCCATTCATTTATGTGGGCTCCGCGCGGGTCCCGCATAAATAAACGTGAAACCCGCATAAATAAATGGCTGAGATTCATAAATAAACGTGAAATCCGCATAAATAAATGGCTGAGATTCATTGGATAGAATAAGACACCATAAAACTGGACAGAGGATCTGGACTCGTATTTGAGACAAGATCCTCTGTCCAGTTTTATGGTGTCTTATTCTGTCCAATGAATCTCAGCCATTCATTTATGTGGGCTCCGCGCGGGTCCCGCATAAATAAACGTGGAACTCGCATAAATAAATGGCTGAGATTCATTGGACAGAATAAGACACCATAAAACTGGACAGAGAATCTGGACTCGTATTTGAGACAAGATCTTCTGTCCAGTTTTATGGTGTCTTATTCTGCCCAATCATCCATTCATTTATGTGGGCTCCGCGGGAGTCTCGCATAAATAAACGTGAAACCCGCATAAATAAATAGCTGAGATTTATTAGACAGAATAAGATACCATAAAATTGTACAGAAGATCTGAATTCATTTGTATAACGAAAAAAAGCTGGAAAATAAATATGTGCCTGCAGAGAAATAAATACTGCAGTAAATGGCATTAACTGTTGGAGGTTTATTTATGTGTGTTGTGCGAGGGAAAGAGACCAAAATAGTTCGGCCTAGTGTGATATGGGCTAGACGTTGGATACAAACCGCGAAAGCTTTCTTATTAGCGAGTTCACGTGAAAGTTAACATGAGGGATAAAAATTACACGAGTAGTGCTATAAGAATATTGGGTTTGCTAGAAAGCTAGCTTAATAACGAACATAACCCATTTTGAAAAAAGCCTAATTAAGTAGCACATCTTTGGATTTAAAATACTTTTTAATCGAGTGGGTAATATCACATTAAATTGAAGATTCGAGAAACAAATGGAAGATTGGATGAATGTTACTTCTATGAAACTCTACTAAATTTAGGCGATTGCTTAAAAAAAGTACTTATTGGGTTGGTGGAATATGTGTTTTCTTAGATCATTTTAATATATTGGAATTAGGAACGTAGGAAAGCTTGATTTTTCTGAATGATTCCGTTAAGAATAAGTCCTGCCGGTTTGATGAATGGATGGTGGGACGAGCCAAGTGTGAACAAGAAACGGTAGGCTTTAGGTCAATTACAGAAGAAAATGATATATTTTGTTTTGTTTCGTTAGAAAATGGCATCACTTAGGATGCAAGTTGTGTGATAAAAAGTAATGTAACGTAGACTACATCCAATAGAGTGTTAACACTGCAAGTGTGTTTTTGGATTAAAAGAAATAGAAGATGTTGACTGCGCCACACCACTGATTTCATGTAGCTACTCATTATAAACATTATTATTAGCAGCCCAGTCTGTGTTTTGACCTTCATAAGTCACTAACGGGATGCCATATGGATCAAATAAACAATGTCCCCAATAATTATTTAGTTCAATGGTTGGTGGCGAGAATTTAAAAGTAAACGGAGTATTTATTTGTATTCAATCGGGCAAACGAAGAATAAATTGAACCAAAAAGAACGTATCAAATCTTTTCATATATTAAATTAATAAGGACGTAAATGTTTACTGTTGCCTAATGTGAAGGCTAAACTAACAATTTTCTGTTTCACACCACCAGCTAGCTTCTTCGACAAAAACTCTCTCCCTGTCTCTCTCCTCAGGTCCCCACCACACTCTGTCAATCAAAGTACAAAGCAAGTCGTCTAAGTGTGCTTCGGCTTCCCTAAAATTCAAGCAAGAATCACATAAAAAAAGCAAAAAGATGCATTGATGGACCCCCTCCCAACTTCCCTACTACTTACTAATCTCCTCCGACATGTCGCACATCTTCAGGGACAAGTCCTTGGGTGGTTCCAAGCGTCACTCCTACGTTCACGCTCCTATGCCTCCTCCTCCTTCTCACAGCCCACGTGTCGCTTCTGACTTCAGGTCACCCTTTGGTGACCCCGCCACTACCTTGTCCGACTCCGACCTCCGCGAGTCCGCCTATGAGATCCTAATCGCCGCTTGCCGGAGCTCCGGCACCCGCCCCTTGACCTACATCCCCCAGTCTGAGAGGGCTGCTGACAAGGCTCCGGCATCTTTGGCTCCGTCGCTCCAGCGCTCGCTGACGTCTTCTGCTGCTAGTAAGGTGAAGAAGGCGCTGGGAATGAAGTCGAATTCTGGGAAGAAGAGAGTTGACGATGGCGGTAAACCGACGAGTCTAGGGAGAGCGCAAAAAGCGGTCACGATTGGTGAGTTGCTTAGGGTTCAGATGCGAGTTTCGGAGCAAACTGATTCCAGAATTCGGCGAGCTTTGTTAAGAATTGCTGCTGGCCAGGTTTGTGTATTTGCTTTGGATCGAATTCGTAGCTTCTTCAGTCTTTTTGAGCATATAACTGTTTAATGAAAATATATTTTTGGAAAATTGAAGTTTGGTTTCTTTGAAGTATGGTAATTTGGCGTTTTCTATATTCTGATATTATAATTGGGAGTTTGTTTGGTTCCTTTGAATGCTTTATTATTTGTCTGTACATTCTCTTACTTTTATGGGTTCCTAAATTCCTTTTCCTTTTGCATTTTCAATGGTGAAATGGAGAGAACAATTAACTTATAAAGTTTAAATATTAATCTTTTACTTGCTCAAATTAAACGAGTGAAAAGGGTAGACATTGAAATTAGTGGGGTAGCATGAGCGAGTAACGCGATCCCAGTTTTCCTTTTCTCAATGATTGACGATGTTCCTCTTGTCAGCCGCTATATGATTTCGTCTAAATGTATTTGCTTTTCAAACTATTATGCTATATTTATTCCGAGTCAAGGTTGGTCAGTTACGGCGTTTGGGGTTTTTGCAAACGCGATCCCAGTTTTCCTTTTCTCAATGATTGACGATGTTCCTCTTGCACGATGAGTTTATCAGCTGCTATATGATTTCGTCTAAATGTATTTGCTTTTCAAACTATTATGCTATATTTATTCCGAGTCAAGGGTGCTCAGTTACGGCGTTTGGGGTTTTTGCACTTTATCAGCTTGGAAGGCGGATGGAATCTATGGTCCTCCCTCTGGAGCTATTGCAGCAGATCAAGCCATCAGATTTTCCTAATCAGCGAGAATATGAAACTTGGCAGGGGAGAATTTTGAAGCTCCTAGAAGCTGGACTGCTTCTACATCCTTACCTGCCACCTGAGAAGACAGACACTGCTCCATGGCACCTCCAGCAGATTATACGTGGGGCACTAGAAAAACCAATTGATACTGGGAAGAATAGTGAATCAATGCAAGCTCTCCGCAGTGTTGTTATGTCTCTTTCCTGTAAATCATTTGATGGGTCTGTTTCCGTCACATGTCACTGGGCTGACGGGTTCTCGTTGAATCTTAGACTCTACAATATGCTCTTAGATGCATGTTTTGATGTTCATGATGAAACAATTGTCATAGAAGAGATTGATGATGTCTTGGAACTCATAAAGAAGACTTGGGGAATACTAGGAATGAACCAGATGTTGCATAATATCTGCTTTTTGTGGGTATTATTTCATCATTATGTTGTAACCGGCGAAGTTGAGGAAGACCTGTTGTTTGCGGCCAACAATCTGTTAATGGATGTTGAAAAGGATGCGAAGGCAGCTAAGGATCCAGATTATGTCAAGGTTTTAAGTTCCACATTAAGTTCAATTTTGGGTTGGGCAGAAAAAAAACTTCTTTCTTACCGCGATTGCTTTAACAGTGATAATACTGAGTCAATGCAAAGCATTGTTTCTTTGGGAGCTGTAGCAGCAAAGATCTTAATTGAAGATATATCTCAAGAATATCGTGGGAGAAGGAAACAAGTTGATGTTGCTCGTGATAGGATTGATACATATATTAGGTCATCCCTTCGAACTGCTTTCTCACAGGCAAGTTTCCCAAATTCTGTAAAATGTACTTGCCAGAAATAATCAATGTTTCAAATTGTCATCCATTAACATTTATATGGAAGTTCAGTTTTAACTAAGTTTGTTATAGGTCCTTGATACCTCATGTAGACATTTGAGTTGACTGTTCTGCTATCCTCACCTGAGGATTTGGACCTTAGACCATTGTGATTATTTAAATTTTGTTTAAATAAGCTTATGACAAGTATGCAACTTTAAATGGAAGTACCTTGGCATTCAGTTCTGCAAAGTATATTGCAATTCAGGAAATCATCTGTTTCTAGACCAGTCTACAGCTCATCTGTCCTATATTTGCATAATCATGGACCTAGCTTGTCAGCTGATGACTTGAGGTTTTATTTAATCTTCTTAAGACAGAAAATGGAGCACATCAAGTCTAGGAGACACTTATCTAAACACCAGCAAAATCATAGTCCCATCCTGTCCATTCTTGCGGAATCTGCCAGTGAACTTGCCTTTAATGAGAAGGCAATATTTTCTCCAATCCTGAAGAAATGGCATCCTCATGCAGCTGGTGTTGCTGTGGCTACCCTCCATTCTTGTTATGGGAATGAGCTGAAGCAATTCATTTCAGCTATTACTGAGTTGACGCCTGATGCTATACAAGTGCTGACTGCTGCAGACAAATTGGAGAAAGATCTTGTGCAGATTGCAGTTGAAGATTCGGTAGATAGTGAAGATGGAGGAAAGTCAATAATTCATGAAATGCCTCCTTATGAAGCTAAGGTTTTAATTGGCAATTTGGTAAAGTCATGGATAAAGTCAAGAATTGAAAGACTTAAGGAATGGGCCGAGAGAAATTTGTTACAGGAGGTATATGTGACACTTCATCTGCGTACTTACCAAGTGTTTGATGGAATAATTGCTGTTAGCTTTCCTTTAGTTCATATGTTTTGCTCTATTCGTTCAAAATTACTGAAAAGATTGTGCACTTGAGTAATTTAGTCCATCTGCATGAGATAGAAAAAAAATTTTGGTGGTAGGCATAGCAACTAGACCCATATCTTCTGTTGAAGGCTGGTTAAATACTGAGTCAGTATAAGTTGATTATTTGTATTGTTTCTGATCAATCTTCAACAATCTGACGTTCCCATTTTTAATATAGGTATGGAATCCACAGGCAAATAAAGAGCGAATTGCTCCTTCTGCTGTTGAAGTTCTTCGATTGGTAGATGAAACATTGGAAGCATTCTTCTTGTTGCCCATACCTGTGCATGCAGTGGTCCTTCCTGATTTGATCTCTGGCCTTGACCATTGCCTGCAAAGTTACATAGTAAAGGCAAAATCTGGATGTGGTATGTGATTCATGGTCTTCAAAACCATACTTGATAAAGCAACTATGGTCAGTGTTTTCATGCCTGAAAATTTTCTTCTGATGTGCAGGGACCCGAAGCACTTTCATTCCCTCATTGCCTGCATTGACTAGATGTAGTATGGGATCAAAATTTAATGTTTTTAAAAAGAAGGAGAAGTCACAAGCACCCCAGAGGAGGAAGTCTCAGGTTGGCACTGTGAATGGTGATGCCTCCTGGGGGATACCTCAGCTATGTGTACGTATTAATACTTTGCAGCACCTTCGAACACAGCTGGAAGTGTTAGAGAAAAGAGTAGTTGTCCAGTTGAGGAGTTCAAAATCCACTCATGTGGATGATTTATCAAACGGAACATTTAGAAGATTTGAGCTCTCAGCAGCTGCTTGTATTGAAGGGATCCAACTGCTCTGTGAGGCAGCAGCATACAAGGTTGTCTTTCATGATTTGAGTCATGTTCTTTGGGATGGTCTATATGTTGGAGAAGTTTCATCTTCCAGGATTGAGCCCTTCTTGCAGGAGCTTGAGCAGTATTTGGAAATTATTGCTTCCACAGTGCATGATAGAGTCAGAACACGTGTGATTACTGATGTGATGAAGGCTTCACTAGAGGGATTCCTTTTGATTTTGCTTGCTGGAGGCCCTTCTCGTGCTTTTACTTTCGAAGATTTTCAAATGATTGAGGAGGATTTTAAGTTTCTTACGGATCTATTCTGGTCCAATGGTGATGGATTACCAGTTGATTTAATTGATAAGTACTCAACAACAGTTAAAGGCATCCTTCCTTTGTATCATACGGCAACTGAGAGCCTGGTTGAGCAATTTAAAAGTATAACCTTAGATACCTGTGGGTCTTCTGCTAAATCTAGATTTCCCTTGCCTCCAACTTCAGGTCACTGGAACCCTATTGAACCAAACACACTCTTGAGAGTTCTGTGTTATCGGGATGATGAAACAGCAGCAAAGTTCCTTAAGAAGACTTACAACTTGCCTACAAAACTGTAACAACCTTGGATGAAGCGACTGCAAGATTGTGCAATTTTGCGGATGGCTGGGTGATGATGGATATGGCTGTTGCAATATTAACTGAATCCCTTGGACGTTAAAAACTCCTTCAAGTTGGGTTTAGCGGGGAGGCTTTTCTTTGTGGATTTTCGTCATTGATATTAGAAATTAGATACAAATCGTGTAAGTCATAATTATTATTTTGGTGTGAAGTCTTCTTCCATAAGTTGTGAAAGAACTTCAGGAGATGCCTGACCTGCTCCTTTATGTACGGGTGTATATTAATCTTACAGAGAGGTAGGAGTTTGCGCATGACATATTTTTATATCTGAGAAAGCTGACGAAACATCCATATGGCACAACAAGAGACATTCAAAGGAAGTGTGTTGTTTGTGGGGCTACGTAGAGATTAAATTATTCCCTGATCTGATTTCTTAATACATATTTGCCTATGAAGCTTACTGTATGGTTCAAAATTGATGATTTTACAGTTAAGTTATTTAGAGTAGTTTCATTTAGAAAAAGCCTATTTACTAGTTAGGAATAAGGCTGCGTATTATTAGATCTTTAGATCTTATGTATCAACGAGATTCATATTGGGTGTTGTTGTTACGTGTAAATTAACAATATTTTTGTGAAGGGATTGAAAATGTCTCCTTGTCTGAGAGGAACGTATGTACCTAATGCTTATTTTGCTTTGCTAGAGTTTACAAATCAAATGCAGATTGGGTTGTTATCTGTTCCCTAGTTCAGTTATGGCAATAATATGTACTGTGTATATAAAAGCTAATAATCTCACCGTCATCCCTCCCTCTATTTGTTTTCATTGTATGATATGGGCGTATACTTGAGGGGTGTGGTTGGATTTTTCTTCTAGATTTCTGCAGTTTTAGCCTTGTCGCCAATGGAAACTTTGAATTTGCATTGATGTGTAATAGGAAGGGTACATTCCATATTTACATAAACATGATGATAGTCAAGTATAGCTTATTGTGAATGTTTTTTGGAATTAGAGGATTACATTTTGGAATTTAGATTGTTATTTCTCACAAAATTCTGACAAATCCTAGTATCTTCGTCGTTCTTCCTGCTTCTTGCTGTACTGCATTTTTACTTCCACAGACAATGCGTAGTATCATGAATTTCTTCACCGTTTTGATGCATAACCTCTCAACAGGGAAATGCCACCTAATTAAAGCATTTGTGATGCTCCTGGAGAAACGGAAAACAAAGGGTAAAGTCTATAGGATTGGTTTTTGTACCGTTGAGCTACCATGTACATCCTACATGATTGTAGATACGCGAAAGGTGCTGTGAAATGAGAAGGTAGTTTCACTTCCGTAGCAAACCAATTGGCATGCGCTCCTGCCCGAAACAAGCTAACATATCCAATAATATACAACAGATTGTTCAGAACTCTTTCAAGACCCAGTATCTCTAGCTAACATAAAGATGTAACTTAGCATCAACATATCCAATAATATTTAGATCTTCTACACACGTATAACTAAACACATATGTCTAATTTTGTGCATGTAGTGCAACATTTTCTTTACCGCATCCTAATGTTCATTATTAGGATTTGACAAATACTTTCCAAGAACACTAATCACAAAAACAAAATCATGCTTAGTACATACCTTTAAATACATTAGACTCTTTAAGTGCATTACTATAAGGAATGCAACTTTTCTCAACATTTTCCCCCTCATTATGATGAAATTGCTCCTTTCTCAACTAATACTTTTGACTAAAGTTGACACGCCCAATTTACAATCTTGTTTGTTCAACCCCTTTAATATTCTGTCTACATATATAAGCCTTTTAAGTTGGGCCTAAAACTTTCTTCAATTTGTCACTATAAATCTCCACTCTAAGAATAAATAGGATTTCCAAAATCCTATAGTTAAAGTTCTTTGAAAGCTTTCTTTTTACATTTTTCAACATGTTTAAATTATTGTCGGATAGCAATATGTTATCTGCATACAAGACTAAAAACAACTGTTAAATTTAGAGTATATACAAGAGTTAAAGTGTGTTCTCCTCAAACTCTAAAGTTGTAACCATTTAGCAAAACTTCAAATACCACTATTGCAATACCTGCTTCGATTCATGAAATGACTTTCTCAACTTACAAACATAATGCTCATTCCCCTTCATCTTAAAACCCTTAAATTGTTGTATATACATGTCACGACCCGGTACCATATCGGACCCATGACAACCGCCGCATACTCGAGCTAAGGACACTCGCAGTATCCTTAATCCGACTATGCAAAGCTAACTGAATATCCTTTCTCCTTTTTTTGGAAAATTTGAGCAGCACATCAGCTGTAATTTAAAAATCCCAAAACCTGCAAACGATTTCAAACACACTTCTATAATCACATCCAACCATAACTTCAGGACTCTCTAGTCCACTCAAGACAATCTCAACTCCAGACAATCTCAACAACAGTATCAAAGTTCATACATACAATCTTTTACAAAACACAAGGCAATCAAAAGTTAGCTTACATAATCATAAAGCGTATCTACATAAACACAGTTCATGAGCCACTAGACAACAAAAGTACAAAATAAGAAACTACCTACGTGTGGTAATATCCTGTCAAAGACCACACGATCCACTCAAGGCTTCAAACTCACTAAATTAACCTGTATAGTTGGAAAGCGGAGGGGGTGAGTACACTAAGTACTCAGTGAGCAGGAAAAACATATATCATAGATAGAATTGGTTCATACCAAGCCAGTATAGATAACCTATGAAGTGAATATACAACACATAGAAAACCATAGGCCCAGCTTATGACTCAATGTATACTGGTTAGGAACCATATAGGCCTAGCCTATTAACTCACTCATTCGGTGAACAAAGGTTCCAGTTCCAGTACACAAAAGCATAAAAAAATCATATGTATCAATCAAATCTCGATAGGAAAACTAATGTCAGGATAAGCCAAAATAATAATGTGTGACACCATTAGTCGGCCAAACTAATATGCACACCCACCGATATTTGGTGTTGGCTCGACTTTCATCCGTGGTGAGTCCGGACTACAGTCAACAAGAGCGTCATGACCCTAGGTAATGACTTCGTCGGTGTCCAGACCCTAGGTATGGAATCACCCATAAGTACGGGAGAAAGGTGTCAATACGACGACTCGACTTTAATGTACCAGCATCAAGGGTACGGGGGTCGCTTAATCATAATCAGTTGTGCCCAGCACACGATTGACCAATTATTTTCTCACCAATCACAAAACAAATCATATACAAATATTAAGTACAGAGATCAAGTAAGGCACTATGCCTTTATTTCTCGGTCCAACCGATAAAATGAAACCTTGCCATGGCTCTAAGCCAAAAGGGAACAAATACATGTAGAATACATGACTCAGTTATGCTTATATAAATTCCAAAACATTATTTCATGTAACAAAAGTCATCTTTTGTATTCCAAGTGCAAAGTTGCTCAAAAATGTAGTTTCATAAAATAAAACATTATTATTTGCAATCTAAAATCAGATTTGTTAAAAATAACAATATTTCTCAAAATATGTAATAAAAATATCAGTTTTAAAAACTATGTTGAAACATTATTTTGTACAATAAAAGTTATCTTTTGTACTCCGAATGCATAGTTGTTCAAAACAATGCCATTTATCAAATACATACGTATATTAGCATCCATTTCAAATTCAATTCTACCATACGTTGCCTAGGTTAAAAATTCAAATACAAGTCATCATACATGTCTTAGAGTGATCTAATCCTATATGAGAAATATGGTTCCCCAACTCACCTCAAAAGAAGTTATACACTCTCTTAGCTTCAACAATCCTAGGTACGGGCTCCTTAATTCACTACTCCTGAGCCTTTATACATAAAAAGGATATACAATGAAATTACTACCTCAACATAAATTTTCTATTTATACACCCTCATATAGGTGTATAAAACACAATATCACTTCCTATAAGCTATAGAATTTGAACGTTAAACTTCTCACAGGTTTACTTCCTTACTAGTCACATTAACATTAAACATTATTTCATGCAATCTGGACAAAGATCCTTAGATTGAGTACTGAAGCCCATCTGCTGAACAGGCTCTATGAGTTACTATTAGAATTGCCCCACCTATCTGTCTCTAATTTCGACATAGCAGTTATCCTCATTTCAGTGGCTACTTGCTCTCAAGAAATTTGGAAGAAAAGAAACCTATGAAGGTTCCAGCAGAAGACTACTCCCCTATCCTCTACTCTAGAGCTTATCATAAGAAGCATCAGAGAGCAGCTGATCTCTACTCAGCTACACTCCAAATGTAGCAGGGGACTAGCACTCACTTGGAGAGTATAGTCTCCAACAAGGCAAACAATACATTAAATCTACGGAGCAAGTTGGGTACTAACCTTAACCTAGCTGCCTCCTCCTCTCCTCTGATCGATGTTGAGCTTTTAGAGGCTGACAAATGAGGAAGAAAAGCTCAAACTAGGGAATCCCCTTCTTTCCCTTCCACTCTCCTACAAGACAACCAACCATCGTCAACTTTGAGTAGACTCTTCCGTCACGCAATCATTTGGACTTACCGTAGGCATTTCCCCTAACATGCGGTAGAAGAAGGGGCTCGGGAAGCGCCAGCGTTGTCGTCTAGCCCGCTCCTTGACTTTCCTAATCGAGTAGCTTCTGGGTGGGTTGCGAAAGTATCGACTAGTTATGCCCTAATTTGGAGTCTCCCCCTCCGCCTATGCGCAGCCGGTTTAAGTGTCCCCGTTTGGCTTTATTTTGTATTCTTTTGTTTGCGTCAAAACGCACGCATGAGTTGGGTTTTGAGAGTTGGGTATTCTTACCAAGCTTGAGAGACTTTGTATCATTCTTTTCTATTTATTAAATACAATTTAAATTCTCAAACAAAAAAAACTTTTCTTTTGCATTTTCTGTTGGAGTTATGTAAATATAGTGCCCTGGAAAGCAAGTGTATTTACATGTAACTTTATCTTCTTCAGTTACAGTT
>JAOTBA010000204.1:9667440-9682855 GCA_025629845.1 Erythroxylum squamatum
AGTTATCGTTTGTATTCCTATACGGAAATCTATAGCAATATACATATTTCCTTTATTTGTTTTCTGGGATTCTAACACTGGTATCAGAGCAAGGATCCTAACGATGGCTAACAAGAAGGGGGATAATCGGATGGATGGGCTTGAGAAGGAACTCGAAAACTTACGTGACGATTTCCAGAAGAATTTCGAGCTGATGAGGGAAGAGCGTCGACTGGAGAAAGAAGAAATGCAGCGAAACTGGGAGCGGTCTCAGTTGGAGATGAAGGAGCTGCGAGAGATGATGACAATGCTGGTAAGTCACAGAGACGCCGGCAAGAGTGGAGAGTCGTCGGGCAACCACCGAAAGGAGAGAGAGACCTTGAGGGTGGAAGTTAGTCAGAAGCTCGAAGGGGTGAAGGAGGAGATCAGTAGGAGTTTCGACCAGCTGATGCAAGCGATCACCCACCTTCACGATCGTCCAGATCCCGCACAGCGTAACCCAACGAAAATGGTGGAAGGCGAGTCCTCAGTGACGGGAATACATTAAGCTAAATAATGTATCAAAATAAATATTTCAAGGAGATAAACAACAGCGTAATGAAATAGCGCAATAGTGATGGAATAGAGTTGGTCTTGGATAAAAGTAACAGACGATCTTCACTCCGGAAGGAGAAGGGAAAACTCCGGTCAAGATTAGAATGAATACGGAAAGAACATTTCCGAACGCAATCACATGCCAACGGCGCCCTCTGAACTCGCCATTGACAAGACAGGCATAAAGTTGAATAACGAAAATGACCTCAAAAAATTGCAATTGCTTGACACTTTTTAATTTTATCCTTTCAACGTTTACGTGGCAGCAATTTTTGAGCGTTTTCTTTTTTTTGTTTTGTTTTTGGTGAGTAAGGGAAAGCTGGGGGAACCTAGTTCCTCGTAAAAGCAATAGATTGACAGTCGCCTGTGAGATGCAGCTGAAGCCCAGGGGGCACGGTCGACCAATATGTTTACAGGGGCACCTGCGCGGAGCCAATCTTCGCAAGAAAGTCTGCACAAAATAATTGCCTTCGCAAAGAACATGATAAAGTGAGCAGCGTCACTGCCAAGCTAAAAGGGCTTAGATATCGTGAATGATGACAAGATGCGGATGAATCAGCGAGCCTCGCGGTGGAGTGAAGACTCATGACTTGCGGGCATAAGCATCAAGTCGTCGTCACAATTTTCCGACATTTCATCTTTAATAAAAAAAAAAGAAAAAACAGTCCAAGACTTTATAATTCGTTTTTTGAGATAATGTCATATTCTTAATTTCGTATATACATAATCAAATTAAGTCAAATTTGACGACCAATCTCTTGAAGTTGAAGTCAGTGGCCCATGGTCTTGCAAATCCCTTGCGCATGTTCTCCATCTACAATCATCTCATCGCTGGTACTCCTAAACCCCAAACAGTCGCACTGGGACATCTAACCTTCTCTCACCATCTTTCTCACTCTGTCGCTTCACTTTCCATTCCCCTAGACACCCACTCCGCCACAGACCCACATTGTTCTCCCCAATACCTACCAAAATTTGTAGATATTCAGCTCTCAAATTGCATCAATTTGCCACAACTCAACCAAAATTTCGCCCACATTATCCGGACTCACTTGCTTCATCTCTATCCCGCTCCATTTCACTGGAACAACATATTGAGGGCATACACTAGACTAGATGCTCCAACCAAAGCGCTCCATATCTATGTATCCATGTGTCGGTCAGGTGTTTTGCCTGATTCTTACACGCTTCCCATCAGCGTAAAGGCTGCTTGCCAGCTTTTCGCAGTTGGGACTGGAAGGCAACTTCATTCTGTTGCCATAAAGGTCGGGCTCGAGTTGAATGAATTTTGTGAGAGTGTGTTCATCAGTTTGTACTCTAAATCAGGGGATTTTGGGGATGCTCATAAGGTGTTCGATGGAAACCCTTCTAGAAAGTTGGGCTCTTGGAATGCTATCATTGCCGGGCTTTGTCATGCTGGACGAGCGAAAGAAGCCATTAACATGTTTATCGAGATGAGAAAAAGAGGGTTCCAACCTGATGACGTGACCATGGTCAGCGTGACATCGGCTTGCGGGAGTTTAGGTGATTTGGACTTGGCAATCCAATTGCATAAATACGTTTTTTATGCTAGGACTTCTGAGAAACCAGACATTTTGATGATGAACTCGGTCATTGACATGTATGGCAAATGCGGTAGGATGGATTTGGCCTGTAGCGTATTCTCGTCGATGACACAAAAAAACGTGTCGTCTTGGACTTCATTAATAGTGAGCTACGGCATGCATGGACATACAAACGAAGCTATTCAATGCTTCCAAAGCATGATGAAAGCTGGTGTGAGGCCTAACTATGTAACATTCATCGGAGTGTTGAGTGCGTGTGTGCATGGTGGCAAGGTCCAGGAAGGGAGATACTACTTTGAATCGATGAAGAGTGTGTATAAGATAGTGCCCCAACTGCAGCACTACGGATGCATGGTGGATCTATATGGCCGCGTGGGGTTGCTTCAAGAGGCTAGACGGGTCGTGGAGGCGATGCCCATGAAGGCAAATGTGGTGATATGGGGGAGTTTGATGGGTGCCTGTGAGAAATATGGGGATGTGAAGATGGGTAAGTGGGTGGCTTTGAATATGCTTGAATTGGAGCCTTGGAATGATGGGGTTTACGTTACTCTGTCCAATATATTTGCTAGCAGAGGTTTATGGGAAGAGGTTGAGAGGGTTAGAGAACTCTTGAAGCAACGGAGATTGGCCAAAGTTCCTGCTTATAGTTTGGCCACACCCCAAAATTTCAGGACATTTCATCAAAAAGCATAACTGTTGTTTTAGCCTACAATTTCAGTGAAGCTCAGCAAACAATGGGGTTGCCGAAGACATCTTTCGATTCTTCTTTACTTCTTTTGTTTAATAAGATTTTGCTATTTGATCTAGCAAAGTTATTATTTTTGTATTTCTTTCACGAAACCCTCGCCTCTTATGATAAAATGACACCGACTTTTTATCTTGGGTTCAAATATATGATTGGGAAATCGGCTACTGAAATTATTAAGACATATTTTACATACTAGTTATTATTAAAACCTAATTACTTATGTATTTTAACATAAGGTTACATATTCTTTAAATATAAAATTTTACTATTTTAATTAGAAGTATAAAAAATTGATAATTAATTTATTAAAACTTTTATGTGTGTAATAAAAAGTAGAAGCCCAGCTTATAATTGACATTTTGCATCAAAAACTAATGATAAGAACAAATTAATATCTATTTTATAATTTTGATTTATATTATAGAATTAATATAAAAAACTTCATATTGCTAGTAGTGTACAGGGTTACGAAAGAGTTGGATGGTATACGATAGAGGCGGTGAAATTTGCACTAGCGCGAGTCCATGTCACGTGACACAGAATTTGAAAAAAAAAAAGATGATCCCGTGAACAAAAAGGAAGAAAGAATGGTGATGGAAGTGATCTTGGTAGATTGTGTAAACAACAACGTTGGACATTTCAAGCATCGAAACACCATTTTCATGTGCAAACGCCTATACTTTGAATTCCCGTCTGAGGTGCTTATCATCAACCCCCCTCCTCGCTTCTAAGAGCCAGCTCAATTTTCTATTTGGTCATTTTGTTAGAAGTCAGACCTATGTGGACACTTCGTGATTCTTCTAGTGAAAAGACACAACTCTTAGCTATATGTTAACTATCAAAATTAAAGCTATTTGTTAACTGTCAAAGTCGACAAGTAAACCGAGTTTCAAAGCCTATAAAAAGATCCTTGTATTTGTGATTTATGCATGAGAAAAACAAAGAACCGAGTTCCAAAGCCTATAAAAAGATCCTTGTATTTGTATTGCATGCATGAGAAAAACAGAGAAAAATACAGAGAGGTAAAGTTGAAGCTCATATAGCAGTAGTATAACGTCAATTTATTATCAATATATTGTTGTTTGATTTATAATAGTGAGTCTACTACGTTTCCAACAATTGGTATCAAAGCCAAGTTTGACATTCTAGTCTTTATAGGCAAAACAGTAAGTTTTCGTTCCAAATTTCGTTTGTAAGAGTCCTAAAACTTTAGAAGAATCGGCAGTGCCCAAAACTAAATGATTGATGAATTGATAAGGGAATCTAATGTCTTATATACGGACCACCCTACCTACTAAGACCTGCTAGCACCACCCTGTCCTATTTGCGGGTTGATTTGCGGGTTCATATACCCCCTGTGCTGGTTGTTGATTGCCATAAGTGGCAGCGGCTTGATTCCCACATCCAGCATGTGGTAATCTTTAGTTCAGTAGTGCTCCTCCAAAGGTCTTGAGCATATTCCCAAGCCCCAAGCTTGCTCCTTGTCTTGCAATCAGTCTAGTCAAAGCCTGTCCAAGTGCTAGATTCATACCCTATGATACCATCCCAGGGTTGAAACTAGGATATGACCTCGAAGGAGCCATCAAATGCCCAGGTCCAGATGCACTAGAGTTGAACTTTCTTTCTTTGCTGAATGCTAATAATGAGGCCTATGATGGTGATGTTGGTGATGGTGTTGATTCTAATGATGATTTCCATCACTAGAATTTCCAAAACCTTGTTTATTATATTTTGGACTACCAATTACCTTCTGGTAGTGTAACATCTGGTCATCAAAATTCTTATAAGGGATCTTTAGTGCCCTCTTTGTACTCTCCACACTCTTATACACAAAAGTGCAAAATTTAAAACACCAAATGAAGTATGGAGTGACAGCAAGTCAACAGTTGAACATTTCAGGGTTTTTGGGTGCATTGCATATGCCTATATTCCTGATCAAAAAAAGAAAGAAGTTAGATAATAAAGGTGAAAAGTGCATATTTATTAGCTATGATAAGAGGAGTAAGACGTATAGCTTGTACAACCCTTTGACCAAGAAGGTGATCATCTCACGAGATGTCGAATTCGATGAAGCAGATTATTGGAAATGAAACAAAGAAGCTAAGAAAGTTAAAGGACTATTTTTCAATGATGATAATGGTGATGACTTTAACACACAAGATGAATAAGGAGATGAACAGACTCCTCCACAGAGCCCTACTTAGTAACTCCTGAATCAACACCATCATCTTCATCACATAGGAGTAGTAACAATAGTGATTTAGGGGTAACACTTATAAAAATGCGAAGTCTAAATGATATCTATGATGTCACAGAACAAGTGCAAACAACATTTGATAACTCATTGTTTTTTTTAATGGCAGACTGTTATCCATTTACATACGAAGAGGCTATTTGAGACATGGAAAAAGGCCATAAATGAAGAAATTGTTTCGATAAAAAGAAACGACATATGGGAACTAACTAATTTGTCGAAAGTACATAAGGCAATAGGAGTTGAGTGGGTATATAAGACAAAAACTAATCAAGAAGGAAAGGTTGAAAAAGACAAGGCAAGATTAATCGCTAAGGGATATAAGACAACACAAAAATTATCGTCGCTAAATATAACGACAGAATAGAAAATATCCATTGGTAATTTGGCGATGAAAATTTTGAACTTCATAGCCAATTATTACCTACGACTGTTTTTCCAATGACTCATTGTGTCGGTAAATTCCGTCACTAACGTAGCGACGGAAAACCTTCACATTCCGTCAGTAATTTCCATTGTTAAACCTCATTTTTCTTATAATGGAACAAATTTCTGTGCAATGAAACCTTTTTGAGTAAGAGACATAAAAATAGGATGAATTTTCAAGTCAATAGGTAATTGCAACTTATAAACTACAACACCAATTCGTTCTAGATTAGGATAAAGGCTATAAAATTGAGGAGATATCTTCTTATTGCAATTGGATCTAACTAAAATTTGTCAATAAGATTGAAGCTTCAAAAGAACCACGTCTCCCACAATGAATGATACATTTTTATGATGAGAGCCATAATAGACCTTTATTGTATTTTGTGCATGAAAAAGTCGTTCTTTAATTCCTCCAAAACCACATCCTTAGTGCACAACTTATGATCCACAAGTTGTACGCGAGACAACTTAGGGCAATAGGATAGAAGACATGGTGCTGGCCTACCATACACTACTTCAAAGGGAGTAGCACATAATGACGAATAAAAACCAGTGTTTTAGCAATATTTAGCCCACACAAGCCAATCTACCCAATGCTTAAGTCGATCACCTAAAAAGAAATAAAGATGCATCTCAACAGTATGATTGACTACTTCCATTTGGCCGTCTAACTGAGGATGATAAAAAGAACTAAAGGATAACTTGGTTCCAACATGATAAAACAAATCCTTCCAAAGAAGACTAGTGAAAGTGACATCATCATTGCTTACAACAGATTCTGGCATCCATGCAACTTGACAATATTATCAAAGAACAAACTTACTATAGTAACAACAAGATATGGATAGGAAAGTGGCAGGAAATAAGCATACTTGGAAAATTGATCCATAACCACTAACAAAATTATTTTGTCGTGAGAAGGGGATAATCCATCAACAAAGTCTAAAGAAATATCAAGCCAAACTTGGAACAATATTGGTATTCAACCTTGTTACTTTGACATATAAAACAAGTACGAACGTAATCATGAACTTGTTCCTTTATACCTTTCCAATAGAACTCAGAAGCAAGGGGTTTCAAGATCGTTTAGTAGCCTTCATGTGACTGTTGATGCATAACAAAGATAAGTGTAGCTTGTAAGGGTGAATTTTTGTAAAAAATCTATCCCATTATGACCAAAAATTTGTTAATTCTCCTTCCACTATTTAATTATGAAGTTGTTGCAAAGCAGTGTTAGATTTTATTTCAGCTTGAATTTCATCAAAATATGTCAACTTAAAAGCAGAAATTGTCGTAAGAATAATAGTAATTTCAAACTTACAAGACAAAGCTTCAGCAATGATATTTTCTCTACCTGCTCGATACTCAACTATGACATTAAGCCCCGACAATTTGCTTAGCTAGTGTTGTTGAGGAGAGCTAATAATTCTTTACTTCAGCAAAAATTTCAAGCTACAATGATGAAACTTTTGCCCCACAACTAAGGTTGCCAATGTTGAACAACTTTAGCTAACCTAACTAGTTTTTTTTCATAAGCAAGAGGCTTAACATGTCTAGTAGCTAAGGGGTAAGAAAAGTAAGCAAGTTTTCAGCTTTGTGTTGTAGAACCACTCCTAATCCAAAATCTAAAGCATCATATTCAACGACAAATAGTTGGGAAAAGTCTAGTAAGACCAACACTGATATAGTGGATATAGCCTACTTAAGTTTTGAAAAGGCATTCTTTGCATCCTCCATATAAATAAAGGCATTTTGTGAAGCATCACAATTAGAGATATTGTAATCAACCCATAATTCTTCACAAACTTTGATAGTAACCAGTAAGTCCTAAAAACCCCCGTAATGCTTTGACAGAAGTAGGCAAAGGCTACTCAGTCATAACATCAACCTTACTGCAATCTGTTGAAACACCTTGGGTAGAAATAACATGCCCCAAATAAGCAACCTCTGATTGAGCATAACTACATGTAGATTTCTTTAAAAATAAGTTTTGTTGAAGAATAGAGAAAACAACACATAAATGTTGTATGTTCTTAACCTAAGATTTACTGTAGATGAGCATATCATCTAAGAAAATAAGAACAAACTTCAATAGATATTGTTGGAAGACAGAACTTATCAAAGCTTGAAATGTGGAGGATGCCTTTATTAACTCGAAGGGCATACTAGAAACTTAAAATGCCTATGGTGAGTGCAAAAATTTATATTCTCCACATCAGCAGGGAACATTCGAACTTAATGGTAACCAAAATGTAAATCCATCTTTGTAAAGAATTTGGCCCTATGAAGTTCTTCAGGCAACTCTTTAATGGTTAGAATGGGAAATGTATTCTTAACTATCTTGGCATTTAAAACACAATAATCTACACAAAAATGCCAAGTACCATCAGCCTTTGTAATAACAACACAAAAGAAGAGAAAGGAGATTAACTGCGTTGAATCACTCCTCTATCTAACATCTATTGACACTGCTTTTCAAATTCATCTTTTTGAAGGTGAGGATACATGTATGGACAAATAGTCATTGGTGAAGACCCCAGTTCTAACAAGCTGCGATGATCACAGGTACAAGATAATGGTAACTCTTTGGGTTCTTCAAAGATGCTGTGAAATTCTGATAAAAGTCTCTATAAATCAAAATCTTTGTCAATAGATAAGATATTAGTTGATAAAATTTTTAGGGAAGTGGGCCTAGATTCCCTCATTCCTTGTAACTCTATAAGTTGCCCACTTTTGCTAAGACTCATCTTCATCAGATTAAAGTCTCACGTGATAAACCGCAAAGTTTTTATCCAGTTAAACCCCATAATTGCATCCAATCGAGTAAGAGACGATAGAAGCAAATCAATGTAAAAAAGAGTATCACCCATGAGGAGAGGAACATTATGACAAATTCTTTCACAAGGGACAAACTCCTTATTGGCCACCATCACCCGCATCTCTTCTTTAGTTCAATTTTTTGGCCAAAACTACATCCAAGAAACTGTGAGTACTTCCAGAATCAATCAATATGTACAATGAGTTCCCTTTCAAAGATCTACTAATATGCATGGTTTGAAGATTGTGATCCAGTGATTGCATGAATTGAAATTTATGTTGCTTCAACATTGTCCCTTTATTCTTCGTCTTTATTATGAATATGGTGGTCTTCCATAACTTCTAACCAGAATAGTTTCTTGCAACGGTGGCATGGTACAAACCTTTCATCACAATTTTAACAAAGACTTTTCACCCTTCTATCTTCAATTTCAGCTTGACTAAGTTGCTTCAAAAATGGGGAGAGCGATTGAACAAAACCTGTTAGTTTTACATTGAAAGACTCTCCTTTGTTCCAATTACCTTTCTTTTCATACAACCGAGTAAGGCTCATCATACTCGTTAAATATGGTGGTTGGTGTAACTCCACTTTGACAATAATATATTCCTGCAACCCGCTTAGGAAAATCTGAACTTGTTGCTCCATCGTCAGTGAAGTGGCCCTAGTCGACAACTACTCAAACTAGTATTAATAATCTTCTACTGAACTGATCTGCTTAAACTTAACCAATTCTCCTAATTTATTTCTTCGAATAGAAGGCCCAAAGTGCAGGTTACATTATTTCTTTAAAGCTTCCAACTTAGTGGCTAATCTGTCCCTCTCTAACCTCAGGAACCATAATTGAGCATCCCCTTCAAGATAGAAAGATGTTAAACCAACTTAATCTTGTTCGAGTGTTTCTTATTCTTAAAGAAATGCTCACATCTGTTAATCTAACCCAAAGGTTAACTAGATTCATCATATTTTGGGGAATCCAGCTTAGAATATTATGGAACAAATGAGGATGCTTCTTATGTTTCACCCCCCAAATGCCCGTCTCTCATGTCTGCCTCTAATGACACTTCCCTCTCTATAAGCCTTTCCCTCCAATTTCCCAATAGACAAATCTTTAGATAATTCGTCCAAACGGTTAGCCAATTCTTGTCATTATGCTACTAGTGTTATACAGTCATATTCTTTTATAGGCCTAATATGACTGAAGTATGGCTGTAGTTTACTATATTTCTGAGTTTTCCTTCCTTTATGACCTATTTTTACAATATGATAACTTGGGCTCGTTAGAGAGAACCCAACAATCACCAAGAGTAAAGGTAATCAAAAGCTTTTCTGAAATACAACTTTGAGTCATTTGAAAAACAGTTGATAAGCTATTTTTTAGCTGGTTGACCCAAATTAGAGGTTTGACTATATTAAAAAGTTGTTTTGTTGTTTGGTTATGAGCTGGTTAGGTTGAATCAACCAACTGTTTTGTGAAAAGCTCTAGATATAGAGTGTTTTAGACCAAACAACTGAATTAGTTGTTTGGCAATGACCATTCTGCCCTCGGTTCTTAGTTGCTCTTAGTTCTCATTTCTGTTGTTTTAAACTATTGGTTGAGTTGTTTTGAATCAAAAGGAACTTACAGCATGTTTGGGTCAATGAAATAAGTATTCTTTTCCTAGTATATTCCTAACAATTACCTATTTTTGTGTTTAGTTAGAAAAAGAGAGTTAGAATAGTTATTCTCGGGTTTAATTATTCCCGGACCTTGGGGAATAGCTAAAGAAGACATACCTTGTCTTTACCTATTCTGGGTATGCACACTGTCTCAAGCATAAGTAAAGGGATATATATAGTAGTATATATAGCAGTACATAGCAGTATATATGTAAAGGGATATTAGATGAACACACGGGGATAAACACATAGTAGTATAATTAGTCACTAGCCACGCACGAAGGTGACTAATTAAGTCACCCCCGTGACTAGCCACGCACAGGGGTGACTAATTAAGTCACCCCATGACTAGCATTTAACTTAAATGCTAGTCATACACGATGGTGACTTACAAACATATATGATGATAGTTTGAAGGTGAAATGATCATTATAATGGAGTAGAATGTACGCAGAAATTTGATGAATGTATGTATACGTTGATGTTCTGTTTTTGTATTTATGATCAACCATAGTTTATGAGTTGTTTATGAATGATATTGATCTGAAATTGAGGTGAGAATGAAGATTAAATGATGTAGAGTTGGTGAACTATGATCTGAATGTCACATATAGGAGTTGAAAATCTGGAAAAGTGAAAGAAGAATTTCTGGAGTATGTTAGCTATAACGTTTCCACTATACATGTATCTATATTTTAGCCATATATTGATATGTAGACATCCAAATGGGATTATTTTAGGTTTAGATTAAACTAGAGACATATGCCTATATTTTGCATGAAGAAATTGAATTTCAATTCTGTATTTAAGAGTTTCAAAATTTGGCTTGAAGTTGAGTACAGTGTGCTATCGCAGTTTGAGAGTATCTTGTAGTATTTTGAGTATAACTTACATAATATTGAACCAAACTATATGAAATTAGTGTCATTAAAAACTTAAGACACTATGAAACAATTTTTTATAAGAATATAATGCCTAAATGCCTCATTTTCTTTGTCAAAATGGCCATGCAAAATTAACCCGAAAATCTGTTTTGAGAAATGAATAAGGGATCATTAGGTAGTACACGATCGTGCAACTCCCCGATGTTTCCAAGCATGATTGTGCAACTCCCCGATGTTTCCTCTCTGTCACGATCGTGTATTACCTGATGATCCCTTATTCATTTCTCAAAATAGATTTTTGGAATTTTTCATGGCCATTTTGACAAAGAAAATGAGGTAATTAGGCAATACATTCTTCTAAACAAATGTTTAAATATGTCTTAAGTTTCTAATGATACCAAGTTCACACAATTTGGTCCAGTATTATACAAGTTATACTCAAAATACTACAAGATGTTCTCAAACCGTGACAGCACACTGCACTCAACTTCAAGCCAAAACTTGAAACTCTTAAAGAAAATATTCAAATTCGATTCTTCATGAAAAATATATCCATATGTCTCTAGTTTAATCTAAACTTAAATTCATCTGATTTGGATGTCTACAGATCAAGATATGACTAAAATACATATGCATATCTAATGGAAACATTACAACTAACATACTCTAGGAATTCTTCTTTCACTTTTCCAGATTTTCAATTCCTATATATTACATTCAAATCATCTTATGCATGTTACATACTATTATTCTTATTAATATTAATTTTATTTATTTTATTTATTATTATTAATTTTCTTCTTATGATTGATGGTTCCAGTTGTAATTGATTTAACAGAACATCAGTGCCTGCAACATGAGATTTAATGAATGCAATCTGGATTAATGAATGAAATATGAGATAGATTTAATTTCATTAAATAAAGTCTGATAGTAGTTAAGGTTTATATGGATTTGCTGCAGTAAAATTGTGTCAACCGAAGTATATTATAGGTGCTTGTAGAAAGTAGCTACTCTTTGTATTACTTGGTTGACAAAGGCTATCCGGAAAGAGAAGGATATTTGACACCTTACCCAAAGACAAGGTATCATCAATCAGAGTTTCGTGGTGCAAATCCAAGAGGATCTTGAGAAGTTTTTAATCGAGCTCATTCATCATTGAGAAGTTATATTGAGAGAGCTTTCAGTGTTCTTAAGACTCGATGGATGATATTGGAGAAAATGCCTAAGTATTCATTGATGGATCAAAATAGAATAATTTGTGCAGCTTTTGCGTTGCACAACTATATTAGAAGAAGTATAATTAGCGACCCGGCTTTTAACGTCATCGATCAAGATCCTGAATTTATACCTCCAGATATATTTCAAGATGTTGAAATTAACTCTACGTAAGAAGGCGTTGAAAAACAGAGAACTCGAGAGATGGCAACTATTCGTAATAATATTGCTTCTAATTTAATGACAGTTAGACGTCGCTCTTAAATTGTTATAAACCTTTGCTTTAAATGATGATATTTATTTTTTTTGCTCTATTTGAATTGCTATTATTCTTATTGGTGTTGTTGTTGTTGTTGTTGTTGTTGTTGTTGTTATTATTATTATTATTATTGTTATTATTATTATTATTATATGTTTTATATTTTTTACTAGAGTTATAAACTTAATTTTTTGTAGAATTAAATATCTAAATACTAAAATATATAATATTCATATCCTTATAGTTTTTTTAAAGTTATGTCCTTATAAGTCATTTTACATATAAATAGCTAATACTAAACAGCTAATGCAATCTGCTGGTTAAATCAGCCGATATAATCAATTATTAACTAACAGCTAAATGCAATCAGTTGATTGCCAAATAAAACCCTTAACTTCTTATTGTTGTCTCAAACACAGTAGTTTTAAGGTTTACAGATAGAGCTGCAAAAAATTAACCCTTCTAAAAAGTAGTAGTTTTAGATTTAAACTCACAATAACTTACTCAAACATAATAACTATTCTGCTATATATGGCAATAACTAATAGTAAATATATAAACCAACGACATTCATAAACTATTTCTCATTCTTTCTACTTTTGTTACCTTTGTTGGTAAACTTTCGAAGGTACTACTTTGGCAGCCAACTCCGATTCTGGTTTTTTAATGACTATAACATCCAACTATGTTCATTTTAGAATTGTTGTGTTAAAAATCTGTTTGTTGTAATCATTTCTTTTCCTAAATTCTGGCTGTGTTTTTAAACAAAGGTTACTTATTTGGGAAAGCTGTCTGAACTATTTGATTGAACTTATTGCCTCGGGAAGACCAAGTGGTACTTAGTTTCTTAATAATCCAAAACAATACCTTCATCATATAATGTTGTATATCTGTTCAGGTTATGTCATGATATTTGTTTTTTGTAATTCCCATGCATGATACTGGCATATTACATAGCATGTCAATCATTGGTTAACATGTTTACTACAGGCTGGAAAAGCATACTTCCAATTGCTTGAATATTTAGAAGCTGATTGTGCCTTCAATTTTGCTGACAAGTTGTCACCTTAAGTCTGGAAGGACTGGATATATATTCAACACTTTTATATGTGCGTATTCTGAATCCCAGGAGGTTGTGTTATTATTTTCATTTGTTGTATAATTGTGTGCAGTTTGTGACACTATCACCATAAGAGTATTCGCACTATAAAGTGATGCCTTCTATTCAGCTAAACCTTTGAAAAATATTCAGATAATTTTGTTTGAACTGCAATTGCATAATCAGAACATTTTTTTGGAGTTGTAGTACCTGGTGATCACAAATCAAGTATTGAAAACACATTTTCTTTATTCCTGAAAGTAACTTTTAAATTTTGTTGCAGCGTTTAAAAGAAGATATGTCGTTGAGCCCTTAAGCAAGAACCGATAACAACCGATTGCTTATCTCCTCAATCTTGGTAACTTTATCTAACTTTTCACTAAATATGACAGCACATTTTTCCTTGCTATTTTTCTATACATTTTTATTTAGCTTTTACTAGTTGTTTATTGTCACTTCCATAGCATTTTATGTGCAGACTTTATTACTTGTTGATTTTATATCCATTTAAGTTTGGTCAGCCATACTAATTAGATGCATGCAAGTGGCTTGGCAACATACGGTCTTTGATTAGACTATTGTTACGATTCTTTTGTTGTTTGCGGTTACTTCTGCATATCTGCCAAAAAGTTACATTATTGTTCAACACTTAAAAATGGACCTTCATCATCTATTTGCTAGGGGTTTGCTAGTTCCTTGATTCTAGAACACAGGAATTGTTCATGATTTTAACCATTCCACGATTGTATTGTTTATACTTGAGATCTAAGCATTTCATCATACAGATGCTGTATGTTCTTTTGTCCTTTATTTGGAGGATGAACGGGTCCCATCGTTTTCCATACATGAATGCAAGGGCTACAGATTCAGATTGATGTAGTTGTATTTAGCGCTTTAAGCTATTCTTTGCCTATTTTTGTTTCACTAACTAGCTAGTATCTGGTGGACATGCAGGTGCGTCCTGGGAAATTGCTACAGTTTACAGAAATAAAATCATGAAACTGCTTTGAAATGTTTCCAGCGAGCTGTTCAGCTTATTCCAAGAGTTGCACATGCTCACGCTCTTGGTGGTCATGAGTATGTGCCTCTTTATTACTTTCACTCAGTCGATACATATTTCAGTAAAATTTTCATCCAATCGGTCCTTACCTGCAGACATGTGGCTTGGCCTATGTATTACGACGTGGATTCTGACTCAAAGCCATGCTTTCCTTAAACTGTTTAAATCACGGAAATTGTCGTTTCTAGGTCCATCCCATGGCTATTTAAATTTGTTCATACAAGAATACCTGCGATGTGCTGTACTGGACTGCCGCGAGCTTTAACTTTGGTTCTGTAGCAAAAGTTTTTAGAATCCTTTTCTAACACTTTTCTCTCCCAATTTAGTTACCTATCATTTTCATTAGTAATGAAAGATCCCACTTTAGTTATCTATCATTTTCTTTAGTAATGAAAGAAAAGCACTTGTCATTTTTTGTCAAAACATATCTGGGTGGAGTTAGTGGTACGCAGCGGCAATTGAATGCAATCTTTTTATAGAGACAAAAAATGTGGGTAAATACAATGTACCTTTTCTTCACATAAAATTAAAAAAGAAAATAAATCACTGCTAATTTGATTTAACTCCAAATATAAGTGTGTTTGGTTCTATTTTTGTTTATCTATTGTAGTTTTCAGTTTTCGTTTTCAGTTTTTTCTGATTTTTTTTTGAATAAAAACAAAAATCTATTTGGTTGTTAATGTTAATATACTTATATTTTTATCACAGATAATAATTACATATTATATAAAACTTAAAGATAAATTATTTTTAATTAAATAAATTTATTTAATCTCTTACATAATATTTATTAACAAATTATTAATAAAATTATGTTATTTTAATAAAATAAATAATTTAAAATTTAAAATT
>JAOTBA010000204.1:9686485-9699133 GCA_025629845.1 Erythroxylum squamatum
AGAGATGAGAATAGTTTTCGGTGGCCAGTCTATATCCCGATTTAACACTGTAGATGCCATTCTTGGTAAATTGCCAACAAAACAGATCCGCAGGCAACAAAGGGGAAATAGGGATTTTAAACACTTGAGAGGCGTCCTCGGGGGCTAAAACCCCATTTACAAACGAACAATCCCAACCTGAAATCGAAGAATTTAGGAGATCACTAACCTTCAGGTTCTCCATGCCGCTTAACGGAGCTGAGCGAACAAAGAAATCACCGTCCCGATTCAACCATGGGTCTTTGAACACTAAGATCGATTCACCATTACCCACTCGCCACCGAGCCCCTTTACTCAAAAGATGCTTAGCCGAAAATATGCTTTTCCAGATTAGGCTAGGGTTTCGACCCTCTGAGGCGTTGAGGAAGTTGCAATTTGGGAAATAACGTGCTTTAAAAAGTTTACTGGACAGAGAATCCGGGTGAGCAAGAAAACGCCAACCCTGCTTACAAAGCATAGCGAGGTTAAAACAATGTAAATCATGGAAACCCATACCACCCAACTTCTTAGGAACACAGAGTCTCTCCCATTTGGCCCAATGAATTTTTGATCGGTTGCCTGATGAAGAGCCCCACCAGTAAGCATTCATCATTTTGTGCAGGTCTTCACAGATACCTTGAGGAAGTAGAAACACACTCATGCAGAAGGTAGGAAGAGCTTGAGCAATAGTTTTGAGGACAATCTCTTTGCCCGGTTTGGAGAGCAATCGATTTGTCCAGCTATGAACACGTTTACTAAGGCGGTCCTTCAAAAAAGCGAAAACTTGTTTTTTGTTCTTCCCAATTAAAGAAGGCAAACCCAGATACCTGCCGTGATCAAGAGGTTGAGAGACCCCCAAGATCGAAATCGCTTCCTGCTGAACTTCGAGTTTCGTATTTGAGCTAAACATGACGCCAGATTTCTGAAAGTTAATAGCTTGGCCCGATGCTGCCTCATAAGTGGAAAGGATCTGTTTGATATGTCTGCACTCAGCTGAGGAAGCTTTAAAGAAAAAGAAGCTATCGTCAGCAAAAAACAAGTGGGAAACTGTGGGAGCCCCCCGACAAATGCTAATACCATGAATGTCCCCTCGGGACTCGGCCTTCCTTAAAAGGGCCGATAAACCTTCAGCACATAAAATAAAAAGATAAGGACTTAAAGGATCACCCTGACGAAGCCCTCGGTTTGGAATAATAGGGCCTACCATTCTATCATTCAGGACCACCGAATAATTAACTGTGGTAACACACAACATGATCCATCTGACCCATTTTATATCAAATCCCAACTTTAACAGAATAAACTCAAGATATCGCCAATCCACACGGTCATAAGCTTTACTAATGTCAATCTTGAACGCAACATCACCCTGAGAACCACGCCCTTTATTCTTCATATAATGAATAATCTCAAAAGCAACCATAATATTATCAGAAATTAACCGACCAGGGACAAAAGCTGACTGCATAGGAGAGATAAGCTTTGGAAGGATCACTTTGAGTCTATTAGCGAGAACCTTAGCTATGATTTTATAGATCACATTACACAGGGCAATAGGGCGTAAATCTTTCATACTACACGCCTTGTCTTTTTTCGGAATTAAGACAATAGTAGTACTATTTAAAGAGACAGGGAATTCACATTTGTCTAACCAGGAGCAACATTGTGCAAAAATATCATTTCCTACCGTATCCCAACACTTTTGAAAAAAAGCTGGATTCATACCATCAGGGCTAGGCGCTTTATCGGGGTGCATTTCAAAAATAGCATTCTTAAACTCCTCTAACTTGAAGGGGGCTAAAAGGGACAAGTTATCCTGGTCTGTCACCACCTTGTGAATACCATCAAACTCTTCAGTGTTTGGCGCCTCAAGTGGAGCTGCAAAAAGATCATTAAAATAGTTCATAACAATAGAGCACATAATATCAATATCTGAGACAGCATTCCCCTGAACATCCTCCAAGAAATCAATGTGATTAATCCTCTTTCTTTTGGAAGCCTGAGCGTGAAAGAACTTAGAATTAGCTTCCCCAAAATTGAGCCAGAAGATTTTAGACCGTTGCTTCCAATAAATATCCTCTTGCACAAGAAGACTTGAGAGCTCAGTTTTAGCCTGCAGAAGTAACGCGTCATCAGCTTGAGATGACCGAATAGCCTCAATACGCCTTTTTAAGGAAGCAATCCTACGTGTAAAATTGTGATCCTGCGATTTCTGCCATTCAATAAGTGCCACACTACAATTAGAGATTCTATCTAAAAGATCAGTATTACGACCTCTTGACCAAGCATGAGTCACAACCTCCATAAAACCCATCTCAAGCAACCATTTATTCTCAAATTTAAATCTGCTAATCTTTTTGACCGGTAAGACAGGGCTAGCAACCAACTTAATGGGACTGTGGTCCGAATAGGGGCTAACCAAATTATAGAGTTTATGAAAAGCAAAAAACTCAATCCAATCTGACGTAACAAAAGCCCTATCAAGTCGCTCCATTACCAACGAGTCTGACCCTCTCCCTCGTTCCCAAGTATACCCAAAACCCTCAAGTGGAACATCAATGAGACGACAGTCCTCAATACACGACCGAAACCCATCCATAAGGGGGGCAGGGTAGTCCCGTCCACCGAACTTATCATTAACGGAGAGGAGATTATTAAAATCGCCCATGCAAACCCAAGGTAAGCTATACTGACGAGATAAAGCTTTAAGCAATTCCCAACTACTACGTTTTCGGTGAGAGTCAGGAAAACCATAGAAACCGGTAAACCTCCATTTAAAATTGTTAGGAAGGGTAATCTCCATATCTATGTGATTACTCGAGTAACCCAAAACAGAAGCATTCGAATTATTATTCCAAAATAAAGCAAGACCTCCACTGCGTCCATGCCGATCAACACTAAAACAACAATCAAACTTTAACAAACTACGAATTTTCTCCAACCTGCTAGATGTAACAAGAGTTTCACTAAGAAAAAGAAAATGAGGCTTATTAGTACGAACAACATCTTTTAAAGCATTTACTGCCCGCGGGTTGCCCAAGCCGCGGCAGTTCCAGGGGAGGCAATTCATGCTGACCGGTGGGTCTCACTAGCAAGACCGGCCGTTGGTAAAACAATAGAGCTTGAAGTTGCAGCCGATGATGATGAAAGTCTACTACCATTCATCTCACCGAAGTTTGGATCATGACAAGGAGTTTCGCGGGGACGTTTCATAACTTCCTCGACGACCATACCAGTAATTTCCTTCTCCCTTAGTACATCTGCTGACGTCGCCCCATTACCAGATATGTCCATGTCAGGCGCAGTTCTAGTTAAGTCAATATTCGTTGCAAAAGTAGATTGTTTAGAAAAGGATCCATACGTATTTATGACCCGATTTCTCTTAGATCGGTCAGCTCCCAGATACGAAATCCCATGATTGGTGGACCTGCCTTCAAAAGAAGCGGGATAAGCGGGATCTCTTCTCCACTGATTTGGTTTGATTCTGTTTTGGATACGCACCTCTGAACGGATTTCCTCCGGCCACTCCCGCTTGATCTCGTCCTCCGGCAGCTCGGTAAGCTTTACACAGCTAGATTCGCTATGACCAAGAACCCCACACAGATAACATATGAGAGGTATCATTTCATAGCTGAAAGCAACATCAAAGAAATTACCCTCCTCCTTGCGGATCTTCTTTGTTCTCATAAGAGATTCAGTGATGTTTATTTGCACTCGAATACGCATATAATCCACAAAATAATGGCGCTTGTGACCCATATCATACTCCAGAAACGTGCCCATGATATTGCCCAGAGTGATCGCTAGAGATTCCGACGCAAAGCCCGGGGGTAGATCATGCACTCGAACCCAGAAATCGACAAAACGAAATTCCACATCTTCTGGATTCTCACCCTCCCTCAGCTGATGGACCAAAAGAATGCAGTTGTTAAAGCTCCATGGCCCTCCCGCCATCATTCTCCGAAGATCGACAGTGTGGAAGAACTGAAAGAGATAGAGGCCTTCCCCTCCAAACGGTTTGATCGAGCAACCCTTAATGGGGCGCCATAGATTGAGGAGCGTCCTTTCCATGGCATCAAAGTTAATATTCCTTTCGCCCAGAAATTTGCCCAGCAGGCTCAAGTTATAATCGATACGGCTCCCTTCTATCTCTGAAACCTTAATCACCAGTTCGGCATCTTCTTTGTCACGAATAGATAAGCGTTGAAAATCAGGTTCCATGACGACCAGAAACTAGCAGAGAAACGAAAAGGAAACAGGGGAAGAAGATTAAACAGAACAAAACACATGCACTAGGGCATGACACAACTTGCACCGCTAGAGAGAAAAGGGCAAGACCATACCATGCTTCAATAGTTGGTCATTTTATTAGTTCTTACTTTTTTGGAAATTGGTGGTGAGATATATTTATAAAAGTTTAGAAGTTCACGCAAGATCTTATGTTAGTGAGTTTGGCTTGGAAGGTTTGGATGATTTTTCATTGATTTATATGAACATAGTTAAACTATTTTGAAGTGTTTTTCGTAATCACACTACTTTTTAAAATTTTTAATACAATAAATCACAATAATTTGGAGCTTTTTACTTTAATGTTATGAATATCGTACTGGTTCTAATATCGAATTGGATTTTGGTATGATATTGTGTTGGTATCAATCAATACAGAGTACTGTTTTCGGTAATTTTTAAATTTATAAAATAATCTTTAATTTTAAAAAATTGCAAAAAATTCTATTAGCATATTGTACTGTATACTTTATAATTTTACATCAACCATGTCTCCAAAAATTATAATAGTAAAATTTTAAAATAACAACAATTTATTTATATTTACTAACAATAATTTTAAGATATTTTACATATAAATAATAATCACAATTAATATGAAAAAACAACCATCATACAAATATAGAATTCAGAATAATACAAAGTATTTAAAATATTATTGATGAATTGTGTTGGATAAAATTGAATTGCATTGGATGAAATTGAATTGTGTATGATGTTATCATACAAAATGAGTTGTATTACATATGATGGACATGTGTATTGTATAATTGTGTATATTGAATACTTGAATTATTAGTTTTTGACTTATTGATGAATTGTGTTGGATGAATTGAATTGTGTATGATGTAATCATACAAAATGACTTATATTATATAAGATAGACATGCGTATTGTGTAATGAAATTATGTGTTCTTTATTTTGAGATAAATGAAAAAAAAGTTCAAGTATTCTTGAACATTTTTACTACTTTAGGAAGATACAATGATCCAATTTTGGCTCATGTTGCATTGGTACCCCGTATGAAGCATCATCTTATTTGCTTGTTTTGTAACAAACATTTGAAAGGTGAAGGAATCACTCAATTAAGGAAGTATTTAGATGGGATTAAAGGAGATGTGGAACTTTGTAAAAGTAAATCATGATGTAAAGTGACAAATGAAAACTTTGCTTGAAAAATATTAACACGAGAAAGATATAAGAGAGAGATTGAATTATGAAATTAGTAGTGAAAGTTCGTTTGCTAGTGTTGATGATGATAGTAGAAATGTTGAAGGAGGTGGTGGTAGTAGTTGCGGTAGTGTTCCTTCTTAATAAGAAGTGAATGTTATATCTGGACATGATGTTAGGAAAATAAGAAGGCAGATGACTAATTTTTTTGCACCACGAACAACTCATAGAGTTCAACATTCAATTTGTTATGCTTTGTAATTAAGATATGCGACTTACAATGTAGATATGGCAATGGCTAGATGGTGGTATGATGCAGGTGCAACATTCAATGCTTCCTAATCTTACTATTATCAGCATATGGTGGATGTTATAACCTCTTACGGTCCAGGATACAAAGCTTCTTCTACTGATGACTATAGAGGTAAACTTTTGAGTTGCTTAGTTTTTCAAATTAAAAGTTATTTAGAAGAAAAAGCATAACTTTCTACAGGTATTAACTTCTCTTTTCTTACTTATTGAAAATGAATTATCACTTTATTTAACCCTACTTTTTTTGTCTTACGACTTACAGATTATTGGTGGAATCAATTCGGAACTGATATTTTAGAATTACAAAAGTTTGTAATTCAAATTTTAAGTCAATGTATAAGCGCAACAATTGTGAAAGGAACTGGAGTACATTTGAATTCATCTATTCTAAAAAAAATGAATAGATTGGAGTACAAGAAATTGAATGACTTGTTCTTCATTCGTTATATATTAAAGCTTCAAGAAAGGTATGTTATTATCATTATTAATTAATGTATAATTTCTTATAATTTTTTAATAATTAAATTTTATTATTTTCTAGGACTCTTAATAGTACAAATAGTTCAATAGATCTAATTTGCATTGACAATATTGATCTTTTGACAGATTGAGTTTCTGAGGAACCAGGTTTGGTAGGTAGGCGTGAATAATTTGGAAGATAATCTTAGATGGGAAAGCATTGACATGTCGTTTAGTACATTGAATTTGAATGATGATGATGATAAGTCTCCTCTCAATGATGAGGATTTTATACCAATTGATAATTGAGGTCAGTGCAATTATAGCGGATATCTTCCCGTAGACGATTGAATGAAGTTCCAGATTTTTGTTTCTCCTCTTCTTTTAGTTGTAATTATATTTGATTTATATGTTAAATTTTATATATGCAACGTAATTGTAAATGTTTTTGTTTCAGGTTTCACTTTTACTTGGTTGTTTCCTCATCACAAGCTCTTTTCGTAAATTGTAATAGTTTCAGAGTCAAGGATATTTATTATTCTTTTATTTGATGTTTTGATGTAATTATTTTTTATTATATGAGGAAATTGTAATATTTTAAATACTTTGTATTATTCTTAATTTTATATTTATATGATGATTGTCTTTTTCATATTAAATGTGGTTATTATTTATATATGAAAAATATGAAATTACTGTTATTTCATATTAATTGTGGTTATTATTTATTATTATGATTTTTGGAGACTGGGTTGATGTAAAATTATAAAATATACAGTATAATATACTAGTGGACTATTATGTAATTTTTAAAAAATTCATGGACTATCTCATAAATTTAAAAAATTGTCCAAAACAGTACCCAGTATTAACCAATACCAATATAATATTGTACTATAACTTAATCTTGTACCAGAGCTGGTATAGTATTCATAATATTATACTATGTTATAAAAAAAATTAGTTAAAGTTATTGATTTGCATTATTCTTAATTTTATTTGAATATTTTATATTTAAATATTAATATAATAATATATTATTATTATTATTATTATTAAATAATATTTTTATTTCATATGCATGCCTTTATTTATATTTTATAGCTGAAATTGAAAGTTAAAAATAATAAAAGTTCAAGTTGCAATTTTATAATAAGAATTACTTTTATTTTCTTTTAAAGCATGTTATATTAAGTTAATAAAGAGATCCTTTCTTTCTAATATTGTTAGTAATCAATGTTTTAAAAACCAAGCCGAACATCGAACTGATCAAAGAAAAAATTTAAGGTTTAAAGATTCAACCGGTATTAAATCGTTATAAAATATGTATGTAATAAATAAAAAGTAAAAATCATAAGAATAAATAAAAAATAAATATTTTATTAAAATATAAAGTATAATAATGTTTTGTTTTGAATTTTGAACAACAAATACTAATATTTTATATATCCTTTTATTAAAATTTACTCCCTCTGATTCATAATAAGTGTCGTTTTAGATACATTTTAATTATTCAAAATAAGTGTCATTCTTGACTTTGTATGCATGTTTATAATTTTACTTCCAAAATTAACCTTCAATTTCTCTCTCATCTTAATTATACATATCACAATTTCAAGGCAATTTAAGTATGCAATTTCTCTCACATGATAATTTAATAAGGGTATATCTATAATTTCATTAGCTTTCTTAATAAGCGTGCATTTTTCTAAAACGACACTTTTTATGAATCGGAGGGAGTATTAATTATTATTTATTTTTTCCACTAACATTTAACTTTGACGTTTATGTAGTGACGTTATAGCCACAAGATAATATTTGGAGCCAAGTAAAGCTCCCATTATGTCATTTGAGATGCCATCAATTAATGCAATTTAAAGTGCCAGAATACCTAAAGGTTTAGCTTATTCTCTCTTATTTATCTTCTCTCTATTTTTCTGTACTCTCTCTAACTATACAGTCCAAATAATACCCTCTATCGATATTTTGCCTTAAGAGTTCCTATCCTTCTCGTTTCCCTTCCAATCATCACCCTCCATTGCCACCATCGGAGCTGCCTTACCTATGTGTGACAGAGAGAGTCGAAGCTTAGGGCTTATAAAAATTTACTGGATGTGTTAGACTTCACCCATCTGCAGAAGCTTTTCGCATATGTCTCCTTTGTTTGAAGCTCTAACAGCATTTTAAGAGAGATATGGCGAAGATGGTAGATGTCCAGAAACGGAAGATGACGATGAGATCTAACGAAGATGGATAGAAGTGGAAGATGATGGTGAGATATGGTGATTAAAGAGAAGATGGTGAATCTGGTGAGGAGAGTGTTTGATTTCTGAATGAAATATGAAGTTTAGCCTTTTATTGATAGACTAGTTGGACCGGTTAGCTGAAAAATTGGCCAATTTTATGATAAACCGGCCGATTTTTGTACTGAAAGGTTATTAGATAAAACCTAACCAAACAACAGGCTAGTTTAACATATTTTCAATCGAATAGGCCGGTCTGATCCAGTTTTTAAAACCTTGTTAATAATTTTATATATGTTCAATATTCTCTACGTGTAAGAAGATCAAATGCAATAGGATCAATTAAATATTGATTCTTTTGATACGAGTATTAATATACATAAATGTATTTATTTAACATTTCTTTTATATATGAATTTGTGCATTTTGTAAATAAAAATAAATGAGACTTAAAATAATGAAGGTACTTTTACATAATATTAAAATAAATATAATTAATATTTACACTATATTTAAATTTAAATTTATTTCTTAAAATGTAATTAAAAGTTTTTCGCTTTATATTATGTGTTAATTTTTTGTAAATTTTTTAATATTTACAAGTTTTAAATTTAATTCACTTTTATTATATGAAATGAGTATAATAACTTTCTTATGAGTACTATTTCTTTTATTAATTAAATCTTTTTAGAAAAAATAAATGATTAATTGAATGAATGTTTTCGTTAAGAGTTATAAGAGTAAAACGACCACAGCTATAAGTCAACTAACTAGCTAATTAACCAGTAAGCACAATAGAAAATTTATTCATTAATTAGGTAACTAGACAAAGAAGACAACTTGCATCTTGGTTCATGGCTTTGCATCTTCATAGCGTAGGAATAAAGGTCCTTTCGTGCAACTGATGTTCCTTAATTACACCTGAATTGTGGAATCAGGTGTTAATCAACTTAGAAGTTGTAAATCTATAACTTAGACTTTATCAGCAAATCAAAGCTTAGGGACCTCTCTAATATATAGTACACGATTGTAGTGAAGCATAGTTATGGCATTGAAATGATATAATAAGTCACTATGTCCTTGCTGCATTGAAGATAAATTTGATGCATTGCAAGTTGCTCTTTTACCAAACATTTTAGATCCAGTAAAATTAGTTGCTATTAACCTTGCCTTGGAAAATTGTTTGGTTCCTTTCTCTTTATATTGTATAGATCATTCTTCCAAATGATATTTTGAATATAAGGGAATCACCTTTGCATCTTCACAAACGATATTTTGAATATAAAGGAATTACCCTTGCATCACCATTGCTTTTGATTGATCTAATAAATGATACCAGGACAATCCAACCTTAAATAAGTAAAATTAAAAAGTTGTTGTATCTCTTCCCACAAGTAAGAGAAGACGTTGCAGTGGAATAACAAATAGTTTATAGACTCAAAATCTTGTTTACAAAGAATGCAATAATTGGTAACATTGGAATTTCAAACAATATATCCATCTCGGTTAGTCTCCTCTTGATAGCAAGCTATAATATGAAAGAAACTTTTGAGATTACTGCTTATACCATATTATTTTATGCCAGCAAACTTTTAGAACTTTTGTTCTTAGTAGTTATTTACAAAATTTATTGGAGAAATAGTCAGAGGAGTGCATCAGCCATTAAATTGAATCCTTTATATCAGATTTAGGATTATAATTATGTGTAATCTCCATTAAGTTAGACCAAATCCTTAGATGCAAGCCCTACTGATTGTCTTTTAATACTTCTTTGACTGTTGCTTCCTTACGAATTGAGTTTCTAGCATTAAGAATTCATTGATATTATAGTGGTCCAAGGTCGCTATAACTATCAAACTAAGAACATATGGTTCATCCACCTCCAAACATGTGCTTGAACTTCAATTTCACTCGCTCCCTCAGTTTTGGATTGTAAAGCGTAGCCACGTTGTATTAGTTTTTGGACTGAAATTCTAGAAGTTCTTCCTCCCCAAGTATTGAGTGTGTACCCATTTACCCATAAAGCTTCTTTATTAGTAAGAATTCTACAAATTCTTTTAATCTTAATGGTTTTAGTGATGAGTTTTATCATATTAATCTTCCTTCTTAGGCATATACACATCATTCCATTTTAACTTGGAATAGTGTCAAGGAAAATAATTTACATGATGAAGGAACCACGGATGCACAGCACGCAACGTAATACAGCTGTAAAAGACGTTAGCATGGAGGATGTTAGCTTGCAGACAAATCACGTACACTCATACAAAAATAACCAACTTCTATAAAAGAATATTTTGTACATAACCGCATAACAACCTTTGTTTGTTAGTGCGCTCTCTCTCTCACCTCTTGCACAATTGTAAACTCTATAAATAAAATTCATATGTGTCAGCTCTGTACAGATTGCTGAGAATCATTCAATCAAACACAGCTCTCAAATATTAAATCTTTTCTTGGTATCAGAGCTTCGCTCATGGCTCACAATGGAGAAAGCTTAGCAGTGTCAGGAAATGACAACAATGGAGGAAACCCAGCAATGGCACCAAAGCCTCTAAACATAACAAGCAGCCCTATGGGAACTTTCAACATGGTTAAGTTGAACCATGATAATTTTCTTCTCTGGAAAAACATGATCCTACCCATGATAAGAGGAAATAGACTCGAAGGCTATCTCACTGGTGCGAAACCATGGCCCCCAGAGTTCATTGAAACAACAACAGAAGGGACAGATGAAGTCCAAACAAAAGTTAATCAGGATTTTGAAAACTGGTATGCTCAAGACCAAATGTTGCTAGGATGGATCTACAACACCATCGAACCTGCGGTTGCATCTGAGCTAATGGGCCATGAAACTTTTCAAAGGCTGTAGAACGCAATAAATGATCTATTTGGTGCAAAGACTCGCTCAAATGTCGTCTTCTACAAAAGGGAATTTGCAAAAATGCAGAAAGGCACAATGAAGATGGAAGAATACATAAAAACAATGAGAGGGTTCGCCGACAATCTGGCCCTCGCAGGACACCCAGTAACACTTGATGATCTCGTGACTCAAACGTTGGCTAGACTTGACTCACAAGACTACAACCCTCTGGCATGTCAAATCATTGAAAGAGAAACAATAAGCTGGATGGAGTTTTAATCAAAACTTCTCAGCTATAAAAGAAGACTTGATCAATTGAACTCAGGAATGGCCAACATCAACATTGGTCCACCAAGTGCTCATTTCACCAGAGGCCAGAATAATCAAAGAAACTACAGCAATCAACAATTTGGAGGACGATCTAAAAGCACAGGCAGAAGTGGAAGAACTTACAGAGGATGAGGAAACAGATTTGATGGAGGAAATAAACCCCTATGTCAGGTGTGTGGAAAGCCTGATCATACTGCTGCCATTTGCTACTTTCATTTCGACAAGAGCTATATGGGTTTATTACCTGAACCAACCAGAAACCACAGTGCAGCTTATATTGCCACTGCTGACAACACTGGAGAAGCAGACTAGCTCTTAGATAGCGGAGCAACTAATCACGTTATAAACGATCCAGGCATCATGCAACAAAAACATGAGTACAAGGGTAAAGAATCGCTAGCCATTGGCATTGGTAAGAAACTTAATATCTCACACACTGGCCTGGTAAAGTTACCAACGAATGATGGAAAATATTTGACACTGAATGACACTCTTTGCGTGCCTGATATTGAAAAAAACTTAGTCAGTATATCTAAGTTGATTGATTCAAACAATGTTGATATTGACTTCAATCAATCTGGTTGTTTTGTGACGGACAAGGCTTCGGGACGAATTCTGGTGATAGGGAAATTTCATGAAGGTCTGTACCATGTTAAGACCACTCATCATCAAAACACTACCAATAACTCGCCAACCCATCAAGCTCATCTATTAAGGTATTTAGATAAGTCAGAAAACCTAAATGTTTTGGAAATTTGGCACAGACGTTTAGGTCACCCTTCTTTTAAAACTTTAGCCAAAGTTCTCAGCTTATGTAATGAGTCAATTGATATCAATGAAAAGAATTTCTTTTGTGATGCTTGCCAACTAGGAAAATCACATTCTCTACCCTTCACTTTGTCTAGCTCACAAGCCTCTAAACCACTCGAACTAATTCACACTGACGTCTGGGGTCCAGCCCCTGT
>JAOTBA010000204.1:9768435-9794987 GCA_025629845.1 Erythroxylum squamatum
ATAGTACATAAATGCAATATGAATCTCATAATTATAATCTCATTATAATTTCATTTGCAATGTACAATTATTCCATGAACTTTATCATATACATCTAAACATGTAGAAGATAAAGAATGCCTTTAAATAATTTGTCACTAAACTACAACCAAAGCGATTGACTGTAGGGCATAAACTAACACTTATACCTCTTCTAAAGTATATACCTTTCCATCTAGAGTGATCTTTATAAAGGTTGATGGTGGCATATGCCTTTTTCGAAGGCAACAGCCACTATTGTTCAGCTCATATGTAGCACTTGTGTGACCTTTATGCCAAATCTTTGCATGTCTATGTCACATAAAAAATAGTTAAAGATATTCTAGCTTTATTCTTAATATTGGCAAAATGAGATTCAGATATAGATATTAGTTGCCCAAAACTTGAAATTGATCCTTTTGAAATGGTTTGATATCAATCTTTGGAAAGCTTTGCCCTTTTGAGTATTTGAGGATGCTTCATCTTCTGGTAACTAACAATATGATTTGTGAGGTACGTTATTCCATTGTATGCTTCTAAGTTAAGCAATTTGAATTTTGGGGGGTGTTGGCTCCTTCACGATCATTGAGACTGTCGGGTTATCATGTGGTAGATAAGTTTTATCTTACCATACGCCAAAGAGCACATTATTGTCCCTTAAGAAATTGCGGTTGTGAAATTATGTTTGGCAGCTATTTAGGCTTGACAGTGTAGTTGGGCCGTCCGTGATGTCAGCAATCCTCAAGGATGTGGTTGAATCGTTAATTGTTCTAAAAATATCTGCCCATCAGCCCCTTAAGTTCTTACACACAGAAGAACACGCCCCTTAAGTTCTCACAATTCCTTTTATTCTTATGATAATGATGGTGAGCCGTTATTTCATGAGTTGCTACGCTTATTTTGGAGGCATAAAGGAAGAGCAAGAGTAAAGGAGTAACCACATCACTTGGGTAGCTTAAATTCGGAATGGCCCAACACATTGAGAAGGTCTTCAGCCCAGAGGGATGGGACCCACCATTCGGTAATATTGGCGAATGTTACGCTAGTCTCGACGGCAGGGTAACATTAACCCATTTCCTTCAAACTCACTCGTCTCATCTCAACGAAACGAAACGAAACGAAACGATCGCCATTTCTTTTCTTTCTTACCATGCTTTGGAGATTATTATCATTATTATTATATGAAGAATTGTCCAAAACCAAATTATTTTGGCATTGCATCGGAGATTTGGTGCTACTCCAAAAATTCTAATTTAGCTTTTATTAATCAATGGCTTCGTGGCTCAAAGCCGCTGAAGGTATGGATCTGATAATCATCTTCGTTTATCACTTTGCGGAAACCAATCTAGTAGAATTATCTTCACCTCTCTCTGTTTTGACCCAGTTTTCTTCATTGCTTGTCATTTAGTGTTCTTTTTTTTTCTTCTCATGGTTATAATTATCTGCTCGCATTATATGCTTATAGATTTTAGGATTAGCAACGGGAGTATTCTGGTTTGTGGGAGTAATAGAGTTAAACGTGCCTTTTTCTATTTGTTGATTTGACGGCTACAGAAGTTGAAAGAGACGAGAGCACGCATTGCTTTCGTAACTTATGCCGTTGGCATCACATTGCTTTAGTGACAGAATAACCCTTGCTGAAAATTTAGTTGGGGAAATTTTTTTAGCTTAATGTGAAATGAAATTTAATGTCTAAGTGTTCAATCTCCATGGCCATTGAAAGGTATATGCGAGAAAGGACTTATTTATCATTATGAACCACTATTTCAACCCAATTCTTTGAAAGAAGTGCAGCTATCAGAAGTTTATTGACTAAATGCACCGTAGTGTTCTTACTTGAAATTTAGTGTCATTCTCTCACTCAATTCCATGAAGCTGATACTTTCATCAAATTTCTTCACGAATTGCCTTGTGCCATTGATTTATCTAACTACCTATGATTGGCAAGCATGTTGGAAGTTACTTAAATGTTGTTGATACATTACTTTTCTGTTACAGATTTGCTTGAAGTTGTAGACCGAAGGGCAAAGCTGGTTGTTGGTGACAAGCCAGAAGAGCATTCTGATATTCAGCCCCCAGGTGACTCATATTATCTTCTCAATTCAACTTTGATATTTTCCGTTTTATAATGTAGCTTTCATATTTGAAAAAGCATGTGTAGATAGCCTTTGACTCTGCATTCACTGCTTTATCAGTTGATTGTCAGTTTATTATGAAGATAACATGTTGCACTACTTACGACTATGGTTCATTTAACCTTAGGCACAATTGGAATGATAGATTTTCTAAGGACAAGAACCCATTGTGGAAAAGTAATTACTTATTTATGAACATATAAACAACCTTGATTTCGATTCATCCTACTAAATTCAGAAACTCATTGTGACAAGATCATTCAGTCTTTACTTCAAGCTGAATTTCGAGTGACTTGCTAAAGTTGTAGCCAGCTACTTTTCACATATAAAGAAATGCCCATCTGTGATCTGAGTGTAATATACCTGGAGAAAGAATGTATTAATTTGAAGATAAATTTTCAGAATGTTGTACCAGTTGCATATTGTTAATATCTCCTTTCTTGTGAAATTGAAGAATCTAATGGACAAGGATCTCAACGTAAGAGGAAAAAATCAAGGCCAAAGGTACTTGTACATACCTCTAATTCTGGATAATGCTTAGTTATGCTGATTCCAGCGACATATGTCTGTATTGGAAAGCATTATGATGATTTGGCTTATAATTGGATTGTTTTCAGGCTCAAAAGATGCTTTCTGAAAATGAATCTCCTCAAAAGGTGATAAGTAGTTCACAAACATCAAAATCCAATGTGTCATCTGACAAAGATGGGACTATAATTTTTGTCGAAAATGATGAAACCCTTTCTAGCAAGTTGAATGACCAACCAAGCACTCAACAACTACTTAATACTGATAATAGTCCTCCCACTATTTCATTATCTGAGAGTCCAGATAAGAAAGTTGTTCAAATTGATGCTGACAATCTTGAAGTGTCTGTCACTGTGACTGATGCTGACACTGCTATCTCTACTACAAATGGCGAGCTTCTCAATGAGAAGGCTTCTGATGTTCCCATAGATCTTCGTTCCTTGGAACAACCGGCCAAAGACCCAAAAAATGTTAAAGAAGATAACTCTGGTCAAGATATCAAGTTAAGAAATGCTGATGTTCCTTCTATTGTTGACCAAGCGGAATCTCAAATAGTAAACAAGGACTCTCCTGCCACAAGTGGAACTCCATTGAATGATGTCCATCATGAAGTTGAACCTCTTGGTGATCAAAAGAAGCAACCAGAGCATAAAGGTGATGCTTCTGTAAAATTGCAGGATCAACTTAATGAGGTAACTCTTCAAGACAAAAGATGGTACAGATATATTTTAAAAATATTTACCACAATGTACACTGCACTACTGAAACAGCTATCTGGTTCTTGTTCCTTTTTCTTGTTAATTATTACCGACTGATAAATTTAGTTGTGTGTAGGCTCAAGTACTGCTTAAGACTGCAAATTCTACTGGTCAGTCAAAAGAGGCACGGTTGGCAAGGGTAAGTTTTAGTTAGCATGTTCATTTGTACGCATTTCTATGCTGAAATGTGATTGTGATTTATATTTGTTACAATTTATTCGAACTGCTATTGTATTGAATGTAATCAACTTTCTTTCATGGTAACATTCTCATTTTGACAAGATCTGGAAGGTACTTGGCACATGGTTCTGGCTTACGTTATTTTTGCATCAAATAGTTTGATCCCTGTTTTTTATTGATTTCTAGTTTTTTTTTGTCGAATGCATTCTTTCATTCAAGTAATTTCGAAGTCTTAGAATTTCTCATGGAAAGGGTTTTGACTGGCAACAGGTCGAACACATTCACTGGGCTGTCAACCATTTGTATGTTTTCACTAGCAGCAGAATTGACTTTTGAAATGTCAACATGCAGGTTTGTACTGGACTCCAAGCCCGCGTTCAAGAATACAAATATGAAAATGCCCAACTGGAAGAACTTCTCGGTTCAGAGGTGAATGCAGAATCTATGTTCTGTCATTGATCTAATAACTTCACCTTAAATGTATATCATCTAGTATTGCTGCAGTTATATTGAGCATTTTGGATGATGCCTTAACAGAGAGAGCTCACTAAATCATATGAGGCTTGCATAAAGCAACTACAGCAAGATTTGTCTATATCCAAAAGTGAAGTAACACGAGTAGAGTCTAATATGACTGAGGCTTTGGCTGCTAAAAATGCAGAAATTGGAGCACTTGTTAGTTCTGTGGAGGCACTTAAGAAACAGGCTGCTTTATCTGAAGGGAATTTGGCTTCCTTGCAGGTTGCTGCTGCTTCTAATTTATAATTTGATGCATTCATATTTTTCATATATTTGAATAGCCATGAAGGAATTGTCAAATATTTGAATAGTTAAGAAAGAGTCCCAGTCCCAGAAACTTACGCAAAGGGCTTTGTCCAATGCCTTGTTTTTCAATGAAACAAATAACTTAATATCCTTGTGTAATCTGTTACTGTAATTATACCATCGTTTCTGGAATATTATCTGTAAGTCTCACTTTCTCACTTCTTCTATATTTTAAAAGAGATGATGGTAAATAATATCATGTGAGCACTTTTTTTTTCCTTCATTTTCTTATGTACTATGGTGCAATTACTTGTTTTGTTTGTTGTCTTCTAAGTATCTAACGTTCCTTTCTTTTATTTGAAACCATCACATTTCTGTAAAAATTATGTTGAGAAATCATTGCATTTCTATAAAAATTTAAGTGAATTTCACTGCATTTCTTCCCATGTAGTAACACTTCATTAATTTCAGGCAAATGTGGAGGCCATAATGAGAAATAGGGAGCTTACAGAGACAAGAATGATGCAGGTACAGCAGTTGATCTTCCTTACCACTAATTTTTCTTTTATATTCAATTGTTTTGACATATTCTTGCATACTACATTATCTTAGAAGTCTGATATATCATTTAGTACTTTTAAGGCTGTACGAGAGGAGTTAGCCTCTGCTGAACGAAGAGCGGAAGAAGAACGTACAGCTCATAATGCCACCAAAATGGTTTGTGCATAATATATTCATGCTTGAGAAATTATTTAAATCCAGTTGAAACTTGCATTATAATCTTCAATTGTGAAATAGGCAGCGATGGAAAGGGAAGTGGAACTGGAACATAGAGCTGTTGAGGCATCTACAGCCCTTGCCAGAACCCAGGTAATTATAGAAATACCACGTGTCTTTATACTAAATCGTATATTGCCATTCAAGGTAGTTGATAATGGGACCAGTCACGACTTAGCTAACTGCTTTTCACCTTTAAGATACTAGAATAGTCAAATTATTCAAGCTTATCCAACTCCCAGAGCATTGGAATTGTATGTAATAACATAATTGTAGTTGCATGTTTTAGCAGAAAATAATGTGCCTGCTTGAGTCCAAGATATTAATGTTATGTTGACTAGCCTAGTGCTTGCCAACTCCATGTTTCCTTTACATTGAATGCTTCTATTTTACTATCTTATCAGAGAATTGCAGATGAGAGGACGCTTAAGGCAGCAGAGCTTGAGCAGAAGGTTGCACTTCTTGAGGTACCCAAAAAAAAAAAAAGGAAGACAAGCACAATTATCCTTGTTTTCCCTATCTTGATTTCCATCTAAGAAGTTCCAAACTTATTGCCATATGTCACCAGGTTGAATGTGCGTCACTAAATCAGGAGTTACAAGACATGGAAGCTCGTGTTCGCCGGGGACAAAAGAAGTCTACAGAAGAGGCAAATCAAGTGATTCAGGTACCATTGTGAAGGTCTAGAATGTACTCTTTGAAACAGATGGTTCAATTCATTAGCAGGATTTTGAAGATCTTTTTTTATATTATACAAACGGTATGGGTTGAAAATTTTCCCAGTTTACTACTTCATTATACAACTTGATGTTATTGAAGAATCTTTTTTCCATCATTCATTTGGCTGCTGATTTGCACATAAGAAGTATTGTAGTGGACCAATCTGATTGGATGAGCTTATTTTATATTGTTATGAGTGTGCTCTCCAAAGTAGGAAGCTCACATGCTCTTTGTTACCCAAATTTTTTATCACACTATAAGCATATATAATTTTATTTAACTTTTCTCCATTTTAACTTGCATTACAATATGTAACCATTGAATGTAGAGTGATGTAGTTGATAGGTATATTGTACTTTCTCAATTTATCGCTGCTTAATTGAAGAGGTCATATGTTATCTTCTGATAGATCTACAGGTGGATCTAGAACCCAATACTAGTTTAGGTTGTAAATGTATTAAATTGTTTGTAGATGCATCAGAATGTTGTGCTATTGTCTTTATCTATCAGACAAAAAGGTAATACTGCAATTACATTAAAGATCATACATCTAATGTTGAAATTTAAAGATTAGGGTCTGCTTGAAATTGAACAACAGTTGGAGGGATGTTCATAATTTCGTAAGAATTTAATACTAATTTATTCTCATTATTTGTAATATCTTTTTATGGACAGGATTTATAATATTGACTTCAACATACAAGTTTAATAAGTTTTCTACCCATTTAATACGTTTGAACTTTCCTGTAAGGTCTTGGATAAGGCATCATGATTTTCGGCCCTTCATTGTTAGTTAATTTTCCATGTTTTGGGATGGATAGAATGTGGATTCACATCTACTCAATAATGATGGTTAAAAATTTTCTAAATACTTCTACAGAGGGTTTGCTGTGATAGCAATTGCATTATGTTCTCGTTACTATGAATAAAATAGTGTTAGGCCAGAATTTCATTGCAAATTCATGTGCTTGTCTTGTTGCCTCAGAGAACTGTGTATCATGCAGATGACAATTTTTTCCAGTTATATTATATGAGCCACTTTTAGTTGTTCCTTTTTTGGGTCAAAATAGAATTTTTATTTTATTTTTAGTTTTACTCTAATTGGGACTTGGAAACAGTATAGCCATTGTTTAGAAATGGCAGCTGATCATTGTCTTTGTAACTCCCACTATTATTAAGGGTTGGGCTACAATCAACGACAACAACATCTCAGTAGAAATCCCGCTGAGACATGGGGTTTGAGGAAGTCCAGTACTACGCAGCCTTACCCGTAACTAGTAGTGAGGCTGTTTTTGATAGACTTATAGAAAAAAAAAGGGTTTTGAGAACTCTTTAAAGGAAATAAAAACCAAAAAATATAAACTTCTCCCTCCGATTCATAATAAGTGTCGTTTTAGAGGAATGCACATTTATTAAGAGAGTTAATGAAATGTCTGATATACCCTTATTAATTACATGTTAAAGTGTCTTGAAAAAATAATCTGTGTAATCTGTGTAATTAAGATGTGAGAGAAATTAAAGGTTAATTTTGGAAGTAAAATTATAAACATGCATAAAAAGTCAAGAATGACACGTATTTTGAATAATTAAAATGTATCTAAAACGACACTTATTATGAATCGGAGGGAGTAATAATTATATTAAAAAAATAGTTATAGATTAAAATAAGAATTAGGAAATTCAAAATAAAAAATCCATAGAAGGGTTGGGCTACAATCATCCATGTCAATTATTTTCTTATACTTCAAGTGACAATTGTGCTTCTGTCCTCTTAAGATTGAAACAGTGATAATGGTCCTACTGCATCATTATCTACTGCATTTTTACCATAGTTATGACTTCTTAGTTCTTCAGGTACAGGCATGGCAGGAAGAAGTGGAACGTGCCCGCCAAGGTCAGAAAGATGCTGAAAACAAGCTTTCTACTGTGGAGGCAAGATTCTCTTGCTTTTTTTTTATTTTTATTTTTTGTATTCTTATTTTCACTTCCAAATTCTGTAATTATTGTATACCGATGTTTGGAGGTGCTGATGAGGAGCCTCTCTAATAATGCTCACAAGATTTAGCATTGAGAATGGGTGGCTAGTTTTGTCTTTTTTATATTGAGTTCTCTCTTTGTCTGATGCAGGCTGAATTACAAAAGATGAGAGTTGAAATGGCTGCTATGAAGAGGGATGCTGAGCACTATTCACGGCAGGTAATATGATTATAAATTAACCAATCTTAAAGATGTCGATTATTTAACATGTTAACTAGTATTCATTATTTATATTTGACCTCAAGACAAAAATTATTAGTTAGTTATAGATACATTCCGATGCTTTATCTATTGTATCAACTATCAGTCATAAGTTCATCGTCACCTTTCTTTGCTTGCACTAATTGCTAATTTATGTAACATTATATTCTCTTGTGGGCAGTATAGAATATCTCTGATGTAACTGCTACTTGAGCTCATCTTTTCTCTCAATCGTGTTATCCTTTTTAATTATATTTTTTGAAAGCTCCTGATGTTGGAATTTTACCATGGACCTCTCACAGGAACACATGGAACTAGAAAAACGCTACCGAGAGCTAACTGATCTATTGGTAATCTAAATAAAGTTCTCTTGCAGTTTTGGAAACATGATTCTTGGTGGTTCCTGTGTCTGAATATTACCTAATGGTGCAGTACTACAAACAAACTCAGTTAGAAACCATGGCTAGTGAAAAAGCTGCAGCAGAGTTCCAGTTGGAAAAAGAACTAAAGTGTATTCGAGAAACACAGGTCTACAATTAGAGCTTATGGTGCTATTTAATAGTATAACCAATCTATGTTGATCTCTTTCTGTTATATATTCAGATTCAGATACTCTACCTTGGTCAATATGTTATTTCTATGAAATAGGTTGAAGCAGAAAGGAGTAGAGTTTTGCGTCGTCCATCCTCAACTTGGGAAGAAGATACTGAAATGAAAGCGCTGGAGTAAGTCCTTTGTTTATAATATAACAGACACTCCTTTTGGTTCCTCTCATTTTGTGTTTCATTGAGCACATTCATACTTTAGTTTGGGCGTTGAAATTTGAAATATTAATTTAACTTGTCCTGGTCGACCAATCATCATTTTGTGAACTGAGGGGCAAGGAATTAAATTAACTGGAAATAAGATGCCACCTGGTTGTTGTATTGATATAACTAGATTTCATACTTACAGAGTCATGATTTCTTTATTGGATAATAGATGTTGAGCGAAGGAGCTTTTACTTCAAATATTTCTTTATTGGATAAAAAACAAAATATTTCTTTACCGGATAATGCAGCTTTTAGGTGTGGTTCATTGTTTATACATATAGCTTGGTTCTTCATGATGCCATATGATTGCAGAGCACGTCTTAAGTTAAATATTTTATTTATGTTAAACCCATCCAAAGATGCAGTATCAGATTTTTTCCCACTGGACCTCGGCTTTTTCACCTTGTTCCAAATGCTTTTGGGTATGAAAGAGAAGAATATGTATAACAGTGGGGCTAGACGTTAAATCTGGGGCTCTTGGGGACAGGACTTTATTTTCTTCAGGCTTTTATACTAAATAGAGTGGACCCAAGGTGCCACAGCCTTGTGAGTCGCATTACAATGTTGCTGCAACACCAGGTATTATATATCAATTTTATGTAGGATGAAAACTTCCAAACCAATTTAGTGGTGTGAGTTTGTGGATATGCTAAAAGATAAACTGAGATGAATATTCTTGGGAGTTTACACAGTAGGTGTGATTTTCAGAAACTGTAAAAAGCAAGTGAATGAATTAAATGAAGAAATTAATGTGATGACAACAAAACAGTTGGAGGACCTAGTAGTTTTGTTAAGTGATTTGCAGTTGTAGTATTGGCAGATGTTGTCACCATCTCTAGTCCAGCCTTATTCCACACTTTCAGTCCTCAATTACTGATCCATCTGAAGATTATGCTGTTTCTTCTGTTATAGTCTTCATCTGATCAACTGAATGAGCATCATAATCAAAATTTGAAACTCCCACCCTTCAATTAATATAGACTTCAATGTATGAGCTCCTTTCAATGTATTTATATTTTGTTTGGTGTCCATTATCTTTTCTTATGAACTAATAATTTCAGGCCTCTCCCCTTGTACCATCGTCATATGGAAGCAGCATGCATACAGGTAATCCTCTGTACATACTTTAAACACTACTTGATATCTTATCAATTTTGACATTCTTTCTCTCACTGATTGTGCAGTTTCAAAAGGCAGCAAAAATATTGGATTCAGGGGCTGCCAGAGCCACAAGATTTTTGTGGCGTTATCCAACAGCTCGACTTATCCTGCTTTTCTATCTGGTAAACAGAATTCTTGTTTCAAAAAATGAATTGTCTTGTATAAGAATTGAAAATGCATTTTTACTATGTATTGATTATGAGAAATCATTTGCAGGTTTTTGTACATCTTTTCTTGATGTATTTGTTGCATCGCCTTCAGGTGCGTGAATGCATGCTTCCACATTTACTTGAGTGTGACTTTGTCTGTCTGAGTGTGTTCAGATACAAATTTTCCACATTACTACTGTAATAGTCTGCCACAAGAATGCTAGTACAAAGAATGATTTTGGATCTTGGTCTATGATAGTCATTCTTTTGTTGAAACCTTGTATTTGCTATGTGTAGGAACAAGCAGACAATTTTGCTGCCAGAGAAGTTGCAGAATCTATGGGCCTTGCTACATCTACATTACCATGACTTGTTACCATTTAGTTGTTTTCATCTATGCTAAGATGCGACGTCAACTCTTCTTAATATTCTACGGGAGAAATGGCTTTTTAATCTGTCAAAATGATGTGAAACTAATGGATGAAACATGTCTTCTTCCATATATCGTCTCACTATGTAATTACACCATGTGCTTAAGGGGCTGCAAGTCTGGCGAATCACTTGAGATGAAGCAGCAAACTCCAAAATACGAGGGCAAGCATCACCTTTATCTCTCTATTGGTTGCGTATAATTATAAAACTTCTAGACATTGAAATGGTCGAGCTGAGCTGCCATATTGTTGTTCAGATTAACTGCACCGGAAATGATAACTATTCTTTAATTTGTGAGCCTGCACGGATTTGATTCTGGAAGGGCTCCTTAGTCTCCCCTTGGTTTGCCCTGGCTTGGTCTTGTAAATATGTGAACAATTTTCGTTCTAATCCAATACACAGGTGTTACATGTTACATCATTTGAACTGATTGACTGGAGAGTTTATTACACATTCACATTTTTATTTACCAAATTTGAATGCTTCTGTAGTTGCAATATAGAATATATGAGTTGCGACATATTTTGAGCAGTAACTTGGTTACAACTTACAAGGTTTGTTTATTGTTTGCAGTCACAGAATGAGGACTGCTGTTGCTTACGACTCTCTTCTTAGATTCATTCTACTAGCGGCCTTGTACAATCTACAGAGCCTGAGTACATAAATCCCGTTTGTCACGTAAAAGCGCGGGAAAGTGATACCTTCCCTGAATAAACCCAAACTATAAGCAACACTTTTGGCAAAGGCAATAACAAACCTCACCGACCTTTCAGGAGAAATATTTTATTTTTTATAAAAGGAAATGGAAATGAAAGTGCATTGACAGCTTTCACAAACAAATATGTGCAAGTAAGTCTTTTGGTTATTTGCCATATTCCTATTACAATGTCATATATTATCCCGAAAAGAATGGGATGAGATGTTGAAACATGACTGTTCTGTTGGTGCACATTTAGTTTGTTTAAAAATGTATATAGTTTATTTGAAGATGTTGAAAAACTAGCTTAATTGAGTTACAAGTTGAAGCCAATGTAGCTATTTAATATACTTTTTTGAAATGTGATATATTATATAGCATGGAGCTTTGATGACGCATGCCCTGCCTCATTATTCCGGAAACTAAATTAAAAAATTTCTCTACGTAGAAAATATAAAAAATAGAAACAAGGGAATCTTTTTAAGTGTAGCACATGTTATGTATGACACTAATTGGAGCTCGTCGGCATACTCGTGTAGTCCGTCTGGCAACTGTTTTGTGGAATCTTTACAGATGTCATAAGTCTTTCTTTAAACCCATCCGGCTCGTGATAATAACAAAAAATAGCCTTTGGTTACGTAAAATAATGCAAATATTCGCAGGGGCTGCTTATCCTTGTATATAATTGTCCGAATTGTATTCAATTCAATGTAAAGAAAAGAGAAGGGAAGTGCATGATTTGAGTGAGAATGTGTTAGGAATCCCACATCGGACAATTACAAAGGCATTTAAGAATTTATAATAATATGCAAACCTCCTCCTCTTGAGCTAGTTTTTAGGGGTGAGTTAGGCGCTATCTAACATGGTATCAAAGCAGGTTTGGTCCGAATTATTAATTTCCCGGTTGTCCGTCTGGATGTCTAGTCCCAGCGGCCCGGTTCGGTTACCACTGCGTATATTTCAAGTGACAACTGGATATCCAGCCCCAGTTGCAATTGAGGGGGAGTATTAGAGTGTCCCATATTGCCTAGACATGAAAATGTTAAAGGGCTTATAAGTGGTAAGGGTCAACCATCCAAACAAGTAGCTCTAGTTATTTGGACAATGGTTGACCCAAGCCCAATTTTTGTTAATGGATTCTACACTTTGCCCATATTAAAAATTTAACCATATTAGATAGTGCCTAACTCATCCCCAAAAGCTAGCTCAAGAGGAGGAGGTTTGCACATTATTATAAATTCTTGAATGCCTTTGTAATTGTCCGATGTGAGATTCCTAACACACCCCCCCTCAGTCCAGAGCAGGACTGGACATCTCATGGACATATTGGGCAAAGGGACATAACCGGGCACCGCTCCAAACCATCGAGACAAACTGGCTCTGATACCATGTTAAATTTTTAATATGGACAGAATGTAGAGTCCATTAACAAGAATTACGCTTGGGTCAACCATTGACCAAATAACTAGAACTAGTTGTTTGAATAATTAACCCTTACCACTTATAAGCCCTTTAATATTTTCATATCTAGGTAATATGAAATACTCTAACAAAATGAGACTCATGTTTGTCCTACTTTTCCCGTCGATCTAACATCGACTAATGGCAGTAAATGCCGTTCTTTTTCCTGCCAAGCTAATAGAGGCGAGTAAGCATATACTTGATACTTCTTTTGGATGAAGATATTCCTATTAGCTTTTACGAGATCAATTTTGGCTGAGGTCTAAGTCAAGAGGTGGCGGGGGCGATGTGGTATTTTGATAAATGGCGACGGCTGTATCCACCACCTACCCTGTCCCTGCCTTCTCTGGCATGAGCATGACTCCCATCTTATCTATACTTTACTCATTTCTTTTTCTTTGTCTTGTAATGAATCAAATGTTTAATCATGTAAAAGACAATCGGATATTTATCTTAGGCCCTTTTAAAAGTCCTAATAATTGTACCAATAAAGTAGATCAAACTAAGAACCCCCTCAGTTGCAAGAAATTACGCAACTGGTACTGCTACCATTTCACACGGTTATATGTACATGTTTAGTAGTCTCCGCTTCCTTCAATTGCAGACTTTGCTATTGCCTTGACCTCTAACAATAAGCTGTTTAAGATAACAAAGTGAGTGAAATTAGAGAAGATGGAGAGCACGATGAAGGACATAAGAGATGGGGCGTCGGTGCTGGACATGGACCCAAAATGCACTGTAGGGGGTGGCGTTGAGGACGTTTACGGTGAGGATAGCGCCACCGTAGACCAGCTTGTCACTCCCTGGACGATCTCCGTCGCGAGGTTGCTCTTTCTTTTTCTTTTTACTGATCCAATTCTTGCTTACTCATTTTCACGCTCTCGTTGTTGGTCAAACCATTTATTGTTTGGCTGTAATTATTTATGACAGTGTATTTTCTGCTCCATCGGAGTTTTGTTTCTTGAGTTGTATAGTTACTGATCCATGATCTCTTGGTTTTCTTCTTTTTGCTCCAAGAATTTTGATACCACTCAGTAGCTTCACTGAGTGCTTGCTGTTCGATTCTCAAGAACTGTTCCCAATAATCTAGTTATTCTTCTTAATTAATTCTTATGATACCATTTTTCGCTTCTGACAAGTCGTTTTGTTACTATTCTTGATTGCTTGGGTTCTTGGCGGGTATCAGCTGACATTTCGTTTTTGTTGGCAAGTTATATTTAGAGAGTAAACCATCAAGACTCTGACAAAGTGATGTGGTTATCACGTTTGATTTAGTAAAAAAAGTGCGTCAGATTGGTTAAAGCTAAAGTGCAAATGAGTGAATAAAATGTCTATTTTTAGCCTTGTTTCATCTTAAATATTCGGATTCTACCTTATCCTCGCTAGCACGCTACTACACTATTCGAGTAAAATGATCTTAACGCACCTAAATATAAAAGAGATTCACTGATTTATTTGCGTTTTCATGGGATTGCAGCGGATACTCTATGTTGAGGGATCCACACCACAACAAAGGGCTTGCTTTCACCGAAAAAGAGAGGGATGCCCACTACCTACGTGGCCTTCTGCCTCCAGCATGCATTACTCAACAGCTCCAGGAAAAGAAGTTGATGAACAGTATCCGACAATATCAAGTTCCCCTTCAAAAGTATATGGCCATGATGGAACTTCAGGTACGTTGTTTACTACATGGTTTCAAGCTTTCTTTTACACTCGAGTCTTTGTTGTATGTGGTTGGCTTGTTTGTTTAGCGCTCGTCAAGGATGCACGACGCCTTTAAACTGACTTAAAACTCTTGAAACTTGGAGTCCATTAAAAGTGGTTGATTATTATTGCCCTTATGTGCTGATTTTTCTCCTTTTTGTAATTTTGGTTTAACAGGAGAGGAATGAGAGGCTCTTCTACAAACTTCTTATAGACAATGTTGAGGAATTGCTTCCAGTTGTTTACACTCCAACAGTTGGTGAAGCTTGCCAGAAATATGGTAGCATCTTTAGGCGTCCCCAAGGTCTATACATTAGCCTAAAGGAAAAGTACGGATGTGATTGTTTATTGGGAATATGTGTATAGTATATTTATCAGTTAGTTGAATTGATGTATTGCCTCTGGAAATGATTGGTTGCATAGGGGGAAAATACTCGATGTGTTGAGAAACTGGCCAGAAAGAAACATCCAGGTTATCGTTGTCACTGATGGTGAGCGAATCTTGGGACTAGGAGATCTCGGATGTCAGGTAAATGTGAATGTGAATTGTAGATAATTGGAGGATATGAGCATATTGCATTGAAATGCACTGTGTGCAAAACAGAAACGTTCCCTTATAGGTGAAATGTATTGTACAAGTTCAGCAATGAAATATAATTAATATGCATATGCCAGCTTATACATGATGACGATGTTACAGGGGATGGGAATACCTGTTGGGAAGTTGTCCCTTTACACAGCACTTGGAGGAGTTCGTCCTTCAGCAGTAAGCATTTTCAGAACATTAAAGATTCTTTTCTTTTTCTTTTTCACTTTAATTTTCTTGAAGTGTTTAATTGCATGCTCCGTCTATATTTACAACTTTGAAGTCCCTCATTGTGATGCTTTGCTATCCTTATCCACTAGCTAAAGTTTTTCTCACTGGCTATTCTAGTGTTTGCCAATCACCATTGATGTGGGTACAAACAATGAGCAATTGCTGAAGGACGAATTTTATATTGGACTCAAGCAAAGGAGGGCAACTGGCCAGGTTTAATAATCTTAACCTTTACCTTGACTAAGAATGTGTGTTTTACTTCAGATTTACATGATTTTTAATACAATCTGCAGGAGTACTCTGAACTTTTACACGAGTTCATGACAGCTGTGAAACAGAATTATGGGGAAAAAGTTCTTGTACAGGTACATTGACACGAGTTAAAGTTATGCTGTTAACTTTATAAGATTTTTGGAACTGAAGTTCATATGATGTTGCCTTCTTCTTTCTTACTGAGTTCTGCAGTTTGAAGATTTTGCTAACCACAATGCTTTTGAGCTTCTTTCAAAGTACGGAACTACGCATCTCGTCTTTAATGACGATATACAGGTATGGAATAGCCAAGCCCATGTTGCGTAACGTTAAAGTCTTTTTTTTTTGACAGTATTTTTTTGACAATACTGTATATCGCTTGTTCCAGGGAACAGCATCTGTCGTTCTTGCAGGTGTTGTTGCAGCACTGAAGTTGCTTGGAGGTTCGCTGGCTGATCATACTTTCTTGTTCCTTGGTGCAGGGGAAGTAAGATTTCATTCATTTCCATCTCATAGTTGTCCATTTCCCACCTGATAAGGAAGTCATTTTGAAGAGACCACGTGTAATGAAGCATTTCATTTTCACCGAAAATATGCTTCAACGATTTTGCCTCTAGCTTAATAATAATAATTTTTTAAAGCTTCTTTACCATTGGAATGTGTATCCTGCTGCTTCTAGCACTCATTGATTATACTTCATTTTGCAGGCTGGAACTGGCATAGCAGAGCTTATAGCTCTTGAAATGTCAAAACAGGTATATCAAATTGTTCATGTATGATAGATCTTAACTTCTAGACTAAATTCCATGGATTTCCCGTCGATGGGTTTTACCGAACTGTTTTAAGCCGATGATCCATTTTAGGTAAAAGCTCCTTTGGAGGAGACCCGCAAGAAGATCTGGTTAGTGGATTCAAAGGTAATTTTTGAATTTAAAACTTATTCAGCAGTTCTTTCTTCATTTGCAAATGACTCGTGATCTTTTTGGTAGGGCTTGATTGTAAGCTCTCGCAAGGAATCACTTCAACACTTCAAGAAGCCCTGGGCTCATGAACACGAACCTGTTGGTGATCTCTTAAGTGCTGTCAAGGTGGGAAGAACTTATACCTAACTTTCAATTGCTTGTTCAAGTTTCTTTTGTTCCTCATAGCATTTATTCACCTGCTCAGGCAATTAAACCAACCGTCTTGATTGGATCGTCTGGAGTGGGAAGGACATTTACAAAGGAAGTAATCGAGACTATGGCATCATTCAATGAGGTCTTCCCTGTTTCTCTATCACTTTCTGATACATGTTTTCGCATTCACAGCATCTAGCATTTAGCTAACTGTTTTTGCATTAATGTTATGCAGAAACCTTTAATCATGGCTCTCTCCAACCCAACCTCACAATCTGAATGTACAGCTGAAGAAGCTTACACTTGGACTAAGGTAAAGTGAGATACTTCTTTTAGCCATAATTAATTATTTTTCTTGATGAAGCAATTCTATTCAAAGGATGCCCTCTCTGAGATTTGTTTTGTCTGTTCGACAATTGGGTTAGTTGTTAACTTGTGTACTTTCTTTCTTTTCAATTGAAGGGCAAAGCAATTTTCGCCAGTGGAAGTCCCTTTGATCCTTTTGAGTATGAGGACAAAATTTTTGTTCCTGGCCAGGTAATAACGAATAAAGTGTTTCTTTTCCAGTTTGTATTTGACTTAACAATCATAGACTGATCTTTGCTCTCTCTCTGTTAAATTTAGGCCAACAATGCATACATTTTCCCTGGATTTGGCTTGGGATTGGTCATCTCTGGAGCAATCCGCGTCCATGATAACATGCTTCTGGCAGCTTGTAAGTTCACATATCCCTGTAAAGGATTTGACACGGCAGGATACTATTTTCCGTAGCTACCTGTTAAATTGGTCACTCCATGTCAATATGATGGAGCTTAAAAGACTAGGTCACAAGTTATAACCATTTCTACGTGATGGATTAGTTACACCATTCGATAAGATTTTCTTTAAGTTAGGTTCATACAGAAAACTTAGCTTAATCGTTAATCTATTGAATCGATTTAATACTTGGGGTTTTCTGGAAGTGGAAGAGGAAGAGCACTAACTATGAATTGTATGTTCCCATGTAATAATATTCAATAGCGGAAGCTCTGGCCAGACAAGTTACGCAGGAGAACTATGATAAGGGGTTGATTTACCCACCTTTCTCCAACATCAGAAAAATTTCAGCTGAAATTGCTGCTAATGTAGCTGCTAAGGCGTACGAATTAGGTATGTGTATATATAGCTAGCTACTTCTGAAAGTTGGGGAACGAATTATATGTGCTGCTAATCTGTTGACCATGATTTTGTAGGCTTGGCCACACGCCTTCCTCGTCCAGAGAACCTTGTCAAGTATGCAGAAAGCTGCATGTACAGTCCTGTCTACAGAATGTATCGCTGAATGTTTTCTTATTTACCGCATATGCTTTTATATCAAATGTTCTGGGAGTTTTTCTTATACTCTGTTGTCCTTTGTTTTTACTGCAAATAAAAATACTTATCATTGCGCTTGTAAGATAGTCTCCTCTCGTCACCTTGTCATTCATAAATCATGTAAGCGTGCAATATGCAGCGATTCGTTGCCCCAATGTTGCGACAAAACAAACCATCCAATTTCACTTGCAAATTACGAATGCAAATACTGTAACAAATCAGAAGCTGCGATTGAGAGTGGGAGGTAACAACTCCCTTGTTTTCAGATCATCTGTATCTGTTATTCTGTGTCCCCTGTTTTATGAGCATCCATTTGCATCTTTATTGACGAATCAGATGAGTAAAAGTTTTGGGTTGAAGGACTGTGGAACTGCCTGTTGCTAAACTGAGAATTAATGAGATCTATTGAGAAGAGATGCTGAGAGTACATGCACAAGAACACCCACCTTTAGTGTATTCATCTTCCTCACGCAAGTCTTTGTGGCGATCAAATCAGGCAGGTATCAGTCCATACGGCACTTTCTTTAGAACCTCAAGTTGGACTTCTTTTGTACACACTAAGGTCAGCATGAGTATCCTCATACCGCTGGCTCAAGTAAGTGCTACACTTGATTGGTGGGAACCTATGTAAACAAATAAAGGCCAAAAATTTAAGAGTAAGTGCAACAGAAGTTGCATATAAATGAATTTATTCTTCCATAATTCTGGTCAACCCAACATCTGGATTTATTATGACATATGAATTATCTCCTGCAACCTGAGTGCAATATGATCAGACCAAAAAGCATGCAAAAATATGATCACAAAGCCTTATTTTAGCATTTTGAACACAGCTGATAAACCCACTTAACCTGACCTACCTATAAATTAATATATATATATATATACATACACACACGAATATTACACCAACAGATGAATCTTCTAAAGACTGTAATTGTGTTACTTCTCAGCTCATAAATTGATACAAAGGTTGCCTACAGTCCAGAACTCATGATTGTATGTGGATTTTCAGTACTAGTTCCATGGCAGTTCCTTCTACTTACTTGGGAGGATTCTTCTCTGATTTGCAAGTTGGCAAGCATTCAACAAGACAATCATGGCTGGGTTCCACAAAATATGCGATCTGCAATCAGAAAAATGCAAGTTAAATATGGTTAAGCGATATTCTTAAGCATGCTAAGCATAAGAGTTTGAGGCATCAGGTATGAAAAAGGATTACTGCTATGGAAATATTATGAATATCCTCATAGAACTGCAAATCCAAAAAAGTTATCAAAGAACTCTAAGCCTGAAAGGAGAAGGAAAACAAAATAGATGACCTACAGAGTATCGATCTTGACCATTCCCTAAAACTCTGTGCAGTGTTGACCTGTTTGATAAAACAGAACGAACGTTGAGGTTCATGATGAGTGAGGAGGATTATATCACATATCAAATTATCAAACAACCGTATATCACCACTCAAATGAAAATTAAAGCAAATCAGCAAGAGGACTGTCAAAGAAGCACTACAGTTATAAATAAAACTGAATTTCATTGGCTGACCGTTGAAGGTCTCTTTCAATCCAACAATAAAATACCCAGATTGAATAAAAAAACTGCATTTAAGTTCAGATTAAGTAGAATGGAAGTTACTTGAATATACAGTTGCTCCAGCGCTCCAGCATGTCACCAAGATTAACTACAAATGCTCTGCTTAACATGAGCCGGAGAGACAACTATATTATAATCACTCAAATAACAAATGTCCTCTAAACTACATATGTTCAACAATTGTCTCTACATATACGATATTACAATGAAACAGTGTATGATTTATATTAGACAGTCTTATCAGCTGCTAAAAATAAAAGAATATACTAATACTGGATAAACTAAAAGTGTTCCTTAATTTTCTTCCCCAAAAAAAAAAGCATTCCTTAATTTTCATGCTCACGAAATCAATCGTTTTGTTTCCTCTATTACAAGGGAAATCAGGATAGATGCTGATATCAGGGCTAACTGAAAAACAAGAATTTATGTTCCAACTGACTAGTTAGGTTTAATTATTCTAAATCCTGAAAAGATGGCCTTGATATCTGCAGTCACTAACCTGACAATGGGGAAGATATATAATTTATCAGGCCCGCATAAGTAATGCTGATGGATGAATTTTGCACTTTTAGTAATCATGGAATATAATGCATCACTTGCACATGCAAATCTAGAGCTAGGAGGATAAGTCAATTTCTAAACCAAGAGTATTTCAATCCACTAGAGTCCTATACAGGCTCACCCTTTCACTGGTTGAATATACTCCCATACTTGAGGTTGGGCATCCTTATCCTTGCAGATCTGCAGGAACATCATAACAATTGCACAAGTAATGAAGCTACAGGAGGAAAATAATGAAAAGAAAAAGGAACTAAACAAGCTAATTAGATACTTGGAGGCCAAAGACATCATCCGTGGCTAAGAGAGTGATCAAGCCATAGTCAGAATGTGCTCCAGCTCCATATATTCCCTTTGAAGGATCAGAAATCTGACCTAAAAGCCCTCTCCCCACAAAAATTTTTGGTTAGACAATAGCCCGAAATTTGTTAGGACGTTCTACAACCAAGAGTTGAAAATACAACCTCCATAGTGAAGCAACCGCATAACTGCTATTGGGTGGCCAAGCATAGCTGGCTTATCAAAGAAATCAGCTTCGAGGTCAAGTGCAAGTGCTATGATCCTAGCAACTGCTCTTGCTACTTCTCTGCATGTAGAAAACAACCAAAAGAGAATCGGAGGTTATGAAATAATAGCGCACATAGCATGCAATACAAAATTAGCAAGAATTTTGAAGCATCATAAAACTCCAAGAGTAAAGAAGTAAGCAGAAAGATATCAGAAAGCTTACAGTGCTTTTTGATGGAACTGTTCCATAGTTTCCCTCCAACCAGGTAAAACATCTAGAAAACAGCGTCAACCCAGAAGTAAAAACTACAGAAATAACGGAGAAAAAGTGAAGTATGTTGTAAGAACGTGCGTATACCACCTGAAGGCCAAACATTGGGTCCGTAAAAAGGCTTGTCAGCATCAGCATCACCTTCAGGAACTTCAACTCCAATATAATATCCCTCCTTGTAATCTCCTACCAACCATATACACCAATTAGTCGCTATCTAAGAAAAGCAGACATTTTAACAGAAAAAGAAGAGGAAAAGAGATGAACTTGAACCATGGACTTGATTATCGGGATCAAGCAGCTCGTCTAAGACAGGGGTATATCCCCGATGCTTCTCGTTCCTTAAAACCTTCATTTTCTCAGTTAGTGGCAACTCGAAGAACTTCCTGCTTCCCGCGAAAACGTCGTCCATGAACTCCTGGCTTATCCCATGATTTACCACGTAAAAGAAGCCGCAATCCAAGCATGCCTGAACAATCCATCAACATTTCTTGGAATTAAATTTGAAGCGGCAACAGCAATCAATCCCACCTTAAAATTAAAATAAATTACGTAAATAAGAATGGAAAAAGGAAACCTGCTTAAGCAGAGAAACCGATTGGTGAATGTCCGGGTTAGAGAGATCGATGCAATTCAGAACAGAGACTTTGTTGGTCACATCCTCCGCATCGTTTTTGTTCTCCATAACTGTGCCTCAAGTTTTCCTTGTGCTCTCCAAATGTGCAGATTCTAAGAGGTATGTTATGTATTAAAATTAAATTTCCCCAGTCCCATCCTTCCCCACACACAAATAAATAATTACTAACAATGCAAAATAGGTGATTTTAATTTTAGAATTAATATTATATTCAGAAGAATATTTTTGTCTTTGAACACCTAAAAGTTGCAAGAGTGGGTCGGAGTCGGACACTTCGGCTGCGGAACCTCAACTGAATAGATCGGATGACAGAGATTGCACGTGTCCCTACTTTTTACTATTTGAGCATCTTTGCCCCTTTTCTGACCCTCGTGGTTACCATTATGCTTTTTTATATAAAAAATGAATAAGATTTATTAACACAAGTACAAAGGAAGGTCATTTAAAAAAAAAAATAAATACAAAGGAAGGTACAATAACTATCCAAATAGTTAGCAACACAACTGATTAAGCAAGTCTATGCTAGAATAGCAACTGTCTATTAGTAACATTATGTTTTTCATCAGCAAACCCTACTTGCCAAAATTTGATTGGCTGTCAAACGTGCCCTTATATGCAAGTTAAATGCTGCTACTCCTTTTAGTCAACTTCTTTAAGTTGAATTGATTCGATTTCTTTAACCAACCTAGTTTAGTGTTATCCATATCAAAATTTCAAATTCTAAGATTGGTTTTTAGGAACTTTAGGCCTTTAGAACTCATTTTTTTCAGTCAATTTCTTTATATTATGTCTGTAGCTTAAAGCTTTAAATTTGATTTTTAATGTATCATCCTAGTTTGTTCGTTTTATATACCACAATGGCTTTTGAAAATTCTAAGCATGTCTCTCATTCTATCTTGCAACCCATCACTATCATTTTTTCATATAGTATTAACTATACTATGTGGTTATAAGAGATGTGTAGCCTTCTAAAAGGTCATCTTCTTTGAGATTATATAACTGGTAGAATTCCTTAACCCATTAGAACTGTTGATGAGGATGAAATCAAATATTTAGACCGGCTAAAGTAATGGAATGGTAAAAACCATCAAAATTTGATATGGTTTTACAAAACTTTTCCTTATGGAATTAAGGGAGAATTCCACCATTTGATACTGCATATAAGGTAAGGGACTTTCTAATAAAGCAAACACACGCAAAAGGGTGGCGGTAAATTGTGTGTAAAAATATTTTTGCAAGGTACTTGATAATATTCTTCTAAACAAAATAAGTCTATAAATAAAAGGGTCCTATCAACTTTCGAAAAGATCTTATTAATGTTGAAAACAAAAGGATCCTGTTAATTGAAAGGAGTCTGCTAGCGCTAAAAAAGAAAAGGAGTCTGTTAATTGATAGGAGTTTGCTAGCGCTCAAAAAGAAAGGAATCTATTAATCGATAGGAGCCTATTAAAGCTCAAAATGAAAGGAGTACGTTAATCAATATAAGCCTATTAATTATTTTAAAAACGAAAGGAACCTCTTGTGATTTAAAACAAAAAAAGCCTATTGAAAAAACCGAATGAGCCTCTTGCAAGTTGAAAACACAAATAATATAATGCGAAAATTTAAAAGTTAAGAGAGAGAGAGTGATACAATCAATTTATACCGGTTCGGCTTATAATGAAGCTTACGTCTAGTTCCTAAGTATTCAACTTGAGTTTTTCGCTATAAACTCCAAGTAGTAAATTTTCACGAGCCTCTCTAAGCTCACAAGTACATATTTTTCAATGTTCTTCAATCTTTCACACTTATAATGTTTAACAAACCTTTACAAGCTCTCAACAAGAAATGTATAAAGGGTTTAACAATATTTCTTAATAGAATAATTTCACTTTCTAATGCACGAGGAGTTTGATATAGATGTGACTTTCAAGAATATTGACGCTGCTAAAGTATTTCGCAAGTCTTCTGTCTATTACAAATGCAATGGCTCTTCCTTAAGTAGACATTTTTTCAACTAGCCGTTGCTTAATTTTCGATATCAAGAATTATATCGTTGCTTATATAAGGAAGTAAATCCAATTTAAAATTTGAAATATTATAAAGTTATTATCAAAATCATTAACTGTAAAGCTTTAGCTAACAATCTCTCATTTTTTTCATGATAACAAACAATAATAGATATATTTTCAAAATTAAAAAATAATAAAAGATTTCGAAAGATACCTATAAACTTTATATGTTCTTACTCACAGTTATAATTAGAAGGAGCCTAACTTCTAATGGAAGGATCTTATCGTTTGTATATCACAAATTTACACTTCACAAGTTTAACAACATTTCAGCAACAGTTAGCAGAATATGTCATCAATAACAAATATATCATCAAGGTAATATTGAAAATATATAACAGATGCAAATTAATAATATTGAAAATATATCACAGATGCAAAGTAAAGCATTAACTATTTATCATTGGCTATTCTCCCCTTTGTCATTATAAAAAAAAGAGGGAAAGAGTAACAAAGGTCTGAAACAATATCACAAGTATGTAAGGACAAACCAAGCAAAAATAGAGTTATTAAGAAGATTCAGAAATTTTTGTAAGTAAAATCTACATGTCAAGAATCTGATTTTGCATGCTGTCTATCTGGCTATGCATTTGATCTTGATTAGAAGGAATTTTCTTCAGTTGTTGAAGGATCAGATCATTGGTGTTCTAGAGTATGACAGGGGCTAATTTTTAAGGAGCAGGACCCAAGAGGTCTACTGCTCTTTCAGTTTTCTTCTCAACACACACATTATCTTTCAGCTTGTGCTCGCATTGGTAAGGAATGAAAGAATGGAACTTATCATGAACATAACAATCCAGATTTTCAAAAGACGCTCCTTAGTAGGCAAAAATTTTGGTTAACAACATCCCATATGGTAGACCACCAGTTGTATTCTTGTGACTTCCCTTGTCCACGATAAACTTCAGAATCATTGCTGAGAGGTTCATCTTGTTGTCCTTTAAAAGATTGTAGACCACATACATATCCAGGAGACTGCATCTTTCTACTGAGCTACTCTTTGGAAAAAGTGAAGTAACTAAAATGGATGCAAGGCATCTTGGTAGTAGGTCTAAGTGTCTACACTAGGGTCTCCCTTCATGGGCATTCCTAGTGTGTAGATATATAAAGTCTACAACCTCTCCTAGATCAAGGTTAGCAGTGTCCCACTTATGACAGGGAAGATCAATCTTACCTACGGGAAGTACATTCAGAATGTTTGCCAAAATTTCTTCCGTAATTAAGATCTCACACTCACGGACCCAAGAAATAATTGCCAGCTTTCCATCAATTTCACCTTTTTTCATGTGTGTGTAAAAACATCTAACCAGGTGATATGTGCTTAATTGTTGATATTTTTAATTATTTTCACTTAGCAATTATTGATACAAAAATGATTAAAACACTCACTTTAATTCGTATTTGTTTGTAGGTACAATTTGAGAGCAAAGAAATTAAAGTAGGTTAAAAGTACCACATATGGTCATTTTCTGAATATTTATTTTGGCTTATCTTTATGGGAGAAGAAGAAAAATTAAAAGACAAGAAAAATGGAGCAAGCAATTAAATCAAGAGCAAAATTAAGGAATTGGCACAGCAAATTAAAGGAATCAGTCACCCAACACGTGGAGGCGCATAAGCAACAGTAGAAGAATGAGCAATTTAAATGGAGGCAACAAAGCTACAGGTGCGGCGTGGGAGCTGAGGAACGAAACAAATTAAAATCAATATGAGAAGCAAATTAAATGGCTAGCATAAATGAAGAGCAAGGTGGCAGCTGAAGGAGACGTGACCAAGGTGGCGTTGGCGCAAGCAGAAGGAATTACAAGAGGAAAGCATTTAAATGGTCACATGATTAGAGGGTCACCAGTAGACTAGAGGGGAAACAATAAATCACGCCGACGACAGCTGCGTTTAAGGGAACACAGCGTGAAGATCAATTAAAAGGCTGGAGTTTAGAGCAACACGTGGAGGCTTCACGCAGCAGATTAAGTGGAGAATTTAATTAATGAGGAACAAAACGTCTCACAGCACGCAATACAAGCTAGTCAAGCAAGCAGCGTTTTGGGAGGCAAGACTGATGCAAAAGGAAGGGCACGTGGCGTCGAAAGAGAGGCAACAACCAATTAATTTAGAAGCAACACGTGGAGATGTTTTGGAAGGAGAGGAGCGTCAGGTTTTCTTTAAATTAAAACAGTGCCGGCAACGAGGCGGGAGGCTGGAGGCTGGAGGGCTGGCGGCGTCAGCTAGGAGACGCTGGACTGAAGTCGGCGCAGCTCCTTGGTGGAACACACGATGCACAGACAGAATATTGTAGGAAGCTAACTTTAATTGTCTCTTGAACCTACAGCTACAGTGTCGGCGCTGGAGAGAGGGATACACGAAGAACAAGCAGGCAGATGCTGGAATAGTTGAGTTTTAATTGTCAAATCAGGTGAATGGCGCCGGCAGAGAGATCAGGAGAGTAGGCAGCAAACAGTAAACGGGTATTTGAGTAGGAACTTGGGATGGGATTGAAGCAAATTTTGGGAGAATACTCATGAAAGGCTAAACATCCCGACGCCGGTTCGGAGGTAATATCGACGCTGACGACCCGGGGTTAAGTATATTTTAATTATTTTGTTATTTCTTTCTCTCATTTGGAATTGATTGTGTTATCCTATATTAATTTTGGGTATTATGTATGGATAATCGGATTTTCGTTATTATTCGGTTATTTGTGTATGGACCCGTTGGGTATTGTTAATTGACGATTTTAATGCGTTCATTGAATTGTTAATTTCAATCCTGTTGCTAGAATTTCAATATAATCCGTAATTGTTATGTTGAAATTCATTTGTAGCGACTAATGATTCGTAATCATTAGGGATAACATGACCTA
>JAOTBA010000204.1:9861442-9880040 GCA_025629845.1 Erythroxylum squamatum
ATATATTAAACACTTATGACGTTTTGTTTATTTTAATTATCGTTTTATGACATATTCGGGAATTGCAATTAAATAATTAATTGTTTGCATGTATTCAAGTCTTGTTATACATGAATAATTACTAAAATTGATTATATATTCAAAAAATTGTTGAATTATTAAACAAATTAATTTCATAAATAATATTTAATAGTTATTAAATAAATATTATTTTAATAATTAGTTAAATTTAAAATTATCAAATAATTAAATTAAATTATTTCCGAAAACAATAAACATATTTAAATAAAAAGCTAATAACAAATCAAATTTATTCAATTCAATTTTTTCCCAAAATTTAAAATTTAAAATTTAATAATTAAATTTGAATATATTATAAATAATTCCAATATTCAGATCAATTAAAACAAATCAAGTATTTCTAATTTATATTAAAACATTATTAACAAAATTTACCAAAATTATTATAAATTAATTATTTTTCGGTTAAATTATATTTAATAAATACTTAACATTCCCCGACGTCTGCTGAATCAGACGTCGCAGAATATCCACTTTCTGCGACGTCTCACAAACGTCGTGAAAACGCAACCAATCTCTGACGTTTTCTCTAGACGTCGGGAAATATGCAGTTCTTTTCTGACGTCTTTTTGGACGTCGCAGAATTGTTAAGCATTCTACGACGTCTTGACTCAGACGTCGCAGAAACCTATTAGCTACCCCACTATCTACGACGTCTATTACGACGTTTTAATAGACGTCGGAGAAGGTCTTCTGCGACGTCCTACTAGCTTCTACGACGTCTAAAAGACGACGTAAAATGTATGTTTTTGTTGTAGTGTCCTATACTACCCTTATATAGTAAAACGCATAAAACATCCTTATTATTATGAACCAAAGACACTGACGACGCAACTAAGACGAGCAACACCTAAAAAAACACTTTAACACACTCCTAAGGGAACTTTCATCGAACACTTTATATGCATGATAAATTCATCTCAAACTAACTAAAAAAAATAGTGTCTTCTCTATTTCTTCAACAACTTAAGACATTGAAAGTAAATCCAACCATTGACAGTCCAAATAAAAGCAAACAACTCAAAAAAATTAAAAAAAAATCATCCAACATCAAAGCATTTAACACCAACAATGCAAGCACTACGTTGTAACCCAAGAACAAAGATTCAATGACTTGCCTCGACCGACGATTCACTAAAGATAGTAGAAGTAGAAAATAGAAGATGGTGGACTCGCAAATGAAGAAGACAGAAGGACAACTAAAGGAGAAAAAACAAAGAACATATGCGTGGGATAGGCCAAAGGAATTTTGGGGGTCAGGTTCTTTGGATTAAACAGAACCGAAAACGACGTTGTTCATTTTAGCTTAAATATTTTTCATGTTGCAACATTTGGTGACGATTTCACAATTTTTTTGCCAAATCTTAAGCAGTTGTCGAATATTTGGCTACCAATTTACAAAATCATCACCAATACTAACATTTATATAGATTTTTTATGTTTTGATAAAATTTTTTAATATATCATTTCTATAAATTAGTATAGAATTTATATATAATAAATACAACTTTGTGAGACCACATAAAATTCTGAAATCATGTATATTAAAAGAGATTAATAAAAAGTATAAATGACTTTTTTGTTAACTAAATTTACTTTTACACTTACAATTATTATGAATAATATTAAATTTGATCTTTGAAATGATATTGTTGTTAACTAAATATATTTTTATATTTACAGTAGATTGTGAATAATATTAAATTTTATTTTTAAGAGTATGACATTAATATTAATATTGATTTCCATTTTTTACTATATTGCAATTTATTTTTTAATTAAATTGCTATTATTATTTTATATATGGTAATTAATATATAGATAATAATTGTAACTAGTATAATGATTTATAAAATATTACATATATATAAGTTTTCTTATATCTTACTTATGTAATATATTTTACTCATAATTCTATTGTTAGATATAATTTATATATTATATATAATTATGTTAGCCAAAGGTGAAGCCAAATGGTAATGGGATGCCATTTGGCGACGGGTTTTTAAATCCTCGCCAAATAGTATATTTCTTCCAACTTAATCGAAAATGATGTTGTTTAACTTAACAACAAACAACTTCGTTTTCTAGCAGGTTATTAACATGAAAATGAAGTTGTCTTCCTTTTTATGTTAGCCGTTGTAGTTCCTCTTAGTAATTCATCTAAGAAGTTTTGTCTCCTCTTTTGTGGTCGTCACTGTAAAAGAAGCACCGTGTCTTGTGTTGGCAAGTATTGTTCTTCTTTTCTATTACCAAGAACCTTCCTTGTTGTACTCTATTTTTTTGCTACATTTTGGAGTTTATGTGGGCTTTCTGTTATGTAAATGGTGTATGGGATCTTCTTTGTATTTGTGTTTGTGTTTGGAAGATGGTGAATTGTGTTTCAATGTTGGATGTGTATAGGTTGACAATTTTTTACCACCTTCTATGCTTGTTTAAGGAAACCTTGCTAACTGATTGATGAAAGGTCTGTTAGAAAATCAAGGCTACTTCTACAATAGATGTTTATGTACATATTTACCATATGATTACTTTTACACTAAATTTGTACCACTTATAGTATACACATGTATCCATCATAAGGACTTTATTTCATCGTGTTATGAGGCTGTGATTAGATATAACAATTAAAAGTCAAATGGTCAAAATTAGAAATATTAGCAAGGCATCAAAACATATATAGGTAACAAACGTGTAAGTTCAAATATTTCATTCAACTCACTTCATATGAAGAACAATTTGCATCATATTGAGTTTTCTTGTTTCTACCTTTCTTACTTTTTCTTTTTTTTATACTTTTTTTATGAATACATATATCAATAAACCAAAATTCTTTGAACCATAACACAATAAGTAAGGATGTTTAAATAGATAATTTGGATTGTAATATATTAAATAAAAGAATAAGGTTATGGCTCAAAAGAGCCAAATAGGGATATAAAATTGGGGTCGGTTTTTAAGTTAACACTTGTAAAGCAATGAAAGCTTTTTTTTAAAAAATTCTTATAGCCTTTTTTATTCTTATATATGCATATATCGATTAGGTCTTCAAATATTACAGGCAAGTTCTAAAGAAATATCCCAATATAACACAATACACTTCAAAGGAAATACATATTGATTTGAGTGTTTCAATCTTTTACAGCTCAAAATCTTAAAATTTAATTGAAATCACTTCAACTTTGCATGATGTCTTATCATTTGATCATCAAAGTTTATAAAAGTGCATAATGCATGCTAATTTAACCATTCAACATATTTCTACTCTTATTCTTAAAACACCAAATCTTTTAATATACATGAATTTCAATTGATTGAAAACATATTTTGTGAAACCATATATATAATAGACTAGCTCAAAACTAACCAGCTAATTATTAAGATAAATTACAGCTAAATCACAATTATATAAATATTTACATTAGAGGATTCTGTAAGGGATGTTTATGTATATAGAAGCAATCATATTTCGGAGCTGCAAGAGATGTTTATGCGTCCCCTAAACATAGTCCATACACATTTAACATTCTCAACCTTATCATATGAAGTAGTTTCACTTGATATATCACAAAATTAACATTGATAGAGTGTTGGAACATTCAAATAAGAAGTCTTCTATTGACTTTTCATAATAAAATTGTTATCATTAATTCATCGCAGAATGTCAATGTGGGGACTAGTTTTTGACAGTGGAAATGAGCTCCGCTGAGAGGAATGTGGCAAAATTTTTCCTAATGAAGAGTAAATTGATGCAGAACAAATTTTCTCATCAAATACTAATCACCCCTTATCTTCCATGGTTGATCTTCTTCTTCAAGGTTTTTAGCATCATCCGAACTACCACTCTTTCTTTATTATTTATATCTCATTTTCTGTTAGAAAGCTATTACATGAACATTTGATTGTATATACTATATGTATATAGATGGAAATGGAGGAGGTGGTGATATCCTAATGTTTCGTACAGGATTAGAAAAATCGGTTGTTTTGGAACGATGGTTACTTGACAAAACTATGTCTGCTCATTGTGACGATGATGGAGTTTATCAGTCGAGTATGCATATGTTCAAATTTGGGTTCCTAATATCGTTTGATTTAGCTTTGATTGTTCTATATTGTTTTCTTATTAGGTGAAATGCAAGGTACGTGTGGTTCATTTAATACCGTCATCCATGCTGCATCTGGGAAATCATTCACTATATCTTCTGCAAATTTAGTTAAAGTAAAGAAGTTGCTGAAAGAGGGTATCAATAAACCAGACCCTGAGGGAAAATCTTTAACTGTCTCAATTGATGACTTGGAATGTGCAAAGAGCCTTCTTGGGAATCCAAACGTTAGGAACCCCTTTACCTTTTCTACATATATCATTATAGTATATCACTTACCATATTTCAATATTTCTATGTATTATTATTTTATTTTTAATAAATATTAATGATTAAAATTAGTAGTCAACTTAAATTTATGATATTTTGATCTTACCAATCCAAACATTAGGAACCCCTTTACCTTTTCTACATATATCATTATAGTATATCACTTACCATATTTCAATATTTATATGTATTATTATTTTATTTTTATTTTTATTTTTAATAAATATTAATGATTAAAAATAGTAGTCAACTTAAATTTATGATATTTTGTTCATACTAACATTAAAATTTTGGGTATGACTATCTTTTTATGTCCAAAAAATAGTTACTTTTCAAATTTTAAATTACCTACCATGTGTTTTTCAATAATATGTTTAAAATTTTGAAAACAGTTTATAGGTTTTAGATGCTTCATTATATTTTCCATGAAATTTTTATGCGAATGGAGGTGTAGTACTATATACAATAGGCATCATTAAAGAATCATTTGTGTATAAATTCATAGATTTAGAATGCATTAGCTATTTAAACAAATTTATAAAGAAGGAAAATGAAAAAAAAAAAGAAAAATCATAGTAATGTCAATTATAATTAACCTTAGGACTATTAAGTACAATTAGCATTAAAAAATTATTTTTTAAACATTATTATTTTTAAGAATACTATCACAAACAAAAATTCATCAAAATTTTCCTAAGAAATACATAATATATAAATATTTATCATCAACTTTTGGTGACGATTTCATAATTCGTCACCAAAAGCAAAACTTTTTGCATCAATTTAGAGAATCATCGCCAAAGGCTCGTCATCTGGCGACGAAATTTTTAAGTTATTGCAAAATGTCGCTCCTTTTGCGACGATTCTCATTAATAGTCACAAAATATATTCTTTTAGCGGCGATATGCAAAAACATCGCAAAAGGTTGGACTTATAGCGACGGTTGGTAAATTATCGCCAAAGAAAAATGTAACCAAAAGTCCCTTATGTTGTAGTGATTAGTGAGACTTCAAATCTTTATAAGATCATTTGAAAATTAATGAAATAGGACAATATTTTAATGGAGGTGTTCAAAAATTATCATATTGCCTTCTTTTCTATTAATATAAATTAAAGAATATTTGATATTTTAAAAATCACGTCATTTTATGATCTAATATTAATATAATTCAAGCTACTAAGACTTTTTTTATTAGATAATTTAGTATCATCATTAAGAGTGAATAATTTTTATAACTAATATCTTATTTTAAATGAGTATAAGAATATCATAATTTAATACGTTTAAAGTTTTGAATTACTAAGAATAGTAATTATTTTTAGTCCTTTAATTTAAAAAATATTTGATTTTATTATTTAGTACTTCTTTCTTATTTAATAAAATTTAAGTAAAAATAAGTGATAATCTTATTATATTTTTAACTACTAGTTGGTTACAAAGACAAAAATATTTTCAGTATTAAAATATTTATCTGTAACTTCCCTCATAAATTTAAAAATTCAGTATAAATTATTTAAAGCTGACTTATATGAATCACATATGTCTAACATATCTCCTTTTATTGTAACATATCTCTCCAAAATATATTATCACACTTAAATATTTAGTACACCATTTCTAATCCAAGACTTTTTTTTCTTATGGTCCAATCTTAGCCTTAGAGATTAACCTCATTCTCAGTGTCACATTTCATCTGATTTATAGTAGATAGAGAGAACTAATATCAAGTGTGGATCTCGTCTTAGTCTTAGGCGTGGTGGCTTAGTAGATTAAAGAAGGCTCCTCTTTTTGTCTTTAGTTGAGCATAAGTTCCTCTCTCAACTATCTTTCCATCTTCAACAAAGGCAATGGAATGGAGTTTTTGTAACGTGTTAAGACGATGAGCTACCACAATTGTGGTTCTTCGAACCATAATCTTGTCTAAGGCTTCCTGTACGACTTGCTCTGATTGCACGTCAAGTGCACTCGTTGCCTCATCTAATAGTAGGATTACTGGATTCCGTAGTATAGCTCTTGCAATTGCTATTCTTTGCTTTTGTCCTCCAGACAACTGGACCCCCCTTTCACCACATTCTGTTTCATACCCATCTTTCATTGACCTACATTCCAAATTTTCCACTTAATTATTATTATTATTATAAGCATCATCATAAAAAATTCACAAATACTGTATAGACATCATACTTACGAGATAAATTCATGAGCATTAGCAGCTCTGGCAGCTTCCACCACCTCAGTTTCACTAGCATCAAGCTTCCCAAATTCAATATTCTGACGGATGCTACCTGAATATATGACTGGTTCTTGGCTAACAAGGGCAGTGTACTTTCTGTACCAATGAACATGTAGTATCCTTATATCCACTCCATCTACTTTTAATGTCCCTTTCTCAACATCATAAAATCTCTGAATCAGTCCAATCACTGTTGATTTGCCACATCCGCTTTTTCCGACAAGACCAATGCTTGTTCCCTCATTCACCTCCAAGCAAAATTGGCGTAACACTAACGTGTTTGGACGACTCGGGTATGCAAAATCAACCTTCTTCATCTCTATCCTTCCTTCAATTTTCTTTAGTTTAGTTTGATGTCCACCGTCTTCATACTACAAATAATTAAGACTTGTTGTTAATGATTATTCAAAGATGGATACAACATCCGGGTAATTGCTATAACTTACATTGTAAGACGAGGGAATTAAGGACTGGCGGTCAAGAATCTGGAATACAGATGTAATGGCAGCTGAACCTTTAGCTAAATCAGAAGTCATGCTTCCAGCCTCAGCTATGACCTTTCCAGTGCTCACTAAAATGAAAAATGTTTTAAACACATCTCCTGCTGATATCTCTCCTTTCTTCACTAGAACACCTCCATACCAAAAATCTAGAGCCCATGACATGAAAGTCAGACAATTTGCAGACCCCATACCGATTCCTGCTAGCCAAGCTTTTCTTCTTACCTCTTTTTTGGGTTCGTCTTGAGCATCATCAAAAAGTTGAAGTACTTTTTCCACACTCCCGAATGAAGTCACAATCTTGTGATTATAGACTGCTTCAGCTGCAATTTGAGTGCTTTGATTTTGTGCCTTGACAAATTTTGTTGAAAGGCTAGAAAGCAAAACCTTCCGTGTATAGAAACATAGGATTGTAAGTGGTTGAACTGCAATCATAAGAAGTGCTAGCTTCCAAGCCACTACTAATCCCATAATCATAGCAATCGTCACCCCAGACGTAGTTTGAACCAACAAGGAAACTCGGTCTGCAACAAGAGTTTTAGCCATGGAGGCTTCATTGCTCAATCTTGAACATAAAGCTCCGCTCGAATTATGTTCTTCATCAAACCAGGCAGCCTCGAATGTCAATATCTTCTCCAACATTCTCATCCTGATTCTCTTGGTTAATTTCTCACCCATATAAGCAAAATTGTAGTGTTGAACCACATTCAAAACCATTGAAATCAAGGATAGTGAGCAAAAGACTAAAGAGTAAGTTTGTATTCGAGCGAGCATCTCGTCATGGCTTGGAGCAAAGAAAGCTGCAATCATACCACCAATGGTTAATGCATAGATAGGTTGAACGGCACCAGATGCTACAGCTGAGAGACTTCCTATCAGGGCTTGCTTCCATTCTGGTGCATTTAAAGACAGGAGCTGATAGAAAGAAGGAGCAGGGTGAGATTTGGGCTTTGGACTAGCAACTGCTAATGGTGAAGGACAAATTCCTGGACTTGATGTTCCTGTACTTAGTTGCCCGGCGCTACTTCTTGCTATTGAAGATATATGTGTGTCAGAATTGTTCAGTTCTTGGTCATCACAACTGAATTGTCGCTGCATTTTAGCAAGTTTTGCATAGTGGCCACCTTTCCTGTTAATTAGATCATTATGTGAACCTATTTCAATGATGGAACTGTTGCTAATGACTGCAATGAGGTCTGCATTTCGAACTGTAGACAGCTTGTGAGCTACCACCTAGTAATTGGAAAATTTTGCAGCAGTTATAATTAAGCACTGTTTAAATTTAGTAGGAATCTGAGTAAAAAGCGTACCAATGTTGTCCTTCCCATAGAGGCTTGATCAAGTGCATTTTGAACTATTGTTTCTGATTCAGAATCAAGAGCACTTGTCGCTTCGTCAAGAAGGAGAATTACAGGGTTTTTAATGATCGCTCTAGCAATGGCAATTCGCTGCTTTTGTCCTCCTGACAAGAATGCTCCTCGTTCTCCAACCTAAAAAAAAAAAAAACAATTTAAGAAAATGGATGAGCAGCTATGCTTAAACATTTAAGCAAGTAATATAAAATTATAAAATTCAATGATAATAGAGATAAATAAAGAATAGATGTTGAGCTCAATTACCTTTGTTTCATATCCCTCTGGAAGTTGTCTGACGAAGTTGTGAGCATTTGCAGCCATAGCTGCAGTAGTGACTTCCTCCATAGTGGCACCAATCTTCCCAAACATGATATTCTCTTTAATTGATGTACCAAACAATGCATGCTCTTGGCTAACGAGTCCCATTTTACTTCTCATCCATTTCAAGTTAAGTATTTTTATGTCAACACCATCAATCTTCACGGTCCCACCTTCTACATCGTAAAATCGTTGAACCAAAGCAATTGCAGTAGACTTTCCACTTCCACTTGCTCCAACAAGGGCAACAGTTTTTCCTGCTTCAACTTTTAAAGTCAAGTCTTTAAGAACAGTACAATCTGGACGAGAAGGATATGTAAAGTTGACATGTTCAAAATCTATTTCTCCTCTAATTTTATCAAGCGTCACTCCGTTTGTATCCTCACTATCGATTCTTGGAATTCGATCGATCCTGTTGAATATACGAGAGGCAGCTACAGAAGCTTCTGTGAAGTACTTCAAATCTGGAAGTGCCATTCCAAGAGATCTGCATGTCATATAACATTCATATATATTTAATCTTGATTAAAACCAGTGATTACGTTGAAAATGATTATTTTCTAGAGAGTTTTGCTATTTACATATTAGAAAAATAGGAATGTTGCTTATTAGAAATAAAAGGTAGTCCTCAACATTTAGTTTTTTGTGTAATTAATTACCAAAAAAAGAGCAAAGCTTATAACGACATGACGTAAACGATATGTTATATCATGTTGATAAGATATCGATATTCAAATTTTAAGCATGTTTCAAAAGGGGTATTTAAAAACTAAATAGAGACATTAAATTCAGAAAGGTATACACATAAATGTAATTTTTAATTACAATTTTGCAAATTATAATGCATGCTATTACAATCATCGAAGCCAATATAAATATAATTGCAGTTATTGCAAGTTATAATGTTCTTCAATTAAAGTAATGAATCGGAATTCAATTATAATTGTGAAGGTAATTCAAAATTCTGTATGCAAAAGTTTTTAATCATAAAACATAAACAAATGATATTGCATATTCAACACTTTAATGAAGGCTTACAACTGGAGTATATTTTAAGAAAAATGAACGACTGGTAACTTGAATGTCTTGGATCGACGCAGGTTAATTTCATGACTGTTGTAGTTAAGTGGACTAGATATAAGAAGTCCTTCACCTCAATTAGAGCATTTTTGCTAGTGAGGATCCAAGGATATATTGGCATTTCCAAAAAAGTTCTAAGATAAGGATTGTTTTCTCTGTGAGGTGAAGAAAGTTGGCCCAGTAGCCCGCGAGTTCTTCAGATATGCAGGGAAATGAACAGATGCACACAATACATCCAAAAGCTACTAAGCGCCAGTTTTAAAATCAACCCATAATCAAAGTCTATTTTTTTGCTTTAATTATTATTTTCTTCTATAATATTTTTAGCTATTATGTGATCTTCTTTCATCCATTTTTATTTAAAATAACTTAATATTTAAATTTTAATTATGAATAGATGGTTTAAACAAATATGATCAAATTAATTGTATAAAAGCTAAATAATATTATAAAAATAAATAATAAATTTTAAAATAAAAACAATCAAATATAGAAAAATAGAATCTAGTTATTTTAATTAAAAAAAACAATAGCCCTAAAAGATACATTAATGACAAAGTTACCTTAACTTGATATTTAGTTCCCATGAAATAAAGATCTAGCAAGGACTTGATAATTTAGTGGAAGGAATTAGAATAAAGTGTTCAATTAGACATGACTCGGAAGCTGAATCAGGAGACAATTACTGTAAATGAACTTTGAAGACGACAAAGGAGGCACGTGTAAGCTTTATCATTAAATACTAACACATTTACCATAGGCCATCAAAGTTAAAGCTGGAAAGAAAATCTATGATTGCAACCAAGTAAAAGGAATTCTCTCGACGACTGCTTTAGTAGGAAAGGAGAAAGAAGTACAGAGCTTATTATGAAGTTCGAGAATGGAAGTTAGGTAGCGAAATTCAGCATGTATTGTATTGTGAATTATCAAAATCTGCAGATATGGTAAAGAAAATTTTGCATGCTCTTTCTACACTTAAATGCAATTAATGGAATATGAATGATTTGGAACGTGAAAGTGAAATGAGAAGGAAACAACGAAAACGTACAGTCCACCCAAAATGAAGGAAATGCCAGCAGCATAAATTCGACCTCCACTTTCTCCTTTGTACAACACCAAATGACTTCCATACCAAGCCAGAAAAGCCCATATGGCAAAAGAAAGCCCTGTGCTTCCAACTGCAACACCTTTGGCTATGCCTTGCTTGATTCCCAGTTTTGTTGCTTTCTCCAAGATAGCTGAATATCTATCAAGAACTGTCTTCTCGGCAGTGAATGAATATACAGTTTTAATGGAGCTGAGAGCTTGCTCAACTATGGTGTTTGCTTTGCCATACTCCTTGTGCGCCTTTCTGGACAGGTAGAGAAGGTATTTTCCGTAAATCATCCCTGGGATTATTAGGAGAAGTAGAGTCGGAAAGGCCACCAGGGACAATCTCCATGAGAAGTAAGTGGAAAATGCAAGTCCGGAGATGAACACGGACATGTGCATCAAGAATATGGGCACCTGAGAAATAATCAAAACGAATGATTTTAGATCAAGATAAAACAGTTCACATTAACAATATGCCACACAAATCGATTTTAGCTAGAGGGTAAAAATAACCAGACAGAGGTGTAAATGACGAAACTTGAAAGAAATGAGCTTTGCAAATTCAACCAAGCATTATTTCTTTGTTGATACACCTGTTTCATATCAGATAACCAAAACATTCTCGGACTTGGGCTATGATAGTGTTTCTCATAATCTTTACCTTTTCACTTAGTACTTCTTGTATGAGAGATGTATCTTTGGATATACTGTCGACGATTTCTGAAGTCGTTGCTTCTAGTGAATCGAAAAACCCAACTTCTTGTCTAAGGACGGCTTCCAAGTACTTGTACCGGATCTTCAGAACCTGTCGCTCACCGGTTTTACTCCAACAGTAACCTTCTGCAAGCATGATCAAGCTATGATTTAGCCTGTAAAATAGGAGCTATTTCATAGCTTCCCTTTCTATGCAAATATTATTTAGTTTTGTTCCAGGACAGCTTAATCCAGAGTTACTTTCAGATGAGGCAAAAGCAGTTTCTCAAATTTAGGGCATCCCATAGTTCTACAAAATGACCTGGTTTCTTAGATTATTGCTGGTGTCTCCTTATCACACCATCCTTTACTCTTGGCTGCCATTTTAAATTAAAAAGAAAGCACAACAGATTCAGTTTTGCACTACTTGTCCTTAGGAAGCAAAACTAGGTAGTAGAGAGTATAGATTTATGGTCATGGGTAACCGAGATTTACCCATAAAAGCCACCACCAAGACTGCTAATCCCAAGTAGACGAAGTATAAACTGCACTGTTGACAAAACAGAAACCGAGAAATGTATGCTGAGATACTTATCATTTGTTGAAGAAAAAACAGGTAGAAGAGAAAAGGACTGTTTTTGAGTGTGTACACTGGCTGTCAAAGTGCTCACCTTTTCGACCTCAGCCATGAAATTCCCGTGATTTTGTTGGGACTTACCGTAACCCAAGCTATTCATTAGGCGGCTTGCAAATACCAGTAACCAGTTGGTTGACATACCATCTCCAATAGCTCCAACAGTGCCCAACAGCATAAGCAATATATCAACCCAATCTGCATATCTGAAAATTGTGGCTATAGATTTGCTTCCTTCAATACTCATCTCGTTCTTGATCTTTTGAGAAGTAATTAAACTACCATGAATTTACACCTTTTAGCAGAGACCCTTGAAACTAGCTTTAGTAGCTATAGTAGCTGCATAAAGGGTCACAGCCTAGCAGGGCTCAAAGAGAATGGTTTAACTGAGAATGGTTTAACTGAGAACATATATATCGACGAGCTGCTGTTTTAGTGACGTCCCATGAAACAACCCTTAAGTTGTCATGATAGGCTTTTCGTGGGTTGGTTAAAGATATTGATTTAGTATTATTTTAAACTAGTGGTTGCTTTCTAATGCCACAAGCAAGTATAGCCACATTTGCCTCACTGTTTTTAGCGAAAGATTATTATTTTGACCGTACACCGTCCAATTGACCATTGGTGTTTTAAGGCCCCTCCTCCTCTTTGTTTTGTTCTTTTAACTGATAGCTTTGGTTTGTTTATTCCGAATCATGTGAGTTTCCCTTCAAAAGCATGACTTTGCTTGTCGGCTTTTCCATACACTTTGAAGTGGTTTATATTAGAATAGTCAGATGCATATTCTAACTTTGATCTTGTTTGTGCAATTAGCTTAACTGAGAAGGGTTAATATATTTATATCTGCAGTTTGCGCGTTACAATATTACGGTATTAGATCAATCAAGTTTACGTAATGATTGAAAGCTAATATCAGGATCATAAGACTATTCGCAATTTGCACATTATTGTAAAATTCAACCATATTAGAGCAGATTCGTAACTAAATAGGACTGAAAGAATAGCAATAAACAGACAGATTTTACGTGAAAAACTCCTAAATTAGGTAAAAGTTACAGGCAAAGATAAAAAATTTTCACTATGAAATTTGGGAGTACAACTTCTCTCTATTTTACAAAAAGAAACACTAATTCTCTCACTAAATAGGAAAAAAAAAACTCTCTAAATTTTTATGGAGATTTAATAAAGAAGAGATTTAAGGACATTTGCTCTCTTCATCTCCTGCCTATTTATAGCCAAGAGACGTGTGGGATGGCTGGCCATTTGGCCAGTTATTCTTGACATTTATTTCAACTTTGGTAGACATCGAAAATGGTGCCGACCATTTTTGACAATTCTCCCACTTGAATATTTGAATGAGAGTCAATTAGATCTTCACATTATTCTTTCTTTCCTATCGCTTCATGTTGCTTACGTCTCTACTAGGCCACACAAAGATCAACACCACATAAACTTATCATCATTAATTGCTTTTGTCATAAAATCTGACAAGTTATCCATTGTATGAATTTTTTACATGTCCACCATTCCTTCTTCCACTTTCTCACAAACGAAGTGATATTGAACTCAAATGTGTTTTGTCTTTGAATGAAATGCTAGATTCCTTACAAGATGCAAAGCACTACTTCAACCACAAAACAAAATAATGTTCTTTTGTTTGCATTCGAGTTCTTCCAACATCAACTTCAACCACACTACTTCTTTACTAACTTGTGTGGCCGCCACATATTCTGCTTCTGTTGTTGACATAGCCACAACTGACTGCAGTTTTGAAACTCAGCTCACAGCTCCTTTAGTTAGTGTAAACACATATCCTGTAGTAATTCACTTTTATCAAGATCACCTGCATAATCAGTATCAACATATCCTTTGATAGTAAAATCTGATCCTCCATAACATAATGCAACATCTGAGGCTCCCTTGATGTATCTGAAAATCCTCTTAACAATATTCCAATGCTCTCGACCAGGATTCACCATGTATCGACTAACTATTCCTACTGCATCTGCAATGTCTGGTCTTGTACAAATCATAGTGAACATTAAGTTTCCCACTATTGAAGCATATAGTACTCGAGACATCTCCATTCTCTCTTCTTCATTGCTAGGATTTATAATTAAGGATAACTTGAAATTAACAGGAAGAGGGGTATAAATTGACTTACAATCTTGCATATTGAATCGCCACAAGATCTTCTTCAAATAATTCTTCTGAGAAAGCCAAATCTTCCTATCATTTATGTCTCGGTGAATTGCATCTTTAGAATCTTGTTTCGTCCTTTATTTCAAATTCCCTAGCCAACTGTGCCTTAAGTTCTTTGATACGATCATTGTTGAAGCCTACAACTAACATGTCATCCACGTATAATAGTAAAACTATAAAATCATCTTTCTCAAAGCTCTTGAAATATGCACAAGGGTCAGCATTCAGTCTGCTATATCCAAGGCTCATGATGAAGGAATCAAATATCTTATACCAATACCTCGGTGCCTGCTTTAAACCATACAGAGATTTGTTCAACCTGCAAACCAAGTTCTCTTTTCCTTTTTCTTCAAAACCTTCTGGTTGGAGCATATAAATTTCTTCTTCAAGATCTCCATGAAGAAATGTAGTTTTCACATCTAACTACTCAAGATGTAAGTCAAATGTAGCACACATCGCTAGGATTACTCGAACTATGGTGAGTTCAAATACAAGAGAAAATATTTCATTTAAGTTAGTTCCTTCCTTTTGAGCATATCCTTTTACCACCAATCTAGCACGATATAGCTCTATTTGATTGTCACCACTCCGCTTGATCTTGTAAACCCATTTATTGCCAATAGGCTTTCTTCCTTGTGGCAGTAATACCAGCTCCCATGTCTTATTCTTATGCAGACCTTCAATTTCTTCCTGCATTACTGCCATCTATTGAGATGCATCTGAACTTTTCATTGCTTCATGAAGAGTTGATAGCTTTCCGTCCTCAGTTAAAAGATAGTATGCAATATTGCTCTCCATAATATAATATGAGTGCCAGCTCGGTGCTCTTCTGGTGCGAGTTGATCTTCGAGTATCTAAAACATCATATTCGACTAGTTCTTGCTCCTTGTTCTCTAGTGCAGCTTCAGAAGATTCATTTTGATCAAATTCCCTTTCCACCTATACTGTTTTAGTCTCTAAATTCTTTTTTGAAGTGCTAACATCTTCTGTTTGCTCTTGATCATTATCTTCCAAGAAAATAACATCTCTGCTGATAACAATCCTACGGGCAGTGGGATTCCACAGACGATACCCCTTTACTTCTTTAGCATGTCCCAAGAAAATACATCTTCTAGATTTTGGATCCAACTTCGTAAATTCTTAGGCATTGAACATCACATAGGCAGGACTTCCAAATATATGGAGGTTGGAATAATCCACTATCTTTTGATGCCTTCTTGCTTGCAGAATTCATCAAATTCCCTACCAGTATATTTGCCTCCATTATCTGAGCACAAACACTTGATCTTCTTACCAGATTTGAGTTCCACCCGCACTTTGTAAAATTTAAAAGTTGGAAACACATCTCCCTTCCTCTTGTTAGGAGCACCCAACATATCCTCAAATAATCATCAATGAATGATACAAAGAAATTTGCTCCTCCTAGAGATGTAACTGGTGCTTGCTATACATCAGAGTGAATCAATTCTAGAATTTCTTTACTTATAAACTTTGATATGTTGAACTTCAATCGATGTTGATTACTTACAATACAATGCTCACAGAAGGGTAGTGATACCTTTATGATACCTGGAAGTAGATTCTTCTCTACAAGTATATTCATTCCTTGTTCTGACATATGTCCAAGCTTTTTATGCCACGTATTGTAGATTTGTAATCTGAACTAGTGACCGCAACAGATGCCTCTCCTTCTTGCAAAGTTACTCCCTTCGGCATGTACAGATTTGCAACAATCTTCTCTGCTTTCATAAAAATCATCGCTCCTTTAATCACTTTCATGATCTTGTTTTGAATCTCAAATTTAAAACTGAGATCATCCAGTTGTCCTACAGACAAAAAATTCTTCTTCAGGCCCTCCACATGTCACACTTTTTTCAATAATCTGAGTTGTCCAATCATATATTTTTAACTTGATGGTGCCGATACCAACGATATTCAGAGCTTGATCATTACAGTTGTACGCAGATCCTCTAGAGATAGATTCATACTGATGGAACCATTCTCTTCAAGAGGTCATATGAAAAGTAGCTGCTGAATGGAGAAGCCATATATCAACAAATCTTCTCTTACCTCCAATAGTTGTTGTCGCTTCACAGACCATTACACCTCCATCATCTGAAGTATTTGCCGCATTTCCTTAAGTAATAGAATCTTTTTTATTCAGATTCCAACAATCCTTCTTCAGGTGCCATTTCTTGCCAAAATTGTAGCACTTGAAATTCTTCTACTCCTAGATTTTGGTTTACTATGACTATGACTCTCACTTGGGCCACGTTCTATTGATCTTCCTCTCAACACTGTCAAGGCCTCCGCTTGTTACGGATTTGCCAACCTATCTTCCTTACTTTTGCATCAACTCTCTTCTTCCAAAATAGCAGCTGCAATATTGTCGAAGACTATAGTGTCTATGTTGTTTGTTAAATTGATGATGAGTTAAACATACGAATCTTGTAGACTTTGAAGTAGAAGTTCCGCAAGTTCACTTATCTTTATTGTGTGCCCTAACGATGTGGGTTAGGAAAATAGAGTATTAAATTATTTACGTGCTCTGTCATTGAAGTGGATTCCGCCATGCGTAAAGTGTATAGTTTTCTCTTCAGAAAAATTTTATTGTGGGGTAATTTGGCCTCATACAATTTTGTGAGATGATCCCAAATCTCTTTTGGCATCTTCTTCTCCTCTATGCTTAACAACATCACATCTGATAGTGCCAGATGAAGATTTGCGATAGCATTCTCGTTGATCTCATTCCACTTATTATCATCTGTGAATGTTGTCGGCCTTTTGCCTAATGGCTGCTAAACAGTTATCTTTTTCAAGATAGCTTTCATTTTCAACTCTATAATGAGAAATTACTCCCATTGAACTTTTCAATCTCAAATTTTGCTATCATTGCTTCTATCACGAACATAATTTTGGCTTCCATTATTTCACATGAATAGTACCCGTATATATGAATAGTACTCGTACGTATGAATAATTCCATATATGTGAATAGTACCGTATGCTTATGTATGAATAATACCGTACACGTGTATAGTATTGTATACTTGAATTATAGTAAAGTTTAATGCAAAAATAAATACATTAACAGTTGTTACCTTTTGTAGTTACTGTTCACCAACTTTCACTGTGTTCACCCGAATTCTGAACGGATTATGCCAAAAAATTTGTCGTAATTTTCTCACCTCACACTGATACCATTTGTTGTAAAAATCAAGAGGATTAGAGCAGGTTCGCGGCTAAATAGGACTAAAGGAATAGTAATTAACATACATATTTTATGTAGAAAACCCTTAAATTAGGATAAAAAATACGGGCAAGGATAGAAAGATTTCACTATGAAATTTAGGAGTACAACCTCTCTCTATTTTACAAAAAGAAACACTAACTCTCTCACTTAATAGGAAAAATACTCTCTAAATTTTTGTGGGATTTAATAGAAGAAGAGATTTCTAGAAATTTGCTCTCTTCATTTCCTGCCTATTTATAGGCAAGAGACGTGTGAGATGACTGGTCATTTGGCCAACTATCCTTGACTTTTATTTCAACTTTTGTAGGCACCGAAAACAGTGCCTATCATTTTTAACACACATTATAATCTGTGATGATTGAAAATATTTTATGTGCATATGAAAGAATTTTAGCATTAACATTGCGAATTTAGCGACTTTGAACAAGTTAGAAAGTGGACTTTATTATGCAAGTTTGTTAAAGATGTAAAAATTTATATAGCAACTATAATGAATATTATGCATTAAAGTGAACTATATTTGGGAGTGACATGGGTGGTAAATGCAACATATAATTATAATTCCGACTCATGTACTATTTAAATTTTTGTTAAGACATAATTTAAAGTGACAGACTTTATCCTTGGTTTTTGATAAATGAAGCCAGCTCAAATATTAAGGAGAAAATGAAAAGCAGAAAGGTTGGAGTCAAATATAATTGAATTCATGGTGATGCTGTCGCCTGCAACCAAATATAAAAGAAATCACTTCCGTTAAAACAAATTAATGTAGTAGCGGTA
>JAOTBA010000204.1:9891290-9914587 GCA_025629845.1 Erythroxylum squamatum
ATAAAACAGAAAGAAGAAACAAAGAATGAACAGAAACTTGAGTGGAAGAGTAGGGATATGTCTGAGATTATTGCAACATGAGACCGCCCAATCATGATTGATTTCTAAAGATCTTGTGGCGGTGCCACCCTCGTTATCGTCAACATCTCTTACAATATGCATTCTTCTTCGTCGAATGTTCCCCGAATTCTTGTCTACAATTCCAGTCCTTTGTAGTTTTTTAAAAATTCCTTTTTTAGATTTTAACTTATAAATAACAACAAAATAAAATATTGATTAGAGGATGACTGAAGACAGTTTTTAATCTCGAATCAAATTAATTAAATCTGACTCTAACTAATAATTTATTATAATTATTAATAAAAAATTTTATTAATTTAAGTCAAATTCAAAAATTAAATTGAATTATTATATTAATAATATTTAATTAATTTATATTTAATATTTATATTACGTGTGTGTTCATCATTATTTTTTAATTAAAATCAAAAAGAAAACTTTTTTTTTGAAAATTTGAAAATTAGAAGGAGTTTAAATAAGATTTCTTAAATTATAAGAGACGTTATATCTTATTCCCCATTAAGGTATTATTATAATAATTAGGGGGAACTATTGTTAATAAGTTAAAACCTTTACACCTCACTTTCCTACACGTAATACTTTCATGTCGGAATACTTAGAAGTAGACAAAAGTGAAAAGCGAAAAAGCGATGAACAGTGGTGCCCACAACGGTAACTCCACGGTGTCGCCGCCCCAGTAGAGTGAGCGGTCCACTGAAGAAACTGACCTGATTGACCGCCACACCAAGAAGATTAAGGCCTCAGCTTGCGACCTTGGGGACGCCATGGAGACAGATCCCTCCCTCTCGAATTCGACGCCAGCCACTGTAGAAGACGGTGAAGTCGGTCCTGATTTTTAGGCTCAATATGTCTCCTTTCGAGACACCCTATTGTGGGGACGCCATCAACGGCAGGGACTTGAGGCGGTCCAGGTGGAAGCCACCATTTTGGTGAGCGATGAGGAACCGATTACTGTCTCTCTGAAGGGGCCCAAGCCTTCCATTCGCTTGTCTGAAAAAACCATGGAGCGTCTCTGTCACCCTTTTCAGCGTAGCTTGATTTTGAACCTCTTGGCAGATCCATTGGTTTTCTTACCCTGAAGGACCGCCTTAGACGACTCTGGCATATCCCGGAAGACACCTACGATTTGATCGATCTCAATGATGGGTATTTTCTGGTTGAATTTGATATGGAGGATGATTATCGTTTGGTGTTGGAGGAGGGCCCCTGGATGATCCTAGGTCATTATCTCACTGTTAGGAAGTGGCAACCTAATTTTCGGCCATCCACTGATGTCATCCAGACCACCGCTGTTTGGGTGAACCTTCCCGGTTGTCCTATGGAATTCTACAATGAAGCAGTCTTAATGGCGGCAGGGGAACTCATTGGCTAGCCTCTCAAAGTTGATGAAACAACACTCACTAGGCGACGAGGCAACTTTGCCAGAATTTATGTTGAAATTGACCTAGGCAAACCACTCATCCCTGTTATTGATCTGAATGGCTATGATCAACCCGTTACCTATGAAGGTCTACATCTTATTTGCTTCTCTTGCGGACGGAGTGGCCACCGAAAGGAAGCCTGCCCATATACTACCAAGCTGGCGTCCGATCCCTTACCCGTAGCGGAGAGGCCTGTTGGGGCATTGCTGCCTAGTCCGCCAGTGCCTCGGGACGATTCGACTTGTGATGACCAACCGCCTTTTGGACCTTGGATATTGCCTTCCCGTAGGACTTATAGGCGCCCTAATGGTAAAACCAAGACCGGTGGCGCAACTGTAGAACTGCGGAATCCTCCTACTGGATCCCGATACAATCTCTTGGCGGCTGTGGATGGCGGTGCTGGTGATGATCCGATTCTGGACAGTGTTGTCTTGAGTAGTGGTGATGGGCGCACTAACATGGAGTCCAGATCCTCTGTCCAATATTATAGTGTCTTATTCTATCCAATAAATCTCAGTCATTTATTTGTGTGGGTTTCGTATGGGTCCCGTGTAGGTCCTGCGTGGGTCCCGCAAAATAAATGGTTGAGATTACATGAGACAGAATAAGACAGAGTAATATTGGATAAAGAATCTGGACTCTCCGAAATGGGTGGTATTGATTTGCCTCGGTCTCAGTCACTTTCTCTAAAGCCGCATACCGCTAGCGCTCGGCCAGCTACCCATAAGCACCGTCCTTCCCCCGCTTTAGGCTCTGTTCGGCCTCCCCAAGTCCGTGGTCGAGGTCCAGGCAGGGACCTTAGTTCATCGCCTAATGCTCTGCCACCTCTTCGAACTCCCAACTTTCATTCCCAATTTCCACCTCTTGCTTCGTTGCGTACCCGCACCAACACCTGTCCAGCGGACTCTGGCCCCTCGAGCTCTGCCGAACCTGTCTCTCCGAATTTGCCTATACAAGTAGTTCCTTGGCATGATTTTGTTGACCCGATGACCGGCATTCAGGCTGCAGCCTGTGGATTACCACCAGATGCAAGCCTTGTCCTCGGCTTCCAAGCCACTGCTACTACCAGCATGGTCGTGGATGGTCTCCCCGCTGATGATGGGTCTGTACCCACTTCACTTGCTTGACTTCTCCATGTCAGAAATTTTATTGTGGAATTGTAGGGGAGCGGGGTCGACGCGTTTTTTAGCGCATATCAGAGAATTACTTCGCGAACATAAGCCAGGTTTCTTGGCTCTTTTTAAAACTCGAATTAGCAGGAACAGGGCTCGTAAGCAGATCCGCAACTTGGGTTTTGACTCTTTTTACCTGATGGATGCGGTTGGACGTAAAGGGGGCATTTGGTTACTTTGGAATCACAAGCTTGGACGTAAAGGGGGCATTTGACACTGGCTGACAAACGTGGAGGCCGACCTCCCAGTATCGTCCGCTGTATGACCTTTAGAAGCTGGATTGATGCTTGTGAGCTCATGGACTTGGGATTCTTTGGCAACAGATTTACTTGGAGCAATCTACGTGATGGCAGTGCCAGGATCTATCAACGTATTGATTGGGCCTTTGTAAATAGTGCTTGGCGGGTACTATTTTCTGAAGCGATAGTTCGACACCTTCCCCGGATTTACTCTGATCACTGTCCAATCCTACTCCACCTTCAGGGCATTCCTACTATCATTCCTCGGCAACGTCCCTTTCATTTTGAGGCAATGTGGCTAACTCATCCGGATCTTGCTAGGCTGATTAATGATCATTGGGACTCTTCTTCTAGTGACCTCCATGTCTTTACTTCCACTCTTCGTGACAAGCTACGACAGTGGAATGCTTCCACGTTTGGAAATCTTTTTCAATGTAAACACCGTTGTCTCTGGCGCCTTGAGGGTGTTCAGTGTTCCCTTATACAGCAGCCTCACCATAGTCTCTTCCTCCTTGAAAAGCAACTGCAAATGGAATATCATGGCATCTTGGAGCAAGAGGAATATTTCTGGTATCAAAAGTCACAGGTTCAATCTATTGAATTTGGTGAGCGCAACACCTCCTTTTTCCATATATCTGCTCTTAACAAACGAAGGCGCAATAAAATTATATCTCTCCGAAGACCAGATGGTTCTTGGTGTGCAGATTTGGGGGAGATGAAACACTTAGTCAAACAACATTTTGAGATTATTTTTGCACCCCCGCCAGATGACTTTCCTATTGATGCCATGCCCCCATGTCCGTCTCTTCTGGTGGATCAATGTCAGACGTTGCTTACATCGGTCACGTTGGAGGAAACCAAGGCATCAGTTTTTGGGATGCGTCCATTTAAAGCCCCAAGTCCCGATGGCTTTCAGCCTCTCTTCTACCAACGTTTTTGGCCTACGGTGGGCACTTCCTTGCACCAGCTTATTTGCGATAGCCTTCAAAATGGCACCTTCCCCGAGGATCTATGCAAAACTCTTGTCGTGTTGATCCCGAAGGTTGACACTCCTGAATATGTCCACCAGTTCCGACCTATTGCCCTGTGTTCCGTTGCTTACGAAGTTATTACAAAGCTGTTGGTCAATCGACTCCGCTCTTTTTTGCCTGACTTGGTTTTCGCCTAATCAAAGCTCCTTTATCCCTGGTCGTATGACTACCGACAATATCCTTCTCGCCCAGGAGATTATTCATAGTATTCGATTACGAAGAACCAAGATTGGGAGTATGGCCCTCAAAATTGATCTTGACAAAGCATATGATCGAGTTCGGTGGGACTTTCTCCACCATACCCTCCGTAGCTTTGGAGTTCCTGACCGTTGGTGTAAACTCATTATGTACTGTGTTCAATCCACCCAAATGGCGTTTCTATGGAATGGTGAAGCTTCTGAGTACATACAACTCATAGAGGGTTGCGACAAGGAGATCCCCTTTCACCCTATCTATTCGTCTTACTAAGATTTCCCATCTTTTCTTTGCCGATGACTTATTCCTTTTTGGCCGAGCCACTATCCAACAGGCACATGTTATCAAAGATTGTTTGAATCTTTTCAGTTGTGTGTCAGGCTTAACTGTTAACCTCCGCAAATCCAGATTCTACGCCTCACCTCACATGAGTAGCTCTCTTTGCAATTGTGTTGGAAAGGTACTGGGCATCCCACGCACGTCCGATCTTGGCTGTTACTTGGGGGTTCCCCTCTTGCATCGCAGAGTCACCAGACATACTTACCAAGGTATTATTGATAAGGTACAGCAAAAACTTGCAGGTTGGAAGGTGAAGCATCTCAACCTTGCTGGTCGTGTAACCCTGATACAAAGTGTCACCTCTGCCATTCCAATTCATGCCATACATACTACACTCCTACCTCGGGTGACATGTGATAAAATTGATAGTCTAAATCGACGATTTTTATGGGGTGGCCACAACGGAGTTTGTACACTACACGTCGTTAATTGGCACACTGTCTGTCTTCTCAAAAGACAAGGTGGCCTGGGTCTAAAAAGTATGCGTGAATTAAATCTATCCATGCTTGCCAAAATTTTGTGGCGCTTAATTACTGCACCACCTATTGCTTTGTGGTCCCGCATACTATTTGAGAAATATAGTAATCATGGGGTGTTTGATTTCGATCGCTACCACCCCACCTGTTCTTATACGTGGAGGAGTATCCAGCGAGGAGCGGAGGTTTTAGATCTGGGACTTGGTTGGCGAATTGGTGATGGCACAGCTGTAGACTTTTGGGATGCCACTTGGTTAGGGAACAACCCTATTCGGGCAGCCATGGAGAACTCTGGTCGGCACATGTAGGCTGCTCAGGTGAGCAACTTTATTGATCACGATAACCAATGGAACAGGGAGTTAATTGCAGCTATCCTTCCCGATGATCTTGCTCAGGCTGTTCTTGGTGTTCCTCTGCCGCGTGCCCCCAACCTGACTCGATTATTTGGAAACTCTCTCCAACTGGGACATACACACCATGTACAGGCTATAACGCCTTGATGAACTTTCCTTCTGCCAGGGATGCCGGGTTTTCTCGTCTATAGACTATCCCTGGACCCTCTAAATGGGGATCATTTCTTTGGCTTGCCAGGAGGAATCGACTTCATACCCAACATCTTCGGCTGATGCGAGGTATTTCCAATACTGCAGTGTGCCACACTTGTCACCTCGAGGATGAAATTTCCATCCACATATTGCGTGATTGCCCCCATGGCTAAAGCACTATGGCTCTAACTCATTTCACCTCCTACATGGCAAGCACGGTCGACTATGGAGCTTCTGGACTGGATTGATATGAATCTGGGCCGTAACAGTTGGTTTCTAGATAAGTACCCTTGGTTTATTGTCTTTGCAGCAACTTTGTGGTTTTTATGGAAGTGGCGATGCCAATTACTGTTTGATTATGATTTTGTTAAACCTTGTTTCCCTCTTAACATTATTTTTGCAGAAATAGAGGATGCGTGTCGCATTTGGCAGCTGGAACTTGACAAAGTCACATCCATGGAGACCCGTTTCATTGCATGGGAACCGCCTACTGGGCACTGGGTCAAGTTGAACACTGATGGCGCCTCTCGTGGCAACCCCGGGACAGCTGGCTATAGCGGTCTGCTTCGTGATCATGTGGGGCGATGGCTACTTGGTTTTTCTGGCAATCTGGGGGTTAGTGATACTGTGGCCGCGGAGCTTGAAGCGATTCGACAAGGCTTTGACCTTGCCTCGTCAAATGGCTTTCGACATATTATTCTGGAGACAGATTCTATGACAGCTTTGACACTCCTCACCACACCGTCATCTCGCTTTGCTCCGCTGGGACACTTAGTGGATGACATCAAGGCCTTCTTGCATCGTGAATGGTCTTGTCGGTTACAGCATCGTCACCGCGAAGGCAACAAGCGTGCGGACTTACTAGCAAGAGGGCTGACAGCAGTGATCTACTGCATGTATACCATTATCCACCACCAGCTCTATACTTGCAGCTGGCCGAAGATCACAGGGGCGTAGCCTATCCACGCTACTTCAAATGTTGATTTAATTCTCTTGTCTTTACTTTCCTTTCCTTTGTACCCAAAAAAAAAAAAATTGGGCGGCGATTGACTTGACCCTACTGAAGCCATCAATCATAATTCCAGTACACTGGAAACTAAACTGAATTGACCGCTGCACAACGTAGAGAATGTTTTGTCCCTATGTTTCTTTTTTCCTTTGAGAGTACGTATTTGCATTTGGAATGGTCCACAAAAAGCACCTCCCACAAGATAATATAGCTTTTGAAAGTTGATTAAAACGTTAAAAAGATCGGTATTGGTATTGGTGGTGGCTCATGCCTTTTGTCGTGCAAAATAATCTGAAAATAAATATGATGATGAAAAGGTTCAAGCATCATCAGCTTTTACAATATTACAACAATATCAATCTAATAAGAATTTCGTACGAGACGTGACGCCAGAGAAAGTCTACTATTACAATGGTTACTGCATCCTCTGAAACAAAATAATAGCTTTATCAATTGGTTCAAAGATCTTGATAAGAAGCTCGTAACTAGGGCTGCAAATCAACTGATAAAACTCAGGATTAGGAAGGATCATTAAGGATTTGGGCTATACTTGAGACTACAACCTCGTTTTGGAGTCCATTTAAGGCCTGGTAAAAATCTCAAAACTTTTCTGCAATTACTCGCCTTCTGATCCAAATCCAAATAAATGCAAAATTATGTTTTGCATCTAATTAACAGAGAAATCTGAGTTACAACTCAACACTTGCTTGTATTGTATTTTCTTCGGCGACATCGAAGAAAAGATTAACAAAAGGCATCCAATCCAAATCAAAAACAGGTCACTCACGCTTCGTTACTCTCTATCCACAAGTGTCTACACTTACGCATTTGTAAATGGAGAGTTTTCTTCCACAAACCTCACTGGATTTGCTCCAACTTTGTCAGCTTCCAAGCACAGATTTTGATGACACCCCAGTTGATTTTTTTCCCCCCCTATGGGAGCACTCTTCTAACAAACAGTTGACTCATTCTACGTCTCTGATATAGATCTATGTATTTAATTAACTTCCGCAAGTTTTGAGGAAGAAAGATGATAACTTTTCTTGAATGGCTCTTCTGAATGCTTCACTCCAGTTTCATTTGAAGCTTATCCGTAGTACATTATCATAAAGTCGTTTTCTTGGTTTTGTTTCTGCAGAAAAAGGAAGGAAACTTAAAAAGAACATCTTTTACAGAATTTGAAGCATGGTTTTGGCTGCGCTGGCACTGATATTGGGGGTATTATTGGGTGGTCTTCTTCTAATTCCACGATATCGTAAACTTGGTACTTCTGCTCTCCTTTTCTTGTTTCTTCCTTAGTAATTTGATATACTGGTTCGCTTTAAAGTTTCAGAACCCTAGAAAAATGAGACATTTTTGCAGCTTCTGACTAGTATAAGTATGTTCAATGCAGCTCACACAGAAAAGGCTTCCTCTAATTCAGGCGGAGTTAAGGTGCGTGTAATACTTGGAACCTGTAAAACATCCCTTAAAAGGCTCTAAATTTCACTAGTCATTGTCACAGAGTTGTTATGTCCAGTGCTGAGAGAACTTGAAAGTCAAAGCTTCTTCTCGTGTGTGTATGAAATAGACTGATGGCTCTTGCTTTCTTGTAAACTTAGGTAACTAAGAATTGGACCTTGAGATCTGAATGGTTTATGAAGTTTGGAAATTATGAAAGAAATTTGACCCTTTCCCTCATTTCGATGTGATACTTTTAAGATGCTCTTTGTTGCAGGGTGTCAAAAGGGTATTCAGTTTTCTCTTAGCTATCTGATTAAATTATTTTGTTAAGCATAGTTCTGCGTTGGAAATTATGGACTGTAGGAGCTCGCTTGGTACTAAGCATTGTTATATGCTTATACCTATCTTTCCTCTTTGAATTAAGTTGATTGAATTGTTTGACTTAAATGCTTTAGCATTGATAGCAGCACTCTTCTTGGCATTTGTTGTATCTAATATGTTGATTGTTGCATGGTTATGATCCGATCGAAATAGGATATAGATAATGAAAAAAAATTTCAAGCCCTACCTAAGAGCATTTCGTCTCCTTGTCATCGATGAATGGACTTAGGACCATAGAATTAAGATCTTATCCATTACAATTTTCCATATGTTTTCCTTGTGGGATTCAATCTATTGTTCTTCCCATCTGGTGATTTAATTAATTCCTGTATAATTATTTGCGTCAAACTGTTAATTAACTCTCGCTGATATTTCTACTGGACTGCTTGTTGCACTTAGGTAACGAAAACTTACAGTAAAGCTGAAGTCACATTGCATAACAGGAGAACCGACTGCTGGATTATTATAAAGGACAAGGTACTAGTTTTAGTTAATCTTCCATACAGTGCTATGAACCATCTATGATACTGATATGATGTAAAAGAATTATCTACTTTGTTTCATACTCGATGTCTCCAACATTGTCTTCTCTATCTACAGGTCTATGATGTTACTTCTTATGTAGAAGAACATCCAGGTGGTGATGCCATTCTAGCACATGCTGGGGATGATTCAACTGAAGGATTTTATGGGTATGCACCTGTCAGCCGACTGCATAAAGTTTATAAGAATTTATATGTTTCTTGTTTCTGCGAAGATTGATCACTGTATGGACAAGATTGCAATGTTACAATTGCTTACAATTGAGTGATATTTCTCAAAAGAAAAAAGGCAAAAAAATGTCAGCTTTCTGTTTATCAGGCTTCAATCTCAGCATATAGGAAAACTAGTGGCTATGGTAGATACATTCCAGTGGGTCTGATCTAATCGATTTTGTCTCTTAGGCCCCAGCATGCAACCCGAGTCTTCGATATGATTGATGACTTCTACATTGGAGATCTACAGCAGTAGGTCACTGCAGGCATTGGCTAAGGAAATTGTTCAGGAAATTCTACTCAAAAGTGGCCAGGTCTCCTGTCAGGTTTTCTGCTTTCCATGCAACAACATTGTCTTGTATCATTAGCATACTTCGTGTTTATTTAACTTTTGACAGTAGGTTGAAAGGAAATCGACATGAAGGACAGGAAATAAATTTTGCTTCAGACGTGTATCTTGATAGTTTCATTTCTAATTTTCAATCTTTTTAACTTCAGTATGTACAATTATTCTGAAACCTGTTTTCAAGTGCGATGGTAATGAAACCAAAGAAATGAATTGCTGGTAGCAAGTGCTCGTGATTAGGATACTACTTGAATTGCTTTCGACTGATCCAACCATTGACAATTTCAAATGGAGTTGAAGATGAATATAAAAACGAATTTTACAGACTAGTGGCTTTTGATTTTGAAATTAGTGGAGATGATGCGGCTGAGAAAATAGCACATATTTATATATATATTGATGAAGCCCTTTGAGAAAGAATTAGAATTCTACTCAAGTGATCCAGATAAAAAGGCAATCGCAATTTTAATTAATCCCAAACTTGAAAAAAGTACTTAAACCATTTCTTAATTGCAGAGAATGAACAATGCCCTCTGCAACCTCGCATTTGACTATTTTGGACTATAAAGAGCTGCGTAAATTACAGAACGAATTGTTGCAGATTACAAAATCAACCCTGGTTGTAAGGAGGGTTGACTCCAGGAATCAAATTGAATAAATTGAGACTAAAATTCCTAAATCACTTGAATCAATCAACAATGGCCTAATGCAAAACCTATTCCAAGAGATATATCCAACCGAGAAAATGAATCCTAGTTACCCATTGAATCTTAATAGCCTGGCTAGACAATGACAAGCTTGTAAAACATCATCTCTAGACGTCATATTTCTTAGGTTGTCTCCACTGATCCAAACTTCTCATCAGTCTGCCAAGGAACGTGGCTTTAGGAGGAGCTCCTTTCTTTCCTAAATGTTTGCCTCCCAAGTCTGTGTAGATAGGACCCATATCCTGTGTTCTCTCAATCTGCACAATTGTTTACCAAAATAGATGCTGCTAAGTAGTTCTAAGATCGTATGATTTATTAAAAGCACTGAAAATGATGCGGATCTCTCTTACTCCGGGTGTAATTCGGTGCTTCATGTTATATATAAACCATTAAGGTAGACTGTCTGTTACGAGTTTTGATACAGCTTTTTCTAAATTATACACGGTTTTTAGATGGAGATACAACATGGATATCTATGACTGGGCATAAGGTCCAAACTGACATACCTTGCTTATCTTCCCACCCTTCAAGTGGTATCTTATACCAGACCAATTGATGGACTGAGAAAAATGTGAACGTACAGCAGATACGGGATATAAAAAGTTATCCACCAGCATTGCTATGAACACCTGCGCCAATGTAAATTATATTTTTTTGATAAGTGCCAAGTCATCATCATAAAATTTAAACGCCCAACATAACATATTTCTGCTCCTATTTCCATTATTTCATTCCAAAGGTGAAACTTGTATTCTGATCTGACCCCTTTTGAGCATTGCTTTTTTTATAAAAGTTATTATCCTAATTTTAAGGAACCCACATTCAACATTAAAAACAATAAAATAAGTCAATTGTTGTGACTACAATTACAAAGAACAGTTTTTCTGGAAATACAAGATACATGGACAATTTAACAGGAATAGGGATCTTGATATCAAACATGAATCTTCCAAAGAAGTGCTACCATATACACTCGGTAAAAAAAAAATGGTAAAGTGAAATACTCACAAGGACCCAGTTATATGTGGCTAATGATAATTGAGGTGCCTCAGGGGATAGCATGTTGCACAGCTCAACTTCTATCCTAGTCAAGTTCCACATTGAGAACAGTTCTGTAAAGGTACATATTGCTTGGCAGGTGACGAGTAACAAACCTGTGGACGTAATTTGCTAAGCTCTAAGCATAAGAAATCAAATTTAAAAGATGCAAATTATTGATATCAAAGTTGAGCTCTAGTTCTATCATTTTGGCCAGAAAATGCAAAACCATAAGATAAAGCAAAGTAGAAAATGATCATGGACACATGAGTAACATACAAACGATGAAAAGAGCATTTGCTAACTCAGGTATCTTAAGACATTATTGGGTCTTGAAACACAACTGCCAATCCACTCACGGTAGTATCACATCTACTCACTTGAATCCTAGAAAAATGTGGAGAATAAAGGATAATCATAATTGCAATGTTTTTACTGAAAAAATGAAAAGTTCTTTCAAGCATGATTATTGAAAAAAAAAAAGCGCAAGCCTGGTTTTCCAATGTAATGGAATAGAGCTGATATGCTTTCCTACCAATCCACTAAAAAGTGAATATTTTAAATAGGGTCAAGAGCACCTGTCCTCAAGGACAACACGAATGTTTTGAATGAATATTCTTTACTATATCAGGATAATGGCCCTTTTTATAATTTTGACCTGCAAAGGAATAATGTAATATTGCTCCATCTAACCAACCAAAATAACGGTTCTCCAGTCATAATGGACTCACCATTAGATATAAAGGCTGTCTCGCCTTGTGCATATCCTCGAATATATATGCATAGTGCAGCTACAACATGTGTCATGGACATAAGATATGGCCAAACAAAACCCCATGACAAATAGCAGTGAGTTGCAAACAATCCCTTATTCATCCACCAGTTAACATTTGATATGTAGGATTCCAAAACAAATGTTTGCTTCCTCAAGTAATTCCAGTACCTAGAATAGAAGTACAAGAAGACAATTTGAGATAAAATTCTGTGCAATTTAGTCTAAGGAAGTGACAATCACAAACCTTGAGAAACTTAGGTCACTAGCAAGAGGGTGTGGGAAGACTGCAACTGGGGGCGATGTAATAAGCCTCTTGTGAGCTCCTGGGAAGAGATTGCAAAGTCAAACGTAAAAAAGAATGATGGCTTATCACATGAAAAAATTAAAGTGCAAGAGACAAAGACGGAGATTGCTATTGCCAAACAATTTCATTTACCAGCTATAGCTGCAAGAGTCATATCATCAGAGTATCCTCCATTGCGAAGTCCCGAGACCACACCATAGCGGTCATATCTAAACTCATTAGCATGCATCTGAAAAGAAACTAAAACAATTAGATAAATTTCAACCTCTAGACAAAATCAAAAGTACAGCCTTGAATACCAACCATCATGCATCCTCCCCAAAGAAAGAATGTTTTCCCACCAGTGGCAAAACCCATTGAACAAGGCTGTAAACAAAAGAAGTCCACATGTTCACGTGTTAGGTTATTTGCAGTATACACCACCAGCACAATTATACCCAAGAATATAGCTCAAAGTTTCAATTCAATTTTCTGGAAACATAACTGCACCAGCAAATTCAAGTAAAAGCAAGAATAACAACATAGAGACTGAGAAAAAGAGGAACATGAACCCTATTATTTATAGCAAATGTATCATCCAAGACAAATGCAACTTGAATACAAGCAGTTTAAACATGAACCTGCAAACTTTTTAAACGATTGGTAATTCAAGATTTCCGCGTAATCTCTAACTATGATTCAAGAAAATGTTCTCTATAGTCTAAGATTGTTGAGAAAGATATTTTTTCATCCACTCTCCAAGTGTGGCCCCATTACAACCCCAAATTGATCCACAACTGCACAGTGATTACAGAAGGATGAAAAGCATAAAAAAAATGGAGTGCAAGATACAACAAAATGTGCACCTTCTACACGGAGTTCATAAGACTATAATAATGAAGGAAAATATCAGGGAATCTAATAAAAGTTTTTGTACCATATGATATTCATAGATGCAGTAACTTCCTAAGCTCCCAGAAGGCAGATCAAGAGGGTATCCAGTTTGAATATATATCTGCAGACATTACTAGATATTAAAATCATAAAATCTATTTAGTAATTTTGAGCAATATACCAGCAAGTATCATCACAACAATAATAACCAGACCTCAGGATTCTTTTCCATCTCAGCAGTGAGGGCTCCAATTGACCCAGGATGCAGCCTAACATCGTCATCCAAAAACAATACGTACTTGCTCTCTTTGTGCATTTGCTCCACCCCAATCTTGACAAGAACACAATTATAAATATATCAGAATGCTAGCATGCTTCTTGAAGCGAGAATAGAAAGGATAACATGTCATAACAAAGTTCTAGATATGAAAATAACAAAAAGTATGTTCACTCATCTTTTAAGTGAAGTAGACTAAAACTTGGAAAAAAGAAAAAGTTTACTAATGATGGTTAAAATACAAAGCAATAATTAAAAGAAGAAGTAGGTTGCTAAGTACCAACTGATTATGAATCTTCTGACTACATGTTGTTGACAAACCAGCAACAACAATTTTAGCTTCAACTTCATCCTGCCGGGTAACAAATGATTAAGGGTCAGGAAAGAAGCTGTTTAGGCAAATACTCCAGATGCCAATATAAGTATGAGGATAGCGATGCCAATGACATAGAGATTTACAAAGAATATGAACACATTCTTCGGTAATGAAAGCAATCACCATTATTCTCAGAAAGGTGAAAGCAGTTCATATAACAGTAGAAGCAAACAGAGTGTAGTAAACTTCAATAGAAAGATAAGCTTCTAGAACAGATAATGAATTTGAAATATAGGACCATCTTATGCTCTGCATAAACCATGAACACACAACTTGTTACAATCGAGATCATCTGTTAGTTATCCTGAATAACCAGTATTTTCAACACAAAAATACATTAATCCTTCAAATCTACCTTGAAATCAGCTAACAAGCGAGATACAGCATGATAAGCAGGATCTTCTTCACTTTCCACTACAAAAAGGAATTCCAATGGACCGCCATATAGTGATGTAATCTGCATTTATGCACAAGTCAGTAATAGCAGAAACACTCATAGGAGAATAGCTTCTAAGGACCAATAAATAAAGCTCAAATATTAGAACCAAATAAGATTATCATTAGAGATATATTGCACTTATCTTCTTGATGAAGGAAATTACAGGGAAAAAAAGAATGAAGCAGTCATAGCCGATAATTCTTTAATATATAGTCCAGATGTGTAAACTTTATCTTGAAGACAAAACTAACACTCATCGTCAAAGAGTTTAGAGATCCAGGAAACAAACAACATCAGTAAAATCATATAACCTGTGGCTGATAAAGAACATTGAGAACAGGAAACTGAAAAAAATAAAGACAAATGGCACGCTGATTTTCCTCAATTTCCTTTTTCTTGAACAAGGATGAAAAATAAGCAGAAACAAGAAAATGTGGGAAACAACTTCAAGAAAACAGAACTGCTTTACCTGACTTCTCCAGTTATGTAGATTGTGTTCTCCAAATCCCTTTAAAGGCATAACAACAGACACTCTAGGTAGATTGACCTGGTTAGAGTGCTCCAGTTCATGAATATCAGAACAAAGAAATGCAAAACTATTGCCAGCTTTCATGTTATCCTTCATCCGCTTGATTTCTCTATTCCTATTAAAAAGCAAAATGAAAATTTCTGTGATATCTTACAACTGTCAATTCTAGCAAAATGATGCCCAAAGACGGGAAAGGTACATTGATCAAATCTTGGTACCTTACAAAGGCAGCAAAGGCCCACCCAATAGCAAGACATAAGCAAATTACACATCCCTGCAGCACAACCAAAACTTCATTTTCTTCTAAAGCCTCATAAAATTCTAGTTAAGATTGACAAAACAAAAAACAGAAAGCAAGTCAATGAAAAGTGAATGCTATTGAAAAGACATGGTCAGGTGATAAGTATCTCCAGAAACCACCAATGGCCAACAGGAAAACATGTTATTGCTGCAACAACTCATACCACTGCCTTTCCTACAGAACTCAGTATGTGACCATGAACCCAAAAAAGATCTTAGATAACTTTCTTCAGGAAAATTCAATTGCTCAAAAACTTCCTCAACATCATTTATCATGATATCACTGTATTCTCCCCATCACATCTGCACTCAGTTTCTAATAAAATTTACCTTTGAATGCCTAACAATGTCAAAAAGTAGCCACTGAAAGGTCTCACAGGGAAAAGCATACTCAAGTTCAACAGTGTCACTAACTACACTTGCTAAAATTATTATACTTGCATGGCATAGAGATAGAAAAAGCATCAGGTGGAAAAACTAGAAGAAAATCTAACCACGCCACTACAATGATATTAAAAATAAAGCCATGAAAGATTTGCATCAAATAACCACGCTTAATTTGGCACCCACAGCATGGACATCAATGTGACTTAAAAAGCTGTAGGATATTCAAACTAATCATCTCCAAGAGGGAATAAGAAGCCCGAGTAGCTAACATTTCTCTCTAAGGCCAATCAGTTATAAACCTGATCAACACTAAAAGGAAAAACAAAAAAGTAAAAAGCAATCCCCTGCCAAGGTTTCCATTGGTTCAAAGTTGCACAGCCTTCAACAACTGGCCGCTGTCAGCAATGTAATCTGCAACCATTAGGTTATCATAGAGCAACCTCCAATTCATCAACTTGTACTTAAAAGAGTTTTTGGCCAAGTAAGGATATGGAAGACAAAAAATTCGATTGAACATCATTCAAAACATAAGATTCCATAACTGACTTCGATGCCAAGAGATAGGTAAGTACACTCCTAACAAATAAAGCTCTCAGAAATAATTCAATCAAGGCGCATCAATTAGAGTAATTCCTTCCCACTAAAATCTAGATCTCAAAATGATTGCACCAAGAAACAAAAAGTACGTAGAGAAAAGTTAAATTGCGAGAACTGGGGGACTTAACAACTGCGCTGGCTGCTTAGTCCTCCAAGAGTTACTTATAAATGCATTATCTTTTTTCTCATCTCAAAAGGTCAACTTCCACTCAAATCTCAACCTACCCTAGCTTCAGTTGATAAGTCATATTCAAAATCGCTCCACTAGCATTCCGCCTACCTATATAAACCAAAAATCCTCGATGCTACAGTCACAAAGCAGACAGCTCCATCCTATACAATGATGCTAATAAATAAGAGACAAAATAGCTTTCTTGTTCCCCACTTTCCCAGGTGGACACCACTCATAATCGTCCACCAAAAAGAGAAATTTCAAATATTACAACAAGAATAAAAGTTCAAATTGAAAACGGTAAGGAAAGGAACTCAAATCCGTTAACATTGACGCCAAAGGAAACAGACGCCGATCGACGAAAAAGAAAAACAGCAAAAAACCTGGATCTGAATGAAAACGGCGATAGGACTACAACAGGCTCTACTCAAAGCGAATATCAGCGAAACGAACCCCATTGTAGCCGCCGTCGCTCTCCGACGTCGATAGTATAGGCCAAGATTCCAACTTCACCCCACTCTCTATCTACAACTATCACTATCAAACAACCAATCAATTAAACCAAAATGCGTTACACTGCAAACAGAAAATAATGAAAAGAAACAGAAACACAGAGAAGAGTGACAGACAGAGAGAGCTTATGAAAAGAGTCTTTGTACGAGTGTGTACAGAGAGAGACCAGCTTGTAATTCATTAAATTTCTTTTTTTTTTAATTTTATTTTAAATGAGGAATAAAGTAGCATATCATTAATTAATTATCATACATAGCCTAGGCACGAGTCGGAAAAGAAAGCACTCAGGGGTTGAGCGAGAGGGAAAGACCGTTAGTTATGGGCAGTTATTTATAGGTATTCATTGACACGTGTAGTGATAATTGGCACGTGTGAAGTACTCACCCAGACCCAGTTTCCTAAAGTGGCAAAATGGCTTCAGCTTTGCCGCTTCGGGGGTTTCTCCTTTTAATTTTTACTTTTGGTTGGTGTTTGGGGTAAAAAATAAAATACTGCATTTCCTTTCACATTATATAGGCGTCGCTATTAGGACACCTTGTCACGTATCAAACGCCACCTCTTTATCAGAACTTGACCAATGTTTTCCTTTGTAAATTTTGAAATTAATTATTACAAAACTTTATGGTGATAATACTTATCATAAACCAGGAAAGAGGTCCAGATAAGGAGAGGAACGTTGCAAGTCGTTCAGTGATTAGTATTTTTTTTTATTACGTCCCGACCAAAATATATTTGTATCATGCTACGATTGTTAAGGATCAAAGGAAGCCCATGTGGGTGTGTTCAATATACCGAATCTCTGGATTTGATTATACCCATTGAATTGAGTGTTAATATATTGTTTAAAAAGGTTCACATTACTTGATCAAGACAGAGACGCAAGTTACCAAAATGACAAAATCTTATCAACTAAGAAAACAAAACCTGTGTGCTTTGTCTGGGTTGACGACCATTTCCAAAGGAATGCTCGAAAACAACATCACGAGGATTTAAGCACCTTGATTATGATTGATTGGCCTTGCAGAATACGAAGTTCATCTAAAGTTGCTAGTTACGTTAATGAGTTGGCTTATAATTATGCCAGCTCATAAGTTTCATCTCATGCTTTCATCGACCCTAATTTAGATTTTTGGGGATATTTTAACCTTTTTCTTTTGTAAAGTTATGCTAACCTTAAATGGGTATAATAGTCAATGGCTGTGTTACCTTTTAAATAGGACCTGCATGTGCTCTGCTCGAATCCAATATACTGAACTGAAAAACTATACGGGCTAACGAATAAAGAATGTCCCTTTACATATATGTTGATTTATATTCTTTTATGGGCTGTATAATTTTAGTATTGAATTTAAATCCACCGATTTTGGATAGATTGTGAAGCAACTCTTGTTTTAACTATTTAATTTGGTATTATTTTAGTTTCAAGTGTTTATTTTAAGAATAAAGCTTAACCAGGAACCAAATATTTAACATATACTAAAAAAAATGCAGAAAGAAATAATTTTTTCTCTCAAATAATCTCTTTTTCCTTCAAAATAACAGTCTCAAGTCACTACTTTTCTTTTAATATATAAGGGGCTAAATTTTAACATTTAAGTCGTTTAGACTAAATTCAATAAATAGAGTTTCTTTTAGTATTTCCTACTCAAGGCATTCAATTTTGATAATTTAAAATTTTGCAAATATAAAACTCTTTGTTCTTAAAAAGAAACTTATGGAAGATACACTTGTGAATAAGAGTTACTATGTCTCAACTAGGAGTTAACATTTTTACCTTATTTAGGATTAGTATTTATTAGGGGTTGACATTTTATCTTACTTTAAGAGTTAATGTTTTACTTTATTTAAGAGTAGTGTTAATTATATATATCTTTGTATATACATATAATCTTTTAGAAATCAAGGGGAATTGTTCGATCTTAGATATTGACCATGGATCTTCTACTTACTATCAACAATTCTTATGCCTATTAGTCAACAGCTAGCAGCGTGATTCTAGCAGTACATAATCAAGGATATCTCAAATATCTTTGTCATTATAATTGTATATTATAGCTGTTAATATTTCTATAATTAGTTAGCAGATTGTTAGCTTATTAGCTTGATTATAGGATCATGATTTAGCAAGATAATATCTCCAGAAACCTGTATATATTTCTGCTTTCGTTGAATATAATATTGAGCAAGTTTCTCCAATCTATTAGTGTTTCTGTTATGGTATCAGAGAAAGGTTCATCCATGTCTTCCAAAACTCAATCCTCTAGCACACCTTCTTCGTCTCTTTCTCCTTCCTCACTTATTCCAGCAAACCCTGCAACCTTACCACATGCGCAGTTCACTTTTGCCATTAAACTCACACCAACCAATTATCTAATATGGAAGACACAATTCAATCCAATCTTGAAAGGATACAATCTTACCTCTCACATTGATGGAACAACTGTTCCTCCAGCAACTATGATTGATCAGGAGACTCAAACCACTGTTCCCAATCCTGAATTCCAGAATTGGGTCTATCAAGATCAACTCTTGGTAGGATGGATACTTGCCTCTCTTACAGAGGAAGTATTTCCCTATGTCGTTGGGCAGGAATCAGCTCATGAGGTGTGGGAAGCCCTCAAGGATGCTTTTGGTGCTCAATCAAGCGCAAGACAAGTCCAGCTTCATATGCAATTACAAAACCTCTCTCCAGAAGATAAGTCGATGGCTCAATTCCTCAAAGAAGCCAAAAACATCAAAGATCAACTTGCACAGGCGGGAATGCCAATTGGAAATGCAGAATTTAATGCCAACATTTTCAGATTGTTACCAGCCGATTATCACCCCATTCTTGCTGGAATTTCCTATAGGAAAGATGAAGTAAGTTTTTCTGAATTATCTGGTATGCTTATTTCACATGAGATTTTGTTGCAAAGCTCACGAAAACCAGTATCAGTGGTTGCCAATATGGCTCGTCATGAATCAGATCAATACCGAAACAACAACAGCAGGTATAACAAAAATAATACCTACAAGAACAACAATAACAGCAAGGGAAATTACAACAACAAATCTGGAAAGAAATGGTTTGTTAATCCTTGTCAGATCTGCAATATGAATAATCACCAAGCCAAAACTTGCAGAAAAAGGTTTGACAAGAACTATAAGACACCTACGGCTAATGTTGCAGTCTGCAATTCCTCAGTCAAAAATAATGATTGGTACCCTGATTCGGCAGCCAGTCATCATATGACACCAGACCTGGCGAGCTTGGGTATTTCAGAAGAATACAAGGGCACAGATAATGTGATTATTGGAAATGGATCAGGTATATCTATTAAGCACATTGGTCAGTCTACTCTCTTAACCAAACATAAGCCATTGTTTATGAATATAACATTCTTCATGTGCCTACAATTCAAAAGCAATTGATGTCTGTCCATAAAATTGCCAAAGACAATAAGTGTGTTTTTAAATTTTATGACTCACATTTTGCTGTGAAAGATCAGATCACAAAGAAAATCCTACTAAAGGGCCTGTTGAGGATGGTGTGTACAAATTCTCAGGTACACAATTACAAAATTTACGGAAGGGACCTCAAGCTTTTGTGGCTGAGCGACTTAGTTTGAAGGATTGGCATGCTCGACTTGGACATGCTCAATATGGGACGGTTTCAAAAATTGTTCGTGATTTTAATTTACCTTGTTCAATAAAAAATGTTCCAGTCCAAACTTGTGAATCCTGTTGTCTTGGCAAATTGAGTAGATTGCACTTACCATCAACTGGAACTGTTACTCGCAATAAATTTGATTTAGTTCATGGAGATGTATGGGGCCCTGCTCCAATGACTTCTATTGCTGGTGAAAAGTATTTTTTGATTTTAGTTGATGATTTCTCTCGCTACACTTGGATTTACCCAATTAAATTAAAGAGTGATGTGTATAATATAATCTGTCAGTTTGTGGCAATGATTGATAGACAGTTTAACATGCACGTCAAGGCTTTTCAATCCGACTGGAGAGGTGAATTTCGAAATGTAAATACATTTCTGAAGAACTCAGGAATAATTCATCGAGTTGTCTGTGCTCATACAAATGAACAGAATGGGACTGTAGAGAGAAAAATTAGGCACATTGTTGACACTGGCTTATCTATGCTGGCTCACTCCAAAGTTCCGTTGAAGTTCTGGAATCATGCTTTTGTTGCTGCTGTTCACATTGTGAATCGACTACCATCTCCTGTCATTAATAATGTCTCGCCTTATGAAAAATTGTTTGCTCGCCCACCTAATTATCATGCTCTTAAAGTGTTTGGGTGTACAGCTTATCCATTGCTCCGATCTTATAATGCCAACAAATTCTCATTTCGAAGCTCACCTTGTGTCTATCTTGGGAATGCAACTGATCATGCAGGTATTATTTGTTTTGATCCTCACCATCATCGAATATATATCTGCAAGCATTATAAGCTGGATGAGATGCGATTTTTATATCATGACGCCTCTCAATCTCAGAAGTCCATCTTGGGATCACCATCTGCTGCCCCCATCGACTTTTCTCCTTGGCTCACATTACATGTCGCGCCTCCAGTATCTTCTTCATTGACGCCACATGCCCGTTCTGTTCCCTCTATCTCTTCGACTCCTCAATGTCAAATCACAGAACTCGAATCTCCTCCTTCTACTCCAGCACTGATAGAAGGTTCTTCTAACACACCATTATCTCCACCAGTTCCTGGTGCTTCTGAACCGCTGGTAGCAGCTCAGTTATCCTCAAACAGTGAGCATCAGTCACCCATTCCGGCATCCACTAGACAACATAATCATCCAATGACGCTTCGACCCAATCCTAAGAAGAAGATTCTTTATGCAGCAACAGTTTCTTCAACTTCCTGCCTTTCCAACATCTTGGAACCCACGTCATACACTCAAGCATCTAAATACAAAGAGTGGAGAGAGGCGATGGGTAGTGAGATCACCGCGCTACTCAAGCATGGTACTTGGGACCTTGTTCCAAAACCAGCTAATGCCAACGTTGTGGGCAATAAATGGGTCTATAAGGTTAAACAAAATGCAGATGGGAGTCTTGAACGATTGAAGGCCAGATTGGTAGCCAAAGGCTACACACAACAAGAAGGAGTTGATTACTCAGCCACGTTCTCGCCAGTTATCAAATCTACCACAATCAGACTACTTCTGTCCTTGGCCATCTCAAACCACTGGCATCTTCGACAACTGGATATTTCTAATGCCTTCCTCAATGGGCATTTGGACGAAGCAGTTTATATGGCACAACTACAGGGCTTTGTTGATCCTAGGTGTCCTGATTATGTGTGTCGGTTGCGACGATCGCTTTATGGTCTTAAACAAGCACCAAGGGCCTGGTACAATCGACTCAGTTCTTTTCTATTACGTGTTGGATTTCAATCCTCCAATACAGATGCTTCTTTGTTCATCTTAAAACAGGATTCTCATGTTCTTTATTTGTTACTCTACGTAGATGACATTGTTTTGACAGGGAGCAGTGATACTCTTATCCATAATATTGTCACGTGCTTATCTACAGAATTTGAGCTTCGCGACTTGGGTAATCTTACCTATTTTTTGGGTGTCGAAGTTCATGCCAGAGGAGATGGTTTACTGCTCAGTCAAGCTAAGTATCTCAATGATCTCTTGAAAGTTACTCACATGGATGGGGCCAAGGCAGTTAAAACACCCATGTCCGTTACACATCAACTTGATCTTTCTGAAGGAGAGCCCCTGCCTAATCCTTATATTTATAGGCGGTGTGTTGGGGCTTTACAATACGCGTGTTTGACGCGGCCTGATTTGGCCTATGCGGTTAACAAGCTTAGTCAATATATGTCTAGTCCTACAGATTTGCATTGGCAAGCTTGCAAAAGGGTTCTCAGGTATGTAAAAGAAACAATCAACCAAGGACTCTTGCTTGTTCCTAGTTCCACTACAAATTTCCAGGTCTTCACTGATGCTGATTGGGTTGGGGATCAGCATGATAGGCGTTCCACTAGTGGCTATGCAGCTTATCTTGGCAAAAATCTCATCTCATGGAGTTCGAAGAAACAACAAACAGTGGCCCGGTCCTCTACTGAAGCAGAATACCGGTCTGTTGCCAACGCTGTTACTGAAGTATTGTGGTTACAATCTCTTCTTCGTGAAATTGGTCACACAGTCCATCAACCAGTTGTTCTTTGGTGCGGCAACACGGGGGCTGCCTTTTTATCTCTTAATCCAGTCTTCAAGGCCAGAACCAAACACGTGGAATGTGACTATCATTTTGTGAGGGAGCAATGCGCACAAGGCAAACTTATAGTCAAGTATATCTCCTCCACAGATCAAATAGCGGACATTTTCACCAAACCGTTAAGCACACCCAGATTCTTAGCCTTAAAGTCCAAGCTGCGAGTCATCTGAAGGAGTCCTCTTGCTTGAGGGGGGGTATTAGTCAACAGCTAGCAGCGTGATTCAAGCCGTACATAATCAAGGATATATCATATTTCTCTGCCATTATAATTGTATATTATAGCTATTAATATTTCTATAATTAGTTAGCAGATTGTTAGCTTATTAGCTTGATTATAG
>JAOTBA010000204.1:9914687-9930478 GCA_025629845.1 Erythroxylum squamatum
TAATTAGTTAGCAGATTGTTAGCTTATTAGCTTGATTATAGGATCATGATTTAGCAAGATAATATCTCCAGAAACCTATATATATTTCTGCTTTTGTTGAATATAATATTGAGCAAGTTTCTCCAATCTATTAGTATTTCTGTTAATGCCTTAATTATTATAAAAGAACGCTACAAGTCCATTATTCGAGGTTAGGAAGAACGTGTGGAGGTGGTGGCCCTAACAGTACAAACTATGACCAAACTAAAGCTTGGTCCTTAGGTTGGACAATCACAACAAAAAGGGGGCAGCGAGAGGCGATGCACATACTATGATAAGACTAACTACACAGTTTCAGAGTGTATTGAGATCATCAACTATCCCACTTGGTAGAAAGGACCATGAGGCTAAGGTTGCATCAAGCCAGACTGTGACCAAGAGTAGGCCAACTCGGAGGTGGGTGAGCCCAAGGTGGGTCTCAAACTTTTCATGTTGTAAAAGGAAAATCTAAAAGCAATAATAGCATTCGAAGTCTGTCGAGTGAACAATTTTAGATACTATTAATACTTTTAGATCGTGATAACTCTGAGAGGCTTTCTGGTAAGGATTTTGAAAACCTTACACGGATATTAAACAATGAGGCATCTAATCATATGACCGGTTGCTTGGATTTGATATATGATGTCAAAAAGACCAGCGCCTCTACTAGTAATTTAGCCTAATAAAGCCGATCGTGAGAAAGATGAATCAAATGATATTAAGTCAAGATGTGACTTTAATTAATGTCCTTTATGTACCTAGTTTGACTTGCAATTTGGTTTCCATATATTAGTTGATTGCTGAGTTAAATTATTAAATTTTTTCCATTAATTTGCATTGTATAATATAAAATTGTTTCTCGAGAATGCCAATTGGAGTGGGTGAGCTTCATAAGGGGTCTACTATTTTAAGTCTACGATGTTGCATTTGACTATGAAGACAAAAAGAGTGGATTCCGTCATAGTCTGGCATTAACATCTTAGAAATCAGTTAAGACAACACTTATCTTTTATCCCTGATGTTAACATGATAGATTTTAAGAACAAGAATATTTGTGATGCCTGTTTTCGAGCTGAACAAGCTCGCTCTCCTTTCTTATTGAGTGTTTACAATGCTACAATTTACTTTGATTTTATACACTATGATTTATAAAGGCCTTACCGTGAGGCATCATCTTATGTTGCATACTATTTTATTATTATTATGGATGACCTAGTTATGCACTTTGGGTTTATTTATTGAAAAAAAGTAAGGCTAGTCGACAACTAATAGATTTTTGCAAATTGTTCAAAACTTAATTTGGGAAGATTATTAAGCACATACAGAGTGATAATGAGTTAAAGTTTGATTTGGGGCCAACACAAGAATTCTATAGAGATAAGGATATTATTCATGAAACTAGTTACATGGATACACCACAGCAAAATAAGAGAGTATAACGTAAGCATAGAAATATTTTGGAGATAGCAAGGGTGCTATTATTTTAAATTGTTTTACCTATTTGTTTTTGGGGTGAATGTGTTTTGACTATGACTTATCTGATAAAAAATGTTGATTGTTAAATTAAACAAACAATCGCCATATGAGATTTTGTTTAGTGTGAGGTTGTCCTGCGAATATGTTAAAGTGTTTGGTTGCATGTGTTATACACATAAAAATTCAAGACTAAAGGATAAATTCGAGCCTAGAAATAGGTGATGTATCTTTGTAAGATACCTATATGAGAAGAAAGGTTAAAGTTTTATGACCTTGAAAAGGGTGTTTTCTTTTTATGCTTGTGATGTTTCATTTCATAAAAGTGTGTTCCCTTTTGCTTAAAGTGATGAACAAATTGAGCATTAAATTTAGGATATTGATCACTTCTTTGAGGAAACGAGAGAGAAGATAAAATCAAGAGCAAAAATATAGAGTTAAAGGACAGTGTGAGTAATTCTTATGAGATTGCTAAAGCTTAAGAAACAAAGAGTAGACTATGGTGAATGACTTGTCAACCGGCTCGGTTGAAGGACTATATTCTTTATTCTACTATTATGTGAAATTTGAGGCCATTTTTGGCCAAAATTTCTCGCCCCCTTCGAAGCCACCACAATATGAAAGCTCCTCCAGTACTCCTCATCCTTTAGCAAATTATGTGACATTTGATAATTTTTCTCATCTCATCGGGCAATTTTGACAGTCATAACCTCGAAATTTAAACCTATAAGCTCTATAGAAGTTGTGAAAAGCGTAAAATAATGTAATGCAATGGTTTGAGAAATTCTGACACTTAAAGCTAATAAAACATAATCTTTAGAGACTTTGTTGCCCATAAAGAAGTCAATTGACTATAAGTGGATATTGAAGATTAAGTATAACTCAAAGAGGATTATTAAGCAATACAAGACACGATTGGTGGCAAAAGGTTTCACACAAATTAAAGGTCTCAATTTTTACTAGACATTTGTGTTAGTTGACAAGCTCGTGACCATTTGTATTTTTCTATTCGTAGTACTTGTGCTAGGTTGGGAGTTATATCAAATGGATGTTAATAACACATTCTTGCATGGAGATTTAGGGAGGAAGTATATATGAAGCTTCCTCTTGGATTCAGGATAAGTATGGAGATAAAGTTTGACGATTATGCAAGTCGATTTATAGATTGCACTAGGTTTCCCAAAATTGGTTCTCCAAATCAACAATAGTACTAAAGATATATGGTTTTGTTCAATCTTGAGTAGATTATTCACTATCTACTTTTTAGAAAGGCAACGTATTTTTGGGATTATAGCATATATGGACGACATCATTTTGATGGGAAATGATACAATGGCTTGTTTGACCTTTAATAGGGATGACAATGGACTGGCCCATGGGCCAGCCCCTGCCAAGTTTATAAAATAATTTTTTAAAATTAAAAATATAGAATAATTTATTTTTTTAATTAGATCAGGGTCTGAGTTGTTCAGACTCAAGCTTACTCGAGGCCCAACTCTTCTAAGTAAAACGATGTTGCTTTGTTTAGAATAATTGGACATCGAGTTTGCCCCGGCCTAGACCTGGCCCATAAGTCAGCCTATTGAAAACAACTAAATTTAGGCTCATGGTTCAAAAATTGTCATCCCTAACTTTTAAGTTATACCTGCATAAATGCTTCAATATTAAAGATTTGGGAGTATTGAAGATTTCTTGGGGATTGAATTGACCCGCACGTCCAAGGAGTTATTCTTATGTCAATAAAAATATGTTTTAGATATATAGTTTGAAATAGGGACCTATTTGGAAGACAATTGGCGAACACTTTAATAGAGCAAAGTCACCATCTAATCTTAGCTAACGGTGAATTAGTGGCGAATGATTCGTGCTATCAGTAACTAGTGGGATGCCTTATCTATTTCACAATCACTTAGTCTGAGATTTCGTATGCGGTCTATATGTTGTCGTTGTTTACTCATGCACCTTATAAAGAGCATTTTGAAGCAGCTATGTGCGTTTTGCACTATATTAAAAGGCAACAAGGTCAAGGCATTCTCCTTCTGGTTGACAGTGATTTACAACTTCGAGTTTTCTGCGACTTAAATTAGATGAGTTATCCTGTTTCACATCATTCAGTGACGAAGAAATAGAGTATTATGTTCAGATCATTAGTGAAGGTCGAGTATAGGGCAATGACTGCTATTACCAGTGAGATGGTGTGGTTGAAATCTTTATTAGCTTCTTTAGGTATGGTTATCGTGAACTCATAACTCCTTTTTATGATAGTCAATCTGATATCCACATAGCGACTAACTCGGTGTTTCATGAATGCATAAAATATATAGAGGTTGATTGTCACTATGTCAAAGAGCAAGTTAAAGTCAATGTTTTAAAAACTAGACCAGATATCGAACCGGTTAAAGGAAATGTTTAAGATTTAAAGGTTCAACAGGTATGAAACCGCAATAAAACCGGTATATAATAAATAAAAGGTAAAAATTTTGAATTAAATCAACTTTTCGGTTTCCTTCAATGTAGTTTAATAAATAATAACTCCTATTGTTAAAAATAAATTCATTTATTAATTAATTAGTTGATTTTGATATTTATCTTTTTTAATATTAAGATCCTAAACATAACATGTAAATATTAATTTTTTAAGGAAGTAAATAATTTTATTATAATTTAATATTCTTAAAGGTCTTAGTTTAATATATAAAATTTAAATTGTGTCTATATAACTTGTGTATTAATACATAAGTTTTTTTACAGTGTCATCTTTTTGTTATATATATATATATACACGTAATTTATTCAAATTTTTTAACCATTCAAAATTTCCCTCTTTTCTCGTATCTTTGAAAGAAAGTCATTACCAAATCTCATAAACTTATCTTGTTTTCTTACTGTATACCCAACTTTGAAGAGCAATTATTTCACTTGTTAATAGTTGTTATCGTCTATTTCTCTACTTTTTGATTTTTTTATTCGATCATTGTCTTTCTCCATTATTGTACCTTTAAAAGCTCAAGCTGAGCCACATCTTTGCCTCTTTAGGGAGGATGTTTCTTGCGAGGTGGGGTATTTGCTGAATTTTCTTCCTCAGATACTACTATTAACGAGTTTAGGTTGATGAAAGGATTTGGTCTTAGTGGGTTCTTAGAGAAGAATAGAAATGGGTGTAGCCATTGACGAGAGTTTCAAGACAAAACAAACGAACTACTAGTATTTGTAACCTAAGGAAAGAGAGAGGTGAAGGAGATGGGTATAATGATACTGGTAAAGGACTTATAGGGTTTTTTTAAGGGAAGCTAAACTAAAGTCACACAACTAGACGAGGGAAACAGATTCCCGATAAATCCTCTAAAAGGATCATGGGGCACCCGATAGGTGTAATGTCAAAATAAGTGACTCCGACATCAAAATGACCCGTATAATTAGCAAGTCAGTCAACGCATTTGTTGCTCTCTCGATATATGTGTCGATGAACAACAATCCAATTCCTATTGAACAGTTCATTAATGCCTCGAACTATAGAGTTGAGAGATCTGGCTCAATGATCAGGGGAAGATAGGATATCGATCACCATTGTGGAATCCACTTCAAGCTCAATCAGTTAGTACCCCAAATTCCATGCGAGGTTCAACCCGGTATAGACTCCCCAGAGTTTCGCGGTGACTGGAGAGTACCATCCAAGATTTTGAGTAAATCCTCCCCACCAGTTGCCTTCGTTGTCCCGGAGGAGCCCGCCTGCGGTAGCTACGGACGAGGCCCGTTTGCATGCACCATTAGTGTTTAATTTGAGCCAACCCATGGGAGGTTTGCTCCATCCGATAAGTTGTTCCCACCAAGAGCGAGGACCGACGAATGTCGCTCTATCGTGCCACACAGCTGAATGGTGGAGCAGATCTGCATAAGACAAAATATAAAAAATTGGTGAGGATGGCCAGGAGAACTGATCATTGAAGAGGGACATATTCCTCCATTGCCATAGAAACCAGCAGGTAATGCCAAACAGGCTCAACCAGTCGTGGCCCAAAACGATGCGGTGAGACTGGAGGTTGTGAGTGAGCCACTCCCTCATTGGCGAAGTGTAGAAGTCCTAAGAAATGATAGTAGGAGGGAAGTTGTGCCACACTTGACGGGTTTTTACGCAGTCGCACACTACATGCAATAAGGATTCCTCTTGATGACAAAGAGAACAATCGCCGTCCGAAGTGAAATGCCGTCGCACTCTTTCCTTGTTAGTAAGTAACCGCTCCTTCGCCAGGAGCCAGAGGAAAGAACGAATGCGTTCAGGGCCTTGCCACTTCTAGATGATCTTCCAAGCCTCATGTACCGGGGTAACTTCAGTTTCCATGATCATGTCATACGTGGAAGCTACGGTGAACTGATCAGTGTCGGAAAGTCCCCAGATCAGTTTATCTAAACCTAAGTAGGGTTTCGGGGGAAAAGTCCTTGCTATTACTCGGCAAATTGATGGCGAAAGATGAGATTGGAAATCGTCCCATTTCCAAGTACCGTTTAATTCTATGAAGTCCCGAACTCTGGAATTGAGAATGGAATCAGGAATGGGAGATATGACTTAGGAAGTAAGGGGTCTTGTTCCTAAAAGCCAGGGGTCACTCCAGAACCAAGTCTGTGCGCCATCCCCAACGCTCCATTTTATGCCCTGAATAACAAGGTGCCAGGTTGCCTTTATCCTCCAAATCATTGAACCCCCAGTGGCCTCAAAGGATTTGGGAGGATTGGTAATGTCAAGGTTGACTTCGCTGATAGTACCTTGACCCATAACACATTAGGATTAGCAATCATTGTCTCTCTTAGCTTAGCTAGCAAGGCATCATTGGTGGCACGGATTCGTCTAAGGCCCAGTCCTCTCATCGCTTTGGGTTGACAAACATCCTCCTAGTTGACTAAGTGAATCCTTATGGTACCATTCGAAGAGTCCCAAATAAATTGACGCATCAATTTCTCAAACTCATCGCAAAGCTGGCGGGGTAATCAGACCATCTGCATAGTATAACTAGGGAGAGCAACTATGACTGAGTGAATCAAAGTGGTCTGGCCCGTCAGAGATAGAAGGTTTGCAGTCCATCCTGACAGGCATTGTTGTACTCTGTCGAGGATGTGTTGATAGGTCTGTTTGTTGACTCATTCATAAAGAAGAGGAACTCCTAAATAGCGATCGAGGTCGTTCGTCTGTCTAAAGTCTAGGGCTCTGCTTAAGCTGTGTGCCGTCTAAGGAGTCACATTGTGGGAAAAGAAACACCTTGATTTGTGAAGGTTAACTCGTTGCCCAGAGGCGACACAAAAGTCATTTAAAAGATCTCTGATAACCCCCACCTGGTTCAAGGAGGTTTCAGAGAAAAGTATAAGGTCATCGGCAAAGAACAAGTGCGGCAGCAGCGGTCCATTTTTGCTAAGTTTAATAGGCTGCTAGCATCCGTGGGTCACCGCTTAAGAGATCATGTGCCCTAATCTTTCTATACACAAGACGAACAAATAGGGGGAGAGAGGGTCGCCTTGGCGAATTCCTCTGGACGTGCCAAAGGAGGTACTCAGGTCCCCATTCCAGTTTACTTGAAGGGAAACACTGATAATGCACTTCATGATCAGATTAATCAGAGAATCTAGTAGTCCTATATCAAAGAGAGTATCTTGGATGAAAGCTCGTGACAACCTATCGTAGGCTTTTTCCATATCCAGTTTTAAATCCATAAACCCTTTCCACCCAGATTTCCGTTTCATAGTGTAGATCACTTCTTGGGTGATTATAATGTTATCCGTGATTAAGCGTCCAGAGAGGAAACTGCAATGAGTCGGAGCAACCAGATTATTGAGATAAGGTTTGAGTCTGAGCACAATGATCTTGGTAATGGCTTTATAGAGTACTGAACATAAAGCAATAGACCTAAAGCGCGTAATCGAAGAGGGCAAAGGGATCTTCAATATAAGGACCATGATAGTGCGATTAAGATCCGATTCCCAAATTTCGTGGCGAAAAATTCATTGGATAAATAAGGTCAAGAAAGTCCGAACAACTTCCCATTGCGATTGGTAGAAAAGGGCTATAAACCCATCAACCCCGGGTGCCTTGTTTGGAGCCATACTGAAGAAAGCTCTTTTGATTTCATCGGAAAGGAGGGGACTGCCTAGCTCCGCAGAAGCTTGTGGAGGTAGGGGAAAATGGCCATGCAACAGCCTGTTCGCAGGTTACTGTATGTCAGTGCGGTATAAATTCTCGAGGTAATGCTGCGCTAATCAGAATTTGAGACCACTGCACCATTTTCATCTTTCAAGGAAGTTATCCGCACTTGTCGTTGTCTGGCGTGAGTGATGGCATGAAAGAACTTAGTATTCCTGTCGCCTGGAGGGCCCATTGGCTTCTGGATCACTGATGCTAGTAAAGTTTTTCTTGGCATAGGACCTGTTCCAGTTCAGTTCGAAGGTGTTCCTCTAGGTCTCTAAGAGAAGGCGAATCATTGTGTTCAAGACACTTTTGGATGCCAGCAAGCCTGGCCATGAGACGATTCTTCTAGTGAAAAATATTGCCAAACGTGGTAGAGTTCCATATCTATAATCTATCCACGAATCTGCTGAGTTTCGTACTGAAATCCTGGCTAGAGACGGGCCAATTTACTACAACAAATTGTCCAAAACAAGCATGGGTGAGCCAGGCGGACTGAAATCGAAAGGGCTTAATCAACGATGGAGAGTGTGTGCTTCTGTATAGAGTAATAAGAATAGGCCGATGATCAGATTTCAAGAAAGGTAAATGGGTGACCGTAGTAGGGAAATGATACCAATTATTAAAACAAAAAGCTTGGTCTAAGCGAGCAAGAATTTGGCCTCTCCTCCAGGTGTATCCAGGCCCCGAAAAGCCAAGATCCTGAAGATTGTAGCTATGCACACAATTACTGAAGTAAGTGTTGACGATAAGATGTGTTCGAGAACCACCCCTCTTGTCACCAATCTCAAGTTTGGCATTGAAATCTCCCTCAGTAGCTAAGGTTTTGGCGTGATACTCGCTATATGACGCAGATATTGCCATAGATAATCATGTAGCGAGTACGTCGGGTTAGCATAGATTGCCGTGAAGTCAAAGGACAGGTGATCCCACTCAATATTGGCATGGACAAATTGACGTTGAGCAAGCAAGATTCAGACAACAATATCATCTTTCCACAGAAGCTAGATACCCCTCGAAAAACCTTCGGCTTCCACTCTAAACGAGTGGCCAAACCCTAGATTCCTAATAACTTTCAGTGCTCGGGCCCCACTAATACAGGGTTCGACCAAAACGACAAGAAACGGTTTGTGTAGGCGACAATAGTTTTTGATGACAGGCTTGAAGGTCCGTCGTCCAGCCCCTTGACAGTTTCAAACGGGTTAGGGAGGTTTAGTTATACAGCTAGAGAGGTGCCGGCACAATCGGTCAACTCTCGATCTGGGGTAATCAAATGATACTGGAGATTTTCCCCTATCGGCATATTGGATTCATTGTTATTGTCGTTGGCTGGAGGAATTATGTTACCCGGGTCTGGGGGTCGTGACTGGGGTAAAATATGTGATTGAGTGGTCGAGGTCAAGGCTGCATTCCGATCGTCAACAATGAGTTCGATTTCCATGTCCCAACAGTCTGAAGCCTCGTGTATGGGCAACGATATGGACGGGTCTTGAATTATTATGTCGGCATGTGAGGGGATCGAGAGGGCCACATGGTTCGGGCCTAGACTGGGCTGTGCATAGGAAATGGGCTTGGGAGTCGACCTTGGGGGTGGTGGGCCATCTTAGGCTGGGTTCTGAGCTGCAAGGCCTATCTGCGGGCTGAGAGGGGTTAAAGATGGAATAGCGTGGGCTGGGGCCTTGGTGGGGATGCCTGGTTTCTGGCCCAGATGATCCATGAAGGGGCTCGATGACGTCGTTGGTGTGCCAGAGGGAATCAGCCCATGTGTGGCTTTAAATGATGCCTGTTTCACTCAAAACTCATTGGACGATGCGTGGTTCTTCGGTTTCCTCCTCATTTGATTCCTCGTCTGCGTCATCTGGTTTGCGGTTAAGGAAGAGAACTCGGGTGCTGTGGAATTAGCTGTTGTAAACTCCAACGGCTCGAAACCTGTTAGATCCGCAAAACGTGATCTTGGCAGGCCCACGTGGGGGGAGGCCGGTGGTTTGTCCTGTCGGAGCGTTGGAGGGGTGGGAGGAGGGCGGCGCAGTCGCCGCTGTACTTGCATCCACGACCCAAACTCGGGTTATCTGTTCTCGCAGGAGGGAGAATCGCCGCGGCTGTCGAGTTGATCTGTTGTTGTGGTGGCCGCGGGGGAAGACTCAGGGTTGGGTGGAGGTGGGGAGTTGTCGATGCTGGTCCCTCGGTGGGAGATGTGGGGGTGGGGGTTCTAGTTGGCCTGGACGGACAAGTTGAGCTACCATGGCCGACGAGACCACAGGAAAAGCATATTTGAGGGAGGCCCTCATAGGCCACCTTTATGAGTTCTCCGTCGAGTTCTACCGCAGATTTGAGCGGTGCGTGATGATCAAGATCGACCGCTACCCTAGCAAATTTGCCACGGTGAGTGTTTTGTGTTGTTGTATCGATTTTGATCGTTCTTTCAACCAAACTACCGAGAGCCGCGAGTATTGACGGATGGTATCTCGCTACAAATAATTCGAGGAAGTGGATCCAAGTCACCACATGCGATATTTGCCCTGTAGATGGATGGAATTCAGGAAGCCAAGGTTGTACTAAGAGCGCATGGCCAACAATAACTCACAGTCCTTGAGTGAGTGTACGAAGGAAATCATCATCTTCCACGAATTTTATAAGGTAAAACTCATTATCAAGATTGACCAATTTCATGGGGCCTTTAGGTTTCCACAGTGTAGTTAGTCTGGATTTGAGCATATTGAATCCTAGTTTCCGACCAAGTAACTTGATGATGACTGTGTTTGCCTAGGCTTAGTCAAGTTTCCCTTTGAATGTAGGAGATAATTCAATGCCCAGTCCGTAGTTACCTTGGATAATAGAGATTTCGCCTTCAGTTGTTTCGATGGCTTCCTCTTCTGGCCAATCCAATTCGCCAACTCCTGGGCCAGAGTCGAATCGGTTTGAAACCACTATACTGTAGCTAAGTGGCTTGCTTGGATCATGGATGCAAGGGGAGGTGGATCCTCTTCCCTTTCACGTATTATGACTTTCTTAGCAGCATGTCGCGCAGAATCAGTGGAGTTGAGACAGATGACCAAAGAATGGCTAGAGGAGGGTGAGAGAAGGAAAGTGGCAAAAAGAACGTGGGTTTTTTGCTATTCTCTTCACCCATTCATCTATTTCCAGATTCCCTGAAAGCGAGGCAAGGAGAAGCAAGACAGTTGAGGTTCCCCAAAAAACCCAGCCGGTTCATCCCGAAACGATCGGTTTTTATATATAGAGATTATTAAAAGAAACTAAACTGAATAACTGACCGATTTATACTATTTCAGGTCAAATTGATTAGTCGATTTAGTTTTAAAACATTGTTTACAGTAGAAATCATTGTTACCTTGCATGTAAGATCATAGTTTCAACAGACAAGACATTTTCACCAAAGCTTCTGGACGATGACAATTTAAATACTTCCATGACAAGTTTGGCATTTAAGATGTGCATGTGCCAGCTTGGCATTTACGATTTGCATGCGCCAGCTGTCATTGAAAATTTGGTTATAATTAGGTATCGCACATGATACATTTTATTTTAATTAAAAGTTAATGTTTTAATTTAATTAGGAGTTAATATTTTAATTTAATTAGGAGTTAATATTTTATCTTAATTATGAGTTTTACATTATTTAGAAGTAGTGTTGATTATATATACCTTTATTTATACATACATAAAATCTTTCACAAATTAAAGGGAATACTTTCGGTTTAGTATTTCTCAAATTTTACAAAATTAATATCAACAGTATATTATACAAAAAATAAGCATAAACTTGATCAAATAAATATGAACGGTTACTCAAAAATTGATTTAATTGTTGACCAGTAAGAGCACATTCTTATTTAATACCATCCAACTGTAAATACATGTGAATGGGAGATCGATGGTAGCAATCAAGCTAAGGGAAGGCTTGTTCGTTAAACATATAAAACAAAACTTGGAATATTTGCGTAGTGTAACAATTAAATCAACTAGAGTGGTTCTCTGAGGAAAATTGCAGAGCTGAGCAACTGGGCGTCCATAAACAGTCTGCTAATTGTTTGACATGTAGCAATACTACTCTAATTAACCACGCTTCCAATGACATTATATCAATTAGGTGGCTCGAGCTCACATGGTTTTGCCAGCTTTTGCTTCCAAGACGAGACTATCCCAAAATTTTGACCCAAGATCCTCGTGGAGTCATGTCATGTGGCCAGGCCAAGTTCAAAAAATCAATTATGCAAAAATGATTCAGCCAAACCTACCAGCCCTCTTTTGACTCTGTATCTGCCTCTCCCAGCGGATGAGTGTTCCTCACCTCCCATCCCATGCTTAGCACACAAGATATCTAAACACAATGAGAATAGTCCAAGAAGCTAATCTCTTTGACAAAGTTGAGATATGACTAAGATGACTTGGAATGTTTGAAACTTGAATTTCTTATTCCCGAAGAAATTGACCTACTAGAGAAGATAAATGACGGGGAACCCTATTTTCTGTAAAGGAAAAAGAGCAAATGTTTACACTTATGATTTATCTGGAAGAATTAAGAAAAATAAAAAATTTAATATATGTACCTTTATTTTCATTAAATTAAAGACCAAGTGCCGTTGCTGATGGCGGGATACGGAATTAGGCCTTGACCGTATTGAGTCAGGCCTTATTCCTGCTAATGTTAGACAAAACATAGATAAATCAATTAGGATTGGACTCGTAATTTGAAGTCACCTACATTGAGAGAATGGTCAAATATGCGACGTTTCAGCTTTGACTGGGCTTGGAATCGGTTCCACTTTACATTACAGTAGATAACAGTTCCATGTGGAATGTCCAATTGTATTTCGAATCTGCGAACTTTCTTCCCATTTTTCTTAGGAAAAAGTAAACAGTTACAGCAATCGTGCAATGCAGTGAAAATCGATCTCCTTGGTATCTAAATACCACCATCTCATGTAGTATGGAGACATCCCAAAATCAAAACTATATAATCATACATACATGCTCATTCCGATACTCTTGTTCATGGTGGCTCGGAAATGATATGTTTTGCATGGTTGGTGTCTGTTAACAATAACTTAATTATTGAGAAAATGAATCAAATAAGATTACTTGAATCTCAAATATATGTACCTACCTGTAAATTATATGAAGAATCCCCATCCAAACTAGGACGTTAAATAACAATAAATAATCCAAGACCAACAGTAAGCCTTAGGCACACCTTTCATCCCTTCCAAACCAATATCATGAATAATAATCTCTGGGATAAATTTGGTCTGACTAATAAAGATGCCATGATCGTCCGACCAAAAAGTATTTAACATCACCAACATCTTAAATAGTAAACTGTTTATCCAAAGCCTGTTTAATCAACTCAATGGATGCCTCATTGTTTCCTGTTAATATCACGTCACCAACGTAGAGGAATAGAGCAAGGAAATTAACCACCACCGTCGGTTTTTGTAAAAAGGCAATGATTATCATTCATTAATCAATCTATGACTTTCCAATATAACCTATCTTAGGCAAGCCATATATTCATTATTTTCACATCCTATTCTTAAATCATTATAAACCAGTTTCTATCTAATTTTATAAACATGATTAATTTTACATTAATATTCTTAATTATACATATGTATAATTGAAAATTATATAAAATAATTCAAATTATCTGACAATACACGTCATAACAAGTAACAAAATATAAATAATGAATATTTTGTATCTTGTCAATTATTTATTTAATAAATAAAATTCTTATAAAAGTCATATATTTCATAAATCCACATATTTAATTATTAATCATTAATTTAATTAATTACTAATTCAAAACATTATAAAGGTATAGTTTAAGGTTATTTTTATCTGATTTTCAAACCCAGCTATTTGATTGGTCTAATCTACTCCCTAGTTCATTCTCCAAACCTAGACATTTACAAAATTTTATTATACTTTATTTAAGAAAATTTTTAAACTCAGTTATACTTAATAATCCAAAAATACTCCCTTTTTACCACTTTATTCTTAATTATTAAAATACCCTTACTTTATCTTACCATCATAATTACTAAAATACCCTCAACTGTTAAAATTCATATTTTACCTATACATTCTTTTATTATTACTAAAATACAAAATACCCTGATAGGACTTAAATTCTAATTTTACCCTTAAATATTCACATTTCCTATTTTACCCCTTAATAGATCTTAATTTTTTTTTTCTAAAATTGTCTTCTTCATCACCCTCTCCTCTTCTCATAACTCCTCTTCTTCTCATTCTTCCGGCTACATTATCTCTAATTTGTTTTTGTGAATTTCATCAAAATTGTTTTCACAAATAATTAGAATATAATTCCAACTAGAAACTAGTTTAGGATGATTGAATTTCACTAATAAAAGGGATAGAATTTAGCTAAAACTCTTACCTATATGAAGTTTTATGCCTTTTTAATAGATTTTGGAATTGTTAATCATCATGATTTTCTCTCCAATCTACTAAAAAATAAATAAAATAAGGAAATACATGAGAAAAGCTTTATATATAGGAGAAAGATCGTGTTTTTGTACACTTATCAGTTGGAAATATAGAGAAAAAGAACAAGAAGGAAGTTATTTCTATTCATTTTCTTCCAACTTACCTGACACTTTTATATCTTTACTCATCTCTTTTATTTTCAATGGGTAGGGTTTGCTTTTAAATAAAGTTTGGATTTTACAGGCTTTACAATTCTTCCTCTTAAAAGAGATTTTGTCCTCGAAATTAAATTATGTACCTGAGAATTTAGAAAGATAAGGATGTTAACGTCGAACTTCATCTTCTACTTCCCAGTTAGCCTCTCTTAGAGAATGATGATGACTCCACAAAACTCCTACCATCAGAATCTTCCGTCTCCTTAATTTCATCAATATTCTATCCAAGATCTCCACTAACTCCTTTTTGTAAGTCGTATCCTTTGTAACTTTGATCTCATGCCTCGATATAACATGGCTAGGAACCTATTGGTACTATTTCAACATTGACATATGGAACACATCATGAATCTATGATAACAAGGTAAGGCTAATATACAAGCTAACGACCCCACACACTATACAATATTACATGACCTCTCTCTCCTACCAATCCTCAACATCCCTCTATAAGATGATACCCATATAAATACCATAGTTCCAATATCGTACTTTATCTCCCAATGATGTTAATCAACATATCTCTATTCTTAATCCTAAGATTACTTTAAGCATCACCTTACTATCCTTATTATAATCCTTCCAATAATATGGCACCCTTTACATCCTAACATATCAAATCTCTATACCAACTTCTATATAATGCCCCAAAATTTGTCATATCGATGTTAGACTGATGATTGTTATTATGTGCAAAATACATCAAAGGTAGATATTTATCCTAATCACCCTCAAAATTTAACACTTAAGCTTGTATCAAGTCCTCTAATGTGATAATCATATGCTCTGACTATCCATCTGAATAGGGTTTAATTGCATTCCTCGAATTTAACATAGTCCTCAAAGTTATCTGTAAATTCATCCGAAACTAGGAAGTAACTTGCAGCTCTCAATTTGATATAATGGACACTACAACCTCCTAGAACCTTACAATCTCATCAACATACAACTTGGCAAGGTTATCTAAGGAGGTTGTCTGCTGTACATGTAAGAAATGAGTTGATTTAGTCAATGATCGCGCGTCGTTAAGCTCGTCAAAATAAAATAACTAGATTTACTACTATAGCAATTGTGAGTCTAAGTCGATCCCACAGAGAGTATGTGTAAAGTTTATGAAATAAAATTAACTGGTGTTTAGGTTTAAGGGGGGATTTTGGATTTTTGAAAAAAGAAAATAAAATGAAACTAACTAATAAAAACAAATTAAAGAAAATATGCAAAAAAAAAAAGATAAAGGTGGGAAATTCGATAGGGACCTGGTTCTTTGGTTCAATCTCGACCTACACCCTAATTAAGCATATTTCATTAATTTGTTGTTCTTTAACCTATCCTAGCAACTATTAATCATGGGTTAATAATTAACTCAAGTTTTCCCTTAGGTTTTGTTTAATCAAGATACAATCGTTAATTAAACCTAACCACCGAACAACCTAGGATACGATCTC
>JAOTBA010000204.1:10002625-10015321 GCA_025629845.1 Erythroxylum squamatum
CTATTCCCATTTAATTTACTTACCAAAATTGGAGGAGAAAAAGAGGACGTGAATTAGGGTTTAAAACAATTTAATACTTTCTAAGAGACAAAAAAAAAACAAACGGAGCTAGGAGGAGGGACATCATCGGCGTGCAAGGCCCGGTAGATATGTAATTTGAAATTTCTAACAAAAAGTCGAGACATGTATGTAGTGAATTTGTTTTGTTGTGCTTCAAGATGCTGCAAAGAGAGGAAGTCGCCGTCACTGTTGTCGTCATCGCCGCTCTCCGCTGACCCCACAACTGACTCAACCGGAGAGCTAAGAGCTGAGAACAGAAGAAGAGCGTAAACCTTGCGTTGCTTTCGCTGCAGAGAGAAGGTAGAGAGAAGAAACCAGAGAAAAAACTAGAAAAGAAGAAACGTCAAGAGTATAAAATAGCTGGTGGGAAATAAAGGCGCGAGGAGAAAATGTTTAATTTTAAATAGCCTTGTGCGACGTTTTGTTTGATAAACATCGTCATTTCTATATTGCGACGTTTTATTGACAAACCGTCGCAGAAAATGTTATAATTTTGCGACGTTGTATATAAACATCGTAAAAAATTGAATCTTTTTGTGACAAAAAGTATAAACATTTTGTGACGGTTTTTTTTAAAAAACGTCACAAAATGTGTATTATTCTTGTAGTGAATAGTATTTCTACTTCTCATATGTATAGTGGATTATTCAAAGGAAAAGTTACCATTTGAACCCACTATACCGCCAAGCTACTCCAGCTGACCTACTGAAGATCTAAAAACCAGGCACCGCAATCCAGATGACCGGTAAGATTATGAATCTGCCCACTAGAACCGATTAGTGGCGTGTCCGATACTAGAGTACTTCGTGCGATCATAAATTTTCTCCATTAGTGTGCAGAGCTTTTTGCCTAAAGTAGTCTCTTATATGTGTCATTTAAAATTATCTGTTTATTCCTCTAAACCATGGAGTTCTAGTTAACATCTATATAACATATGTAGTGTTCCACACACAATCCATGGTGATGATTGTTGGGATGGGAAAGTATTGAGAGCTCAAAAGCTAAGGAAAAGTTACATCAATGGAATTTCAATTGTTGTATTGGCCTTTCAAAAGCCACCCCCAAGAGAAAATGGAAGTCTTTTAAAACACTTGAAAGAGTTCTTTATGTTATCTACTAAGCAAATAATTCATGGATGATGGACCCTATGCTCGACACAGTTGGGCAAAAGAAAGAAATGTCGCATGGTTCAAATATTATAATACAAGTATTTGAGTCGTGTCTCAAAACTGCGAAAAGTTAAAAGACTCCCAGTGAATGCGCTCGACGCTCAATTGCAAGCAGGATATTAATGAAGACTTTTTTTTTTAAGTTATTAATTAATAATTAATAATGAAGACTTTAGTTGCTTTAAGTTGATCAGATGGCGAATTTTATATTACTTTGACCACTAAACATAAGATACGATCGACTTTGTCTGTAATTTATAATTTTATATTTTTATCACATTTAAAATATTATTTAAGAATTAAGGCGATCGTTTGATTTTTCATTGAAATTATATCAGTTTCTAATATATTTTATTACAATTATTTAATTTGTGTATCAATTAAAAACAACAATTAAAGAAAAAAAAATAATTTTATAACTTAGTATAAAAGTTTTAGATGAAATATAATATTTATTTTAATAACTGAAATAGCTCTTTTATAAAATTAAATTATAAAAAATTCAATACGAATTAGAGTTTGTATAATGTGGTTTTCTAAAAAAATTAATATAATCTTAAAGTCAAATTTAATTTTATATTAGATCTATATATGTAAAGATTTATTTTTATAGATTTCACAAATCAGATATTTATATTCATTCACACATATTTTTCTTATACACAAATAACTCTTTTTTAAAATAGAATTATATGAAATTTTTAATAACTGAAACAGCAGGAAAATACATCGTTGGCTAATTATATCTGCCTGAAAATGTTCAAGTGCGCCATTTACAATCAACTAAAATTGATTTTGTTCTGCCGTACAAGCTAGCGTTGGTCAAAACATATGTCCGAAGATAATTTCATGATTAATACTCCGTCCTCTAGAGAAAAATGGTTAAATTACAAATTAATAAATATAAAAGCTCACCATATATATCTAATAAAGAACAATAAGCTAAATTTTCTAAAAGGTAACTTATGCATAGATGACGAACTATACATTAAGTATTAACCAATTTATGCGAATTAAGTTCTTCCGACTGCTCATGTGCCCTCCATCAAATGGCCATCTCTAACAATTGGCTGCCTGCCACACCTTTGAATACAGGAAAAAAAATATGTAGGATATGAAGAAACCTAGCTTGTTTCGACGTGGAACAGACTCATCTACTACCCTTTAGAATTTAAATATTACTCCTTATGCCAAAGCCTATACATGATTTTTCTTAATAATACTTCTTTATGTGGATCCGCTTGCAGTTTGTACTAAAATGTATGTATATATATATATTTTATTGTTGATAATGTTTCTACCTGAAAGCTCAAAACCATGGTTATAAAGGGATGTAATGAATCAAGTAAGGTAGAGGTCAAAACTGGTATTCGCTTCTAAAAAAATTAAATCTAAAAAGATCTCCTTCTTTGTTTATAAGAAAAAAAGGAATGAAATGATGTAAAAATATGTTCAGAGCGTAAATGTGAAAAGAGAGGTAAACGGAACGTAGCATGTGCAGTGAGAGGAGAGAGAGAGTGAGGGAAACACGTTCCCGTAATAGAAACACAAGAGAAAGAAGTGGTTCTCAGCAGAAGTAAGTGTCAGATGGACTTATAGCAAAGAGTAACTCTGTGTGTGACTGCGTGGGTCAGTCATTCAGTCACAACTCACAAGATTGGCTCTGTCTTCACTTTCTGTTCCGCGTCTGAGGAGCTTGATCGTTTGCTAAAATTTACGATGTTTTATTTTGTTTTATAAATTTTAGTCATTTATTTATATAAATTTTATATACGGACATCATAAAATTAAAAAAAAATCTTATCCCGCGTCTGATCCAACAGGCACCTGCAGAGCAAAGCTAAGCAACTTAAGCAAAGCTCTCACACACAACCACACCACTTTGGGAACTACAATGACATCCCACTTGGAAAACTACAACCAACAGTCAATTACACCCAACTCAACACGACAGAGACACATTTGTTTAGAGTTTGAGTCTGCTGTAGGGTTAAAGATATGTGATAAGCAAAATTCCAGCGCTCATGACTCTCTCTCAATCCTCCATTGGACCCGTACTAGTACTTCCTCTCCTTTGATTATTTACGTTAGCCAACATTCTCAAGTCTTATTCCTTTATTTTTCACTTTCATCTTCACCCTTGCATGTGGCTGTCCTTTTAAGTGTCCTTCTCTGTGAACCCTACTTACATATACAAATGAAATGAAATTAAGACAGCATCATCTCAGGGCATAATGTTTCTCACATGGCTACTCTCTTGAGACCGCCCCCATTCCATTCCTTCACATCTCTCTCTCTTTGTCCCCTTATCTTAAATTTGCTTCATTATATTTACAATTAAAGATAACTTCTTAAAGCCCTCACTAAAATTCCATCATCACACAAACCACCCCGTTATGCTTATAGTTATCCTATCCATGGGCAAGCAAGTAATTAACCCCTTTAGCTCTTACTATATGCTATATAACTGCTGTCTTTTGTATAGGCCATTGAGCTAGGTTCAGTATATAGCCTCTTGTCCACCATACCTTCGTCAACTTGCAAAACATTTACACCTTTGAATATTCTTCTCTAGAGAACCTCTGCATGAGTAGCAGCTAGGGTTAGTTCCATTATTTGTTAAATTTTCACTGTTTATATAATACCTCCAATTGTCATGACATGTTTCCCCCTGCGGGTGCTTATGTCTCTCTCTCAGTTATAGAAAGAAATCCTTTTGAGTGAGTGGTCTTGATGAGAGTATCTCTCAGGTGTGAAAAAAGGAGCCAAGAGAACCTATATACATATATACACACCGTCATTGCCTTCCTGTTGTTGTTGTTGTTCTTTATGATGTGTAATCAGAATACCAACACCACACTTCCCATCTTGCCATTGAGCAACGAACCAGTAAAAGAGCAGCAATTCTTTCAATTCCTACCGCTTCCCTACACCACCATCAAAGACCCTGAGAATCCCATTTCAGACAGCATCAGTACGTATGCTTCAGAGATATTATACCCCAGTTTGTCAGCTATCATCTTTGAAACAAAATCACTCTTTAGACTCGCATTCCCTATTGCCCTAACCGCTCTCATTCTGTACTCTCGCTCCATCACTTCCATGCTCTTCCTCGGCCATCTCGGTGATCTTGAACTCGCCGCTGGCTCTCTTGCTATTGCCTTCGCTAACATCACCGGCTACTCTGTACTCTCTGGTCTCGCTTTAGGTATGGAACCTCTCTGCTCTCAAGCCTTCGGCGCTCAACGTCCAAAACTTCTGTCTGTAACCCTTCATCGTTCAGTCATTTTCCTGCTAGTCTCATCAATACCCATCTCTCTTCTGTGGTTTAACGTGTCCAAGATCCTTCTCTATCTTCACCAAGATCCCAATATCATAGCTCTGGCACATAAATACCTATTCTTCTCTCTACCTGAGCTATTAACCAACTGTTTTATCCACCCAATCCGCATTTACCTGCGCTCTCAAGGTATCACCCACCCGTTAACATTAGCGTCCGTCACTGGTGCCATTCTTCATTTACCGATCAACTTCTTACTTGTCAACCACTTTAAGCTAGGCGTGGCCGGAGTCGCCGTCTCTGCAGTCGCGTCCAACCTCATCGTAGTCACGTTTCTCGTTGCATACATATGGATTTCGGGTTTGCATGAGCCAACATGGACAAGACCGAGCCAAGAGTGTCTCACAGGCTGGAAACCTTTGATCAAGCTGGCGGCGCCGAGCTGCGTATCGGTTTGCTTGGAGTGGTGGTGGTATGAGATCATGATCGTGTTGTGTGGGCTTTTAGTCGACCCAAAGTCAACAGTTGCATCCATGGGGATTTTGATTCAAACGACGTCGCTAATCTATATTTTCCCGAGTTCACTAGGGTTTGCTGTATCGACTCGGGTGGGCAACGAACTCGGGGCAAAACGTCCTGACAAGGCGAAGTTATCAGCTGTGGTGGCGGTCTTTGTCGCCGCCACGATGGGCCTATCAGCTTCGGTTTTCGCATCGAAAATGAAGGACATTTGGGGCAGAATGTTCACGAGTGATCCTGATATCCTACGGCTGACATCAGCAGCTCTGCCGATCTTAGGGCTGTGCGAACTGGGTAACTGTCCGCAAACAGTGGGGTGTGGGGTCCTTAGAGGAAGTGCAAGGCCATCCAACGCAGCGAATATCAATCTCGGAGCATTCTATTTGGTGGGCATGCCAGTGGCAATAGGCCTCGGATTCTATCTCGAAGTGGGGTTTTGTGGGCTTTGGATCGGGTTGTTATCGGCCCAGATATGTTGTGCTGGGCTAATGTTGTATGTGGTGGGGGCCACCGACTGGGATCTTCAAGCCACAAGAGCTCAATTGCTGACGTGCGTTGTGTATAATAGTGATAAGGAGCAGTCATGAGGTGGCTCTTCGATGCAGTAAAGGCCAAGAATAAGAGCTCACTCCAATCGCGGTTGCTTCGTTTTGATAGCCTAACATTGTACTTGTCGTGTTTCCTGTTTCCCGTTTCTTTTCTCCTTTTTCTTCTGGCTTAAGTTTGGTGAATTATTGATCATTTTTTGGGGGTTTCAGTCATGAGTTTCAGATATAGTGTGGGTACATCAGAGGAGGAGGAACAGTCTTTTCCCTATTATCGTAGTTCTAATAATGCCTGTTATCTACCCAAGTCAATCATTTTAACGAACACAATTCACCAAAACTTTCGATGTCTGATTTTGGAATCTTCTTTAGTTGAAATACTGCACATAGTAGTGGGAATAAACACCCCAGTGGCAGTACAGTACAGATGCTGTATGCATTAATTGTTAACGGCAGTGTCTCAAAGATTCAGACATGCCCAAGAAGAGCTCCGTTGGGTTAGACAGGTCATTAAAGAAAAAAGTACCGGAGTACCTCCAGATCAGATCAGGTTTTGACACTTGTAGGGGTTTGGGTTGATGGCCATAAATTTATGACTACTGAGAGTGACCTTAGTCAAGATTATTAAAATATTCGGCTGATATGTATAGAACATTAAAGCAAAAATTGGGCGGTGGAAGAGTTGCAAGTTAGGGCTAAGATGGAGGGTAGAGTGTCGCCGTCATGCCTAATATCTAAGATTTACATGGTCCAGGCTTTAGCTATGCTATATTTACAATTTTAAGATATTATTGGTAGTTAAAAAATTTATCAGATGGAAGCATAATATGGATATTATGACACTTGAATCTGTTCATGTCAAACTATCACATGGTCGTCCCTACTGTGTACAACTGTTACAAAGAATACTCCATGATTAAGAACCCAAGGTCGATTCAGAAAAGAGTACACTAATTTTGACCATGAAATTTTTGGGATCTCAAAGGTGTTGGGACTCCAGGTATTTCTCTCGAAGAAAAAAGATGGCATATATATTTTTCTGAAAGCACGATACGTTCCCTGAAAGAGAGATTTCCACCACAAACATACTGTTCTATATCTGTTAATTCAGCTCTGCAAAATTGATGAATATATATATTTTTCTATTAACGACATCTCAACAATAAACATATAAAAATATTCATCAGTTTATTTACCAAAATTTTCTATTAATTAATCAGTAATTACTAATTAGGCCAAGTCAGTGGGCTATAATTGAGATTTTGGACAGCCCAGAATTTTCACGTCTGACAATGCATGTAGGACATAGCAAACTTTTTATGTGGGGATAAATTAAAGTACGCTCCAAAATAATACAGTTCCGGTTGGTTTCAGTCTGGTTCTCATACTAGGCATATGTGACACGGATAAAAGAACCAAAAGGAAAAACAATGGCAGTAATGAAAGAAGGCCCTCTTTACGTAGCAGACGGGCTCCATTATCCATGGCTGAACAACTGAGAGAGCTAAAATCAAAACAGGGAGTTGTCTGTATGCAGGTAATTGAGAAGGGTCTTTTAGCAGGATACGCACGAGGGGATATCAGCCATTTCCCGTCATTCAGATGGTACAAATATGTTGCCTTTATCAGGTACGAACTTTACAGGAACTACTGTTCTACACTCATACATCACTATCTCAACTGGAGTGGAGCAAGAAAATTGAATGCCACTGTTCCCCGTTAAATCACCGTGCCAACAAATCATGATCGCGACTTTGCCTTGTATATGCAATGAATATGAAATTTAATCTGGTCCCAATTACTGTTTTGTGGGTTCTAAATCGTCATCAAATCCATTAACATTTTCTTAGTTAGATATGTATCTCACATGCTATTTGAAGTTATCTGTCTCGCCAATGAGCATATGTTTGTCAAGATATGAATCCATTTTACTATACATATATAGTAATACACAGTAGTTAAACAATGGTGCTTAAGTTCTAATTCGCCAAGATATGCATCCATTCTACTATAGACATATCGTAATACAAGTCAATACAAAGGTCAAATAGAGATATCTAACTTTTGGTCTAGCAAGTTTGTAATATATATAACTTGCGAAAAAAATGTTTGTAGTATATATAAAGTGCTTTTGCTCATTTCCACACTAGAAACCCAAAACATGTAAAAATATAACACTACAAGAGTTAAGACATTTGGTGACAAATTTTTTGTGACTAACTATTGTTTCGTCACAAATACAAGATTTTTTTGTAACAAGACAATTGATTGATACTATTGTTTGGATTAATTGTGATGATTTATTTTTTTGTTACTAATACAATAGTAATTGCGACAATTTAGTATCTTTTACAATTAAGTTGTCACTATTAATATATTAATAGTGACAACTTTTCTTTTATCTAAGTTTTGTCATTAAAAGCCTATGCAATTTGGTGTCAACGGGAATAAATTGTAATTGTGATAAAATATATGTTAGTAACTAATATTTTCTATTTATGGTGACAAAACATAGTTTGGTTACTAATTTTTTTCTTTTTGTTACGAAATGGTTAATCGTCATACAATATTTTACTTGTTGTGACAAAAAATTTTGTCAATAAATATTCAAATAATTATTGTCTACTTCATATTGTCACAATAACCGAACTATAACTACGGTCGCAATTATTCATAATTTAGTGACAATTTTTTCTGACTACCTATTTTTGTCATCACAAATACGATATTTTTAGTGTCAAGACAATTGATTGACACTATTGTTTGGATTATCTATGATGATTTATATTTTTGTCACTAATACAATGGTAATTGTGGCAATTTAGTATCTTTCACAGTTAAATTATCACTATTAATATATTAATACTGTTAAAATTTATTTTATCACTAAGTTTTGTCAGTAAAAGCCTATGAAATTTGGCGCCAAAATAATTTTGGCAGGAATTAATTGTAATTATGACAAAACATATGTTGGTAACTAATATTTTCTATTTGTTGTAACAAAACATAGTTTGGTCACTAATATTTTTCTTATTGTTATGAAAAGGTTTATCGTCACATAATATTTTACTTGTTGTGACAAAAACTTTTGTCAATAAATATTCAATTAATTAGTGTCTACTTAATATGGTCACAATTACCAAACTATAAGTATGGTCACTACTATTTGTAATTTAGTTACAATTTTTGTGTGCCTAAGTATTATTTTGTCACAGATACAAGGTTTATTGTGACAAAACAATTGATTGATACTATTGTTTGGATTAACTGTGATGATTTATTTTTGTGTCACTAATATAATAGGAATTGTGACAATTTAGTGCCTTCACAATTAAACTGTCAAAATTTCTTTTTATCACTAAGCGTTCTTATTAAAAGCCTATGTACTTGTTATGACGAAAACTTTTATCAATAAAAATTCAATTAGTTAGTGTCTACTTAATATTGTCACAACAACCGAATTATCACTATGCTCACAATTATTTGTAATTTTAGTGACAAAAATTTTTGTTGTCACTTGATCAACTTTTTGTTACAAAAGTTTTTTTATTTGAGAAATTAAATAATTTCGTTAAAAATTAGAGAAGTTATATCTGGATGGCTATCCCTCGTTGATAGCCCATTTGGCTCACTTGATACACGAAAATAGCTGAAAAACGACAACGTTTACAAAAGGCATCTTTAGACGATTTAGGGTAAAACTAATTTTGCCTTTCTCAAATATTCGATCTGCTACTCAATTAAGGAGGATGATTTCGATACTCTGAAGGCGACGCTTGCGAAGATCCAAGGGACTCCTCTTCTTAGTCTTATTCTCAATAGGTATTTAGGTCATATTTGCATTCGTTTTGCATATTCTTTTTTGGTTAAACCACCCGGTATCCGGCACCACATGGGCAACCGATTAGTCCGGATTCGAGCCGGGTAGGACCCTTTTGGGCAGCAAAGCTCTCCCTCACGAGTATTTTAAAGCGACTCCATTCCCAGGACTCGAACTCGAGACCTTGGTTAAGGATGGAGGAGCCCAACATTTTGCATATTCATTCATTCATTTTAGTAGCATTTTTATGTTAATTTATTTGTTTTCATTTTGTTTGTTATTTATTTTATTTTTCTTATTTTTTAGTAAAAAGCACTAAGTTTGGCTTCAAATCACACCTAATCTACCATGGAGAAAAATTTGAAATGAAGAAATTTGCCTTGCAATTTAATCGTTAAGATGGCTCAAAATTTTGGTGCTCCTGACAGATACATCAAGAAGCAACTTATCAGCTGGGAATTAGAAAATACACAAGAGCTGACAAGTTAAAAGAATGCACTCTCACAAAACGACACAGCAGAAGATCCAGAAGAAGAGTCCAAATCGCAGTGGACTGGAGCAAGTTAGAAGGGGGAAAATAACGTTTTATCATGTTAGGTTTTAATTAGGGAGAAGACCTGGACACCGCAGCTCCAAGATCTGGACACACGAAGAGACGCCGCAGCTCTAAGACTTGACGCGAGGAGACCTAACGCACGGAGAAGACATGGATGCCACAGCTCCAAGGCCTTGATGCACAACAAAGACCTGACGTAGGGTATGGGAACAAAAACGAAAAAGCAGCTGATTGGAGAAAGGAAGAAAAGACGCAGGCGAGAAACAGAACCAAGATAAAGTGACGCCGCAGTTGTGAGCACCATTTTCAGACCTGGGTTTTTGAAGTTTTTGTTCAAGATTCACCAGACCTGGGTAAAACTAACCCCGTCTTTCTCACGACTTTGGTTCTTTACCCAATTCAGACGAGCGATGATTTTGAGCTGCGACCGGCGATGAGGATAGACACTGGAGGCGGTGTTGCCTCCGAGGGACAGCAAGGTCTGCGAACTTCCTCCAATCGATTCTTCTTCACAAGTAATCAGTTTCTCTCACGTCTATTATTTAGCGATTAGGGTTACGTCTGAGAAATTACTTCGTTTCCAGGAGACTCTTCGTGACTTCCAGGTGGCTCCAATGGTCATTTTGTTCTCCAAGCTTCTTCCAGCCGATTGTATTCCCTAGGTATTCGTCTCCTTCTCAGACTTCTTTTAGAGATTAGGGTTTAATGAATCTCTAAGAATTTCTTTTGTTTGGAGATGGAAGGCCCTTCGGTGACAGCCTGAAGAGGAGGAAGAGTAGGATTCAGGTCAGATCTTGCCTATTTCTTCTTCCATAAACCTCTGTTGTCGAATCTTGTATTGCTGAACTGATTTCCTATTCTTGATTTGCTTCCTTATAGGAATACCTAGGCTTCAAAAACCTTCTCAAACAGAGAATGGGCTTGTTGTATATTTGTTACTTTCATTTCTTATGGTGGGTTAATTTTTCCATCTATTTTTTCTATTATCTCAAGGATTTATTGGTTTGTATATTATCTCTGTTTTCTTACTTTTGCAGCATAAGAGATCAAAAATTGATGAAATTGGTGCCATAAAGGTAGCAGGCTAATATGTATGGCATACTATTTGGAGAGAGTTTTTGCTTGTAGTTAACTAGGAAGATGGAGGTAAATCCCATTTCTTTTAGTTTTCCTTAATCCATTTGAAGTCACGATATGTGATCTCTTGGATGACAAAGTGCTAATTAAATATACTTAAGAATAGGGCAAGTGGGCTTCATGTTTCTGGCAATTTTGCTTTAGGTTTGACTGGTTGTCTTCATTGTCCAAATGTCACTGGCTGTTTGGTTAATGTCTGTGTTTGTGTTTGTGTCTCCATGCCATTCTCTATCTTAATGTATTTTTGGAAGTAGATGTTCGTTGAGCTATTGGTTCTTGTTCTGCTTAATGAAACTGTATTTCATTTCCATTGAAGTCATTTAGTGGCACTGCAGGTCTTAATTATGCTACAGAACAACATTGAATTAATCATCCAATTTGAAATACGTTTATAAAACCAAAATGTGTACCAAATTACTTTCTGAGCATAATCACAATTGACCTTCTGTTGAAGTACTTCCATTGTGGTCCAGTCCCTTTATCATGTACAACAAGTTTTGAAATATATTGAACTCAAAATTTAAGATTGCAGATGAACATTGGAAATTCCGCACCTATAAGAATTATAGAAGTAAAATTTAGCTTGATGACTTGGGCCATGTGGAATATGTCTCCGAAACATCAAAGTGAAATTTTCTCATCAAAATGAACTAAACTACTTCCTCATTTTCCTTTCATTTAAATTGAGTACTTATTGGTGTTCCAAAAGTCCCTGTTGAAATCATGGGAAAGACACAAACTTTCAGCTATTAATGTTAGGTTGATGCCTGGAATTTTTTTGGGAAGAATATAAGAAGTGAACTAGAAATTGAGCTTTTGTTGGTCTTTAGTGACTGAAAGGTGAAGTTTGCAAAATTTTGGGTATTCTATTGTTCCAGATGTCCTACCTTCATTGACTCTACCATACATGTGAAGTTTCTCAATACACATTGGTTGCTTATGGTGGAATAAGCTCATCTTGTTTCCATTATCAAGCTGCCTTTGTCTGTCGGTTTTAATATTTTCTGCATGCTTAATTATTATTTGATAATGCTTTACCACAAATTCTACTGCAGAAGCTTATTAGAATTTTGGATGGTGAGTCTAGTTTAGGTGGCTTGAATGAAAACACTTTCCTTCTTGTTATGGGCAACCATGGACAAACCCTGAATGGTGATCACAGTGGAGGAAGCGCAGAAGAGGTATATGATTTAACTTTCTGAAGTTCAATTTGGTTTCATTCTCTGTTTCTTTTGTAACAAAATTACATGTTGTAGGTTGAAACATTAATGTTCGGCATGAGTTTTAAGAAATCTTCCGATCCGCTTCCATCTAACTTTGATACCTCTTCTTGTGCCCCCAATTTGGTATTGCCTGCTCTTTAAATGATTCTACATTTGCTGTTAATTTCAAGACATCCTTCTTTTCGTTTACTTATGTCATTTCGCAATTTTCTGGTGTAGGTGAAAAGATACATTGATGCCTACTCAACCTCTTCAGTCATTGGGTTTTCTAGTGAAGATTTGTTATACATATTAGATGTATATGATAAGACATTAGTGATAAATTTATTGTAACATATATTATGTATTTAGTGACAACATTATTGTAATATATAACTTTCATACTTG
>JAOTBA010000204.1:10024172-10049471 GCA_025629845.1 Erythroxylum squamatum
TGAAATCAATTAATTCCAATTCACTAACCATTATCCACTTGACCAAAAATTCAAATCATATGTCTTTCATATTCTAAACATAGCAAAATTCTAACTCCTATCACGCATGTACTTTTATAAACATGTATTATTTCAACTAGTGTATATTTTTGGGTCTTACAGTACATGCTTTATGGTAGTATAGGACAAGTTAAGATTAATGAAGGATTGATGATGTAATTTTAATAATTTTGATTATGATTTGCTTGAGGATAAGCAAAAGCTTAAATGTGGGAATGTTTGATAGATGCACATTTGACCATATTTATACACCCATATTTGATGTATTTTGCTTGATATTTTATACTTTTATTATATATTTGGTCCTTAATTTACTCCAAGTGCAGTTCTAGATTATAATTGCCTTTATACACCAAAAGGAGATGAATTTAGATGAAAACACAATATAAAATGAAGATTTGAAGCAAATAAGGGATACATGGTCATGTCTATGGCTGTATACATCTTTTAGCTCATGCAAAATTACGAATTTAGGAGAATTTGTGAATATAAACAGTCCAGTACACGCTTGTGTATCTCCTAAAGACCCTGAAAATTACTATAAAAAGAAGTGAGCAGAGGCAAAATAAGAGAACGTACTTTTAGTGTTAATTACAGATATGAAGAACATTCAGAAGGGATGATATTGATCTAGAGAAGCAGAAAACGTGAAGATATTGATTTTCTTTCTTTATCATGTGTAACTAAACATCATTAGTGTCTAGGTGTGATGAACCCTAGTTTGTGCTTCAATATGTTTTGATTCTTTTATTTAGCGCAATTGTTTTGATTGATCTATTGTGATTAAATTATATGTTTAATATATGTTCTAATAAATCCAAAATATTATTACATATTCTGATTTCATAACATAGAGATTGAGAAATCCTGTTTATGAATAGATCTACCATAATTAAAAGGAGTTAATTGTAAACCTAGAGATAGGTCAACATAAATCCTCTAGATTAAGGTCAAACTACCATCAGTAAAGCAATCTTAGAATCTTTAACTTGAAGAATTTTGGTTAATAAACCTACGATTAGTTATTAGTAGTCTCAAGAGAGTATTAACATAAGATAGAAATTTTCACGATCCAATAGCCAATAAAACAATTGCATAAGAAAGGTTAATTATCTAAGGGTTTTAGGGGGATTCATCGCCTAAACACAAATTCTTGATATTGACTATTTTCTACATGATTTTCTGTGTTCTCTGTTAATATTGCTTCCCATTTTATTTTATCTATTTTTGTATTAGTTTTTATTAAAAATAGCACTCAATTAATAGACCAGATAATAAGATAATAGTAATTACTAATAATCATTGTCTTCGTGGGATTTGACCCGTACTTGCTTGTGCTAGCTATAGCTATGCCGTGCACTTGCAGTTAATTTAATATTGACAAACTCAAAACCAATCTATCAATAAGACTTTATATATTTACACTTTGATTTTGTCTGGTTTGATCTCATTAAGGAATAAGATAGGACTAGTTGGAAATAGAAATGTTAAGATCATATGAATGAAATATCTATGGTACCCATCCATACTTTATCCATTTTGTTGATTATATTGATATATATAACCACTGATGAGTCTAGTCATGATAATTGTGACAAAAATTTCTTTGATCTGATATTGATATGATTGATGAACTAGATTGTTTAAAGATGATTTTATGATAATAGCAATTTTGAGCTCATAAGCTCTATTATGACATATAATTATAAGGTATGTATGTATACATACATATATGTGTGTGTGTGTGTGTGTGTGTGTGTGTGTATCTGTATGTACATATATTAATAATTATACGTTATATGCTATTATAAAGTTTGGCCAAGCTAAAAAATTGAGCATAAATTAAACAATTTACACCCGCATTCCATATATATACCATTTTTCAAATTTCTAGTATGCAATCCCACTCAAAACCATCAATAATAATCGTTCAAATATCTAGGCCCCATTTTTTCATTCGACTATAATATTTATCACATTTCAGATCATTTATCATTACTGCATCTCTATAACTATTCATGCAATTATCAAGAAATAATAAAGCTAAAGAAGAACACAAAAAATTCCTCAGATAATACATAGAAACCTATGGAAACTGCTAATGGGAAAGCTTAAGAGAACATATAATATGCTACTCATGAAAGCACTATCTTAGAGATTTTCACAGATACATTTACAAGTTCAAAGCTCAAAATCATATATCACTATAATTAATAAATAAGAGATTTTTAAAATTAATAATCCCAATACCTCAAAAGGTGGAAATTACTACCATAAAAAACAAGATAGACGAATTATCTCCTTCCTTTCATTCCTTTAAGGAAGTTTCCATCATTGATTTGGATCCTAGCCAACAAAAAGTTAATTATGTTTCCAGTATTGAATTCCAAATTGCTCAAAGAAGGAAATCAAATAGAAAAAGTTGATCTAATGGATCTAAAATTCCTTCTCAATGTCAATTATCTCTTAGAATATAAGAGGGATAAATAGCCCTAATAAACAACAAATTTTGAGTGAATACTTGCGAGATATCAACCTTTCCTCTAAGGCCTACTGGAAACAAAAGTGAAAAAGGATAACCATAGGAAATTAGTATTTTTGAAGAAAAATTAGACAAATATTTCTAATGCTAAGCTAATTATAATGATAGAATCATAGTTGCTTATGATCATAATATAGTATAAGTGTTACATTCTGTAACATCCCATTACCCACGTTGAGGTGAGAATAGTAAATATGAGAGATTACTAAGAGATTAGAAAACATATTTCATGCTCATACATTGCATGATATGCACATACACGTGAATATTGAATCTTTGCACATAAAAATAATTGTACATGCATTCATTGACAATTTCTGGGTATAATTGTTTATAAATGTGAGTATATTGAGAATTGTGATTTTTATATGTTAAAATTTGATTTGGAGAGTGTATATTTTGATTTAGAATTTTTGGTGAATTTTAGGAAATTTTCTGAAAATTTGAGTAATTTTTGGATTAGGAAAATTGCCAAGAGGCAAAACAATTGTTAAATAGTAGTAGAAATTACTGTCCAATGGCAATGGAAATTTTGATAAATAACTTTAGGATTTATTAACAAGTGCCATTGAAAATTAGGGGACAATTGAAATAGAAATAGAAATTGATTGGACTAGATAAATGAAAGAACCTAGTCTAATGCTTTAGAAATTGGACATGTGGCAAGTGACATGTCTTAAGTTATTATTATTTTTAATTGAAAGATCCCCTTCCCCCTTTGTTTGTTGTCTCTCGATGCTTCTCACTTAAAAGGCTATTGTTGTTTTGTTTTGGTTTCTTCTTCATCTTCGTAGCTTCTTTTCTTCCTCTTCTTCATGAGTTTTAATCCTTCAAATCTCCATTCACGTTGAACCTAGCCCTCTCATATTCCAATTGCTACTCTTTCACCTTGCTCTCTCTTTCATTCTCACCAAAAACCCAAACCTTCCAATCCTCAAAATGATGATGATCGTGGGTTATAGGTGAAGTTCGAAATTTTTGATATTCTTGAAGAGTGAAGAATTGGAAGCTAAATCAAGTAAGTAGCTTATTAAATATCATGGGTTTGGTTAAATGAAGCATTTATGATGATAATTAGAGGTTAATGACATGAAATGGTGTTTTTTGTATGTATGTGTCGTGAATGATGAAGAGTATGTAAATTTCTTGCTTTTATTAATGAGTAATGATTTATAGAGATGTTTTAGAGGTTGAATGATCATGACAAGAAGTTTTGTATATGCTAGAACCTTGGTGAAGAAATGAACATATATATATATATTGATGTCTTGTTTCATATAAATGCTAAATAATGGGTTAGGATTTGTTTTATAGATGATTGATGTTGTATACGATGAGTAAGAAACTATGAGTTATGCTACACATGTTTTAAAGATGGATTGGTTGTGAAAAGGATGTTTTAATGAGAATTGGAAGTTGATGAGTATAGAAATGCATTTATGACTTGTTTGTGTTATGATGAGTTGAAATGGAGTTGAGAATGAGGAGTAGATGGAGTAGAAAAGGTGATCTTTGTATAAGTTGTGTTAAGGTAAGATTTGGAAACAAAATTGGTAGTTGATCTGGAAAATGTAGCAGCAACATGATCTCTGAGTATGCTTCTATATTTTAGACATAAATTTTTCTCTAGTTATCCAAATGAGATAATTTTAAATTTAGATTATACTAGAAATATATGGCTACATTTTTCATGAAGACATCGAATTTAAATTCTGTCTTTAGGAGTCCCAAAATTTGACATGAAATTCAGAACTGGGTATAGTATACTTTGGATAAATGTATATGTTGTGTTCTATTTTGAGTGTATGAAAATGTGTTATATTTTGAGTGTTTATGATCAAGTATGGAATATGAATTGTGTATGGATGATATTGAGTTGAAATTAGGTATACTTGAACAAGTTATCCACTTGAGATGATGAATCAAATGAGTTGAGAGTTGAGAGTTTAATGAAATCTAATTGGTGTTTGAATTGTTATGAAGTGATATTGCATTAGAAGAGGTGAATTTGGGAAGATTATGAGTGAAAGTGATGTGAGAATGGATGTAGGATCCATTGGAGATGTCTTGGAGAGGGAGATTTTAGTAAAGATCCAAGGGGTACACGGTTAGGCCGTGTAAATTAACACTGACCGTGTGTTCCAATCATGAAAGGGCCACCAGACCCGAGGAGTACACGGTTTGCCCGTGTATTTCCACACGGCCCGTGTTTTGACCCTACAAATAACAAAATCTCTCTTCGGAGTCTTCACAGAAGTTGTAGACCTAGAAGTCCTCTTCGAAACCCTCTTAAGAAAACATTAATCCGACATCTATAGAAAAAGTTATGCCTTTGTCCCAAGAGATGTTTGTTTATAAATGATTGGCTTATCAATGTTTGTCAAATGAGATATTTAGGCTTGTTAGTGATATTAAATGAGCCTAATTAAAGTAGGATTGAGCTATTAACGTAAGAAGAGTGTATTAGGTGTTAAAGAATGATTTAAAGATCTCGATAATTTGTTATGAGACATGTATTAAGGATATATACTTGGGAATGTCATTGAACATGCATTGTACATATTTCATATACATATGTGTGCATTAATAGACATGTATGTTTTGCATGATATAGAGAAACATATAGAGCGCCATCATCCAGACATTGCCGAGACTTCGAGGCAATAACTTCTAGAGCAAACTGTGAGTAACCTAAACGGTCTCACTCAATTAATTGTTTAGTTCATTTTATGTTTGACTTATGGAATGAATGTGATTTGAGTGTATTGATTTCAGACAATGAAGGTCCGATGATTGTGGTATATGAATGAGATATTGAAGTGCTACTTGAATGTGAATACGACAAACTAAATGTTTCATGACATGATGGATTATGAGAGATGCATTCCCTACATGAATGATCAGATAGTGAGAGTTGTGATTTGAATAGCCGCTGAAAACGAGCTTAAAGCTCCAAATGTGATTAAGAGACAAAGGCTTACTATGTAAAATGAGCCTTGTATTCCCAACGAATAAGGGACAGTATAAATGAGTTCGGTATTCACAATAGATACGGGACAGTTTAGGTAATCGGTCGCAACAATGTAATAATTGGAAAAGAGTCACATGAGCATTTCATATGCATTTTTATAAGTATGTTTGATTGATTGAGATGCAAAATTGTCTACTCTTGAGTGAGAATGTGATATGTGATCAATTATGCAAAGAAATATATGTTAGATGTATTGATGTGATGTATGAATTGAGTGAACCATCGATGATGGTTACCTCATTAAATTCGCAAAACTCACCAAAATTGCAACGTTAACTTTTCAGGACCGAGGGACGACTTTACTTACTGAGGGACACTTTTACTTTTAGGAAGAAGAAGAAACGGCTCAAAGGTTGGTCAGCTGGATATGGACAGATTAGATAGATTTTTGTGTATTTTCCTCTTTCATGTAGCACATTTTTTGTATTAGGCTATGATGCTGTACTGGTGTAGATGTTGAAAGATACGTTGTAGATATTCGGTTTTTATGAAATGAAATGAGGAAATTTTGGTTTTAAATATTATGACTTTCTTGATGATCTTTCATAAGAGAATAAACATAGATGATGCCATGCTAAGCGAATGTTGTGATTGAACGTAGCGTGCCATTGTCATAGGTTATATACCCTAAGGTAAGGGGGCGCTACACATTCCGTCATTTCTAATAAGCTAATATAACTCTCTGTTAAACCATAAATGAGGATAACAGATTCCAAGTTAAATTTGTGTCTGCTTTCAATTTTATTTCAATGAATCTCTCTTTAAACTAAAATCAAGAAGATCCATGGTAACATAATCACCTAGTGAAAGAACATTAGAGATTTCAATAGAACCCTTTACTAAATTGAAGCTAAAAGAACACTTATTTGAGGAACTATAATGGATACAAAGGATTATTCAAATCAAATTAGGTAACTGACTTGATACTAAAAGATCACTTATATTTTTAGAGTAATAAGTAGTCTGGTGACTGGTTTATCAAGATGAAATTAGATAGAGCTTTTATAAATGATCTTTGGCTTATTTAAGTTCCCAAAAAGCAAAACCCTCTTTAATAATCACCTTTTTATGATCATATCTCAAATGAAATCCATAATATCGTATTGGACTGCAAGAGAAAAACACTATTTCGATTCAATAACTTCTTAGTTAAGGCTAAGGATTTGAAAAGGCTATTTCTAAAGGCCTTAGCTAGAAACTTCAAATGTTCAACGAAGAACTTAAAAGCTACAATATTTCCTTGTCAATTCTTTTAAAAAAGAACCAATTTATATAGGCTTAGCATTCTTTTTACTAGGCTCCTAATGATACACCAAGCAACTTGAGGAGAAAAGAGCTTGCTTTACTATTCTCATGAATTGGAAGTAAACACCTCAATCCTTAAGTAGAGATCTAGAATTTAGTGGCTAAAAGAGGGTGAAAAGAAATCTAGTTTCTTCCACAAATTAGTGCTCTCTAGAAGAAACATTAACAAGATTGTCTCCTTACTAAAAAGGCATGGTTAATTGATTCATTCTTAAGCTTAGATAATGGAGAAGATATACAAGTACTTCCAAGACACTATTGGTTATTCTTTTAATAGCTTTTCTCTATGCAAGCTACTTAACCCTTTTAATGAAACAATATGGAGAAAGCATTATTTAACCTTAAGCCAAACAAAGTCCCTGATCCATATGAACTTAATGCTTACTTCTTCAAAAGAATAGAGTCTCATACTAAGCAAATAGTTATTGATGCATTTCTTGAATTTTTTGAGTAAGGGAAAATGTTAAATGAACTAAAAAATATATCTGTTAGCCTTGTTCTAAGGACTTTGAACCCAAGCTCTCTGATGGATTATAAAACCATTTCATGCTACAACACCATATTCAAAATCATTGTAAAACTTCTAAGTTTAAGACTCAAGATTGCTCCAAAACCCCTCATTAGCTAACCTCTAGGAACTTTCATCAAAGGGAGGCTAATTAAGGTAACATATTGTTAGCATAAGAACTTTTCTAAAAATTACAAAAAAGAACACTCCATGAAAAGTTATGCAATCAAGGTAGATTTCCATAAAACCTTTAACTCTATTAATTGGAACTTCATCTCACATTACCTTATTATATTTGGTTTTCCTACAAAGTTTATTGATTAGATTGGATAATGCATTACTTTTATCTCTTATATAATTTTAGTTAATGGGGTATCTACCAAGCTAAGAAACGTGGAAAAGGATTAAGATAAAGAGACCCTATTTTCCTTCCTTATTCATTCATCATGAGCATTGAATTTTTTACGAGAATCATCATCCATGTTATAAGCTTGGAAAAGAATTTCACATATCATAACAAGTGTAAGAAGTTAAAAATATTTAGTTTATTTTTTACAAAAGATATGCTCTGACTCTTAGAGGCTAATCCTAATTTAGTAGATGCCTTAATGTCATCTATATACATGTTTAAAGAATTATCTAATTTATATATTAACAAAAAGAAATGTCATTTACTAGTTTCTGCAGGAGCTAATGACATCTCCACTTGATTCTCTAACTTAACAAGCATAAAGATAGTGATACCTTATTTCACCTATTTAGGAGGTCCAATTTCCATAAGAAGACATACTTATTATAGAGAATTCCATCAATTAATTTAAAGGATCTAAAGAGGGATCAATAATTAGTGGTAACAAAAGCCTTACATTTGTAGGAAGAACTCTATTAATCCATTCTATGCTTAATAGTTTACACATCAACTAGTGCTCACGTTTAATTTTCCCCTAAGAACTTAATCAAAGCTATTGAAAAATGCTAAGAAGCTTCATGTGATCATATGGTATAATAAACAGATTAACTACTAAGGTCAAATGGCAAGATATTTGTATACCTAGGAAGGAAAGGGGTCTAAGTGTTAATCCTATCAGGATTACCAATGAAGTTATGATGATAAAGAGGATTTAGAGACTCCAAAAAAACAAAGAAACCTTGTAAGTTAAATGAATTCACTCACACTACCTATCAAATGAAAGTTTTTGTAACATTAGTCCCAAAACTAACACTTGTTGGACAATGCTTCACATTTTAAGGTTAAGGAAACATGTGAGAAGGGATTCAAATCTATATTTGGTGATGGAAGCTCAACTAACTTCTAACATGATGATCAGAGAAACTCAATTCTCCTAATGAATATTGGAGAGCTTTATAATATAAGAGAAAAATTCTAGATCATGCAACTAATGTATTGACAGACAACCTTTGGAAAATTTTTAACATAACTCCTGCAGAGATTATGGAATTTGCCCTTAACTACTCCCCTAGTCCACAAAAGAGGACAAAATTGTGTGGATGAAATGTCTCAGGGAAATTCACAAACTCATCCTATAAAAAATTGCTTAAAACATAAGGGCTTAAAAGTGAAACGAAACAAAGAAGTATAGTTTGAACAATCACTACCAAGGGCCCCTTTTATATTATGGCTAGTAATCATAAGGGGGCTTACTAAATTTGATAACCTAAAAGGGAACTACAATGGCTCCAGAAGTTATATATTCTGCAATGGAGGAAAAGATGAATCAATTAATCATTTATTCTTCCTTTGCACCTGTTCCTTAACTATATGGAAAAACCTGCAAGCTCTCTAAAACTCAAACACCTATAATTGATAATTGGCCAAACATAATAGACTGGATCAGTCAAAAGAAAAATACATGCAAAAATGATGCTCTAATTTATACAATTGCATTTCCAAATGCTATTTATGCAATATGGAGAGAAAAATAGAAGAATTTTCTAAGGAAAGCAAATAAAAAGTTCAATATTTTCTAAGAATTGATACGTCCAATCAAAGAGCAATTTATCACCCATAAAATCTAACTCATTTGCAGTATGGGTCAGGCTATTAAACAAGGCATAATCAAACTTTGAAAGGAATGCAATAGTTATATGTTTTGGCTGAGTAATAACTACTAAATCATTCCAGGAAACTTTAAAGCAAAGAGAGACTATATATAGTAGCTATCAACATAAAGGAAATAATTTTTCAAAAAAGAGGAAATAAACAATTTCCAATTGTTGAAGCTTCTACTCAATAATGAGAACTCAATTATGCCCCTCTATAGATGTTACTCTGGGCATATGAGCTTCTAAGGCACAAATACTTAGACAACATAAGTATGACATGGTTTAAGTATGAAGAAGGTCATTATGTTGAAGTGATTATTAACATGAAGGAACTTAACATTCTTTTGATAAATGCCTTCTTAGTATCGATTATTCTATTGTACTCTTTGGATCTTATTCTACGCTTGTATGCACTAATTTGATGAACTTCAGTTTGTAATTCCCCAGTTTTCTATCAATCACTTTTTACTTTTTTTTTTTATAAAAAAGTTATGGAAACTTTAATTTTTTTTGTTTTAGTTTTTTTTTTCTAATTTCAATATTAATTAGATAACTATCATTTAGTTATTTAATAATAACTACTAATTAAACTTAATATTATTATAATTTAATTATTTAATATTAAGGATTTTAATTTTGTTTTATACTATTTTAAAAATTTGTCATTTAAAAAAATAACATAAAAATATTCAAAAATAATTATCTATGAAATAAAATTGTTCTTAAAATGAAATTTATTATTTAATAATATATTTTAGTTTTAAATTTTAAATATATTTAATAAATAATTATTTATTTAAAATATTTTTCCGAATTTATTTATGTAATAATTTTAATAAAAAATGATGAATTTAATATTTATTATAAATATTACATAATAAATTAAAATTAAAATAATATATCTGTTATTTATTTTAAATTTTATATAATATTTAATAACAATAATGTAATTATATTAAAATTTAATAATCAAACAAAATTTTATTTTATTTAAAAAATTAAAAATCATGTTTTTAGTATTGATATTATTTTATTTTGTTTAGAAAAATTAAGTGGAGCAAAACATCCCTTAATTTATAGTTACAAATTTTATTATCACGTCCTAATTAGTTTAAGTATACGAAGGAAACCCACGTATTAGGACAAAACAATTAGTCAGGATGAGAGCATTAATTTTAGTATGATATTCCTCTGGCACAAACACAGGAGTTCAGATCCTCTGTCCAATATTATGGTGTCTTATTGTGTCTGATAAATTTCAGCCATTTATTTATGTGAGGCCTGCATGAGACTCGCGTGGGTCCCGCAAAATAAATAGCTGAGATTCTATGAGACAGAATAAGACAGAGTAAAACTAGACAGAGGATCTGGGATGCAAACAGAGTCATCACTTATTTGCATCTTTTGTGAGAAAAAACAGCTAGTGGTGTGTTAGTGCGACTCTGCAATTTCTTTGAAGTGTAGATGTAGTAAAAGAATCGTGTACTGAAATGGCTTTATAACACATGGCAAAGCAGGCAAAACCTACTTGCATAAACTTCACTCGAAATGTATTACAAACGGATCCACTCAGATCCGTCAATGTAGCTAAGGGAAAGAAAAGGCTTAGCTTCCTCGTCTGTTAATTCTCTAGACCATGAGACTCTTCCTGCAAAGCTGGCTCCTGGTCCTGTGCACTTGTACTGTCCGTAGAACACAGTCCTGCCAGGCACCCCATAAAACCGAAACAATGTCGTTACAAAACTTTCAGTCTCAGAAAATGCCTAGTTGAATTTAATATCCAAAAACAATTTCTATCTTAGGTATCAGGAAGTGGATATAGAGGTCCGTTGAGGTGCATTACACGTAGATTTCCGGTGGAAAGAAAAGGAGAAAGATGAACACATAAATCTATAAACATATGTACGTGAATATATAGGAGGGTTGGGTTCTGAAACTGTAACCGGCCATTTTGTCGTCATATTTGTCGCAGAACTTGGACGGTATTCGCACCTAGTGGATAGGCCAGAAGAAAAAGCTGCTCTTTTAAGTGCATGCTTAAAAAGGGTAACGTGACAAGCGAATACCAACCCCGCTTGCGAACGTGCTATGTGATCAAAAGTTTTGGCACCGTCCACGCAGCCATTTAGGCTACAGATAAGGCTTAAAAAGAACAATCAGTAGGATTCAATGACGCCAATTCAAATGTAAGTTGAAGGATTTGTCAATAATGACATAGCAATTTCCCTATCAACTTCTTTTGGAGGGTCAAGCAATCGTCGAACTTTCAGGCCGAGTTTGAGACCCAGAGTTCCAGACTCCTTTAATTTATTTTTTTTCCTTCTTTGAAAAAATCATCACCTCCATCCAGACTCCTTTAATTTATCAGAAAGGAATTGCTGGTTTTATGCCATGACGAAAGTAAGTGAGCTTTTCTATGCCTGATCAAACTAATTCTAGTGACGTTTGACGGCCGAGTGATGATCCGAGCTAAAAAGGAACTGGTGGAAAAGTGAAAGTTTTCAAGGAAGTTTTGTATTCGCTTGTCTTTTAGGCGTAATAAGAAATAATTCATTAATTACGGATTTCAGTGACTTATTTAATGACCAACTTATTTTAATTGATTGATGGTAAACCAACAACAAAGAAATTCGCACTCCAAATCTATAAACAGGTCCCTGAAAATCTCTTCCAATGACTAAATTCGGGGACTCTAAGGCTATGAATTCTAACACTAGAAAGTCCAGAGGGCTTGTTGCAAATTTTCACCCGGAGACGGAGTCATGTCAAATATGAACTAAACCACAGATAGAGAGATGGAGGGAGAGAGACTCACATTTCACGATTAGGGTCGCCCCAGTTATACCATCCCTTAGGAATGATAATGTTGTCCATGTAAGTATAAGCAAAGACAACTCGAGAGAAAGGGCCCCATGCCCTTCCAAGGTAAAGAGCTCCCGAGCCCGTGACCTTACAGTTCACAAATGAGAAACCCGTGTCCTGTAAAATGCTGCTTCTCCCCTGAGCTGTTAATGCTCCTATATACTGTGCTATGGCATGAACCTGACATCCCTGAACCAGTCAAAATGCCACTTAATTATTAATTCTACCAAACTTCAACCACCACCCACTCAAAATAAGTTTTGTGGAAACATGATGTCCATTTTCTTAGTCTCGTGAAGGATTTCGGCAAAGCTGATGGCTTGTTAGGGAATTAGTTCGTATCAAATCAATAGATTGAACATTTTAAAGTGCTCAGTATATGTCAAATGTGAATTCCAAGCATTTCAGTAAATTAAAGATAATGGAAAGGAAGGTAAGTGTTAAAAACACGCATATGCTTGAAAATCAAGGTTGATAAGGAGGAATTTATTGAACCTCAAAAAGCGAGAGCCCATTTCCAAAGATGAAATCCACAGAACCTTCAATGTAACAATCCTTGTAATAGTGTCTTCCCAAATGATCGTATAGAGTGTCCTGTGCTCCAAGGAATCTGCATCCTAAAAAAGCTGCTGCATCTGCTGATATTCTAAATGCCACTGCTTGCTTTCCCATTGCTCCTGGCGCTGGCACTGGTGTTGTATTCTGCAGCAAAATTCAATCTTTGTCACTTTGAGACACGATTCCGAGACTTGTTAAGAGGAAGAGTAGACAAAGGAAAATAGTTTACCTTGAAAGTGATGTTCTTAGCTATGAAATAAGGAGCATTCACAGCAAAAGTTGCAGAACTGTATGTCCCCATAGGATGTCCACTGGCCCCAGGTGTCTGAGCGGTATCTCCCCATTCAACTATGGTTTTATCTGCTCCTGCTCCTTCTATTGTTATGAAGGATTTCAATGGAGATATATTAACCTTTTCGCTGCATAGATATAACGATCCTTTTAACCGTGATGCAGAAGTGAAAAGAAGAAGCTTTTTCACAGTTTACATTTGGACCAGAGCTGATTACAGGTTCAGTCGCAGTGAACATTTACAAATTAGTAGAAGGAAAAAAACACAGCAACAAACAAAAATGGGAATCACAGTATCACACGAACAAGAAATAGACAGAAACATATGCTTCAGGAGAACCACACCAATTTGAAAAAGACGAGCAAGAGCTTTTAAGTTCATAATTCAGAAAAAAATCAATTAGATACATTATGGCTAGAAGCCCAACTTGGAATAAAAAGAAAAGATTAAGGACTCACGTGTAAACGCCTGCATGGACCTTGATGACAACTCTTACCAGATTCACAAAAGGGAGAGAATCAATGGCCTCTTGGATTGATATAAAGTCTCCTCGCGCTGGGTTCTTATTCACAGTAAGAGTATAAGAAGGGAAAAGCTTGTTCTTTGCAGTTTTGAAGAGTGAGTGCTTGAGGCTACCAACAAATTCTACCCACTTCATAAATTGCTGCTCTGAGAATTGGAGTCTAGTTGCATTTACTGCTTTTTGCAGTCCTGAAGAAGGGTTTCTTGGTCGAAGTCCTTTGGTGTGGCATTGCGTTTGGTCTGAATTGAGGAGCAGAACAAAAAGAAAGAAGATATAGAAAGTGAGTTGAGAATTTGTCAACATACTGCAAATTCAGATTGAGAATATGAACAAGAATGATATATGTATATACATATATATATATATAAAAGGGATGTTGTATATATAGAACACAAGATGAGTCACAGAAAATTGCTGGTGAAGAGGCCTTATGGCTTATATATAAGTTCGTAAGTACTCTGTTTCTAGTTGGAAAGTGACGTCGGAAAAAATGGAGAATCAATGACAGAAAGTGAGAGGTCACGGGTGCTTTCCACTGACATCCATGTAGGCCCCAAACAAAATTTGTACTTTTTGATTATTAAAACCTGGTTTCCATAGAATGTCAATTTACCTTTTAGTTGTTGTAGCTGTTTCCGCTGTTTGTGTTCACCCGTGAGCAACTGAGCGTCTTTCCTGTTACTTCTAAAATCAAATCAAATGTCACTCTTTTTCAAATAGTACAAGATCCACATTGAACTTGAAGCTTTCAATTGAATTTGAGTTCAGCAAGATCAACTGTGAGAACACGTGTCTTGAATTTTCTCATCCTTTTGTTTTGATTGTTAACATGTAGTCAGAAATTAGAGCAGGAGCGTGATGATGGTGTTGAGCTTGTGAGTACCGTTTGAGGAGCAGCTTGCTTGTTTCAGTGTAAACTAGTCACAGGTTAATCTAGGAGAGTGGGATCTATGCTTGACACAGGAGAGAATATAGACAAAGCTAAAGCGATTGGGGAGAGACTGTTGCTTTGTGATCTTCCCTTTATTTCTTTTTGTATCTTTGTGTAGAGGGCACCACCGCCATTTTCTTCTACTTTTCTTGAGCGCCACCTGCACCACCCCCGCTGTCCTTTCCCTCAGTACACCTTTTTACCTGTCTCTTCTCTCCACTGCATAAAAAAATGTTTCATTGGTTTAATTACGCAAATGATTACAAAACACAAGAAAGTTCTATGCAAGCCAACAAAACTTCAACTACAGTGGTACTATTAAAACATTAACTTTTTTGAGACATGCAACTATATTAATATGAATAGTAGACCTTAGGACCGTAGTGAAGCCCAAAACAAATAACTACATGCAACTACACCTATCAAAACCTAATGACACATCATCATCTTGATCCATTTTATTAGACTTTATACAAATAACAAAGAAGAAATAGATAAATCCCTCAGTAGCACTGAATGTCAGGTATGAAGAAAGCATAATGCATTAAGATAAAAAAGATGACCAAACGCAACAAGAACATAGCTATATGTTAAATTCATGTTGGGTCCAACCATATGTTAAAATTTCTTATATCAGGTCGGATTAGTAACCTGACATAAACCCAATCGCAATCCTACAAATGGACTAAAAGATCACCATCACTCACTAGCAGATGGTTTTGGTTCAAAGGTATTTAAATCAGAAGTATTTTTGTCATGGGCAATCTAAGTGAGCTCAAACCAATCATAGAGTCCATGTATTTTTTATTTGTTAGGCTTTCTTTCATTTATTTGTCTATTTGTTGGGGTTAATTACTTATGTTGCCTTCACTTATTTGCATTAAGATATTTCAACTCACATTAGGGAAGATGTTTCAATTATCATTTTTAATATTAGTACTATTAGTAAAAAACTCTAAAAATGAAAGGATAAAAACATGTTTCTTTTTCATTGTCTATGACTCTTTCCCTACTCTTTATATATCATATTTTAGTTATTAGTAGTACTAGAGTTTGAAATACTTCTTAAAGTTTTGTGCAACCATTTATTCCATCTTTTAATGGATAGTATATTTATTAGAGTATGTTGATGGAGAATTTCTTAATGCCCCAAAATCATTGTATGCTATTAAAGTAGGTGTAGCAGCGCTTACAACTACATGGGCACTCGTAGAAACAAAACAAGGAGTTGAAGAGACTAAAATTGAAAATTTTAAAGTCAAATAATTACTTTGTATAAGCAATTGATTAACCCATCTTAGATACCATTCTTAACAAAGAAACTTTCAAGGATATTTCAATGCAAGAAAAATATGAAGGCTTTTCTCAAGTGAAATGTGCACAACTTTAAGTCTTAAGAAAGGATTTTTGAGACTTCACAAAAAAGATGGAGAATTTATGATTATCTACTCCATAAAGACTATGAAGATAGCTATCAAAATGCCATTTTTAGGTGAGACAATGTAAGATGTTCACATTATTGAGAAGATATTACATTTCTTAGCACCAAAATTTGATTATATTTTTTGCCTAGTAAAAGAGTCCAAAACCATCGGTGCACTCTCTCTTAATAAAATCCAAAGCTTTATGTTAGTGCACGAATAGAAGATAAATTGGAGATTAATATTCAAACTCTAAAGGAAGTGGTAAAGGTAGAGGTAGAGGCAATGGAAGGAGTGGTCGGGACAATTGAGACGATAATACGCATTATAGTTCTGAATGTTATACTAAGTTTTCTAATGATAAAGAAAAGGGGAAGAAATTGAATTTTGTAGAAGAGAAGGAAATAGATACTTTGCTATGGTCATCTAAGTTAATAAATAATCACAATCAAATATGTAGTATGTGGATATGGGTTGTAGTAAACATCTATATGGACATATCTTTTTTCTCTTACTTAAATGAAGATTTTCTTTCTACCATAATTATTAGTGATTGTCCTATTATGGATGTAATGAGAAAGGGTGATATTGATATAAGAATCAATAATGGATCTATAAGAACAATTTCCAATATTTTCCATGTTTCTGAATTGAAAAGTTATTTGTTAAGTGTTGATAAATAACTAGAAAATGGCTATATAATGACTTTTAGGAAAGGTGTTTGTGAGATATACGATCCTCTTAGATAAGATTCTACTATTATACATATTAGTTTAAATATTTTGTTTCCATTAAGATTGAAAGTGCTCAACCTTGCTTGTTGCTAATATGAAAGACCTTTAATGACTTTGGTGTTTTCGATATAGACATTTAAATTTTAGTTTATTAAGGACTCTCTAATTAAAAAAATATTGACTGGTCTTCCATAAGTTGTCATTCCTTTTGAAGTTTATATATGAAGAATGTGTTGTTGGTAAACAACATTGTTCTAAGTTCAACAAAGGAAAGTTGTGGAGGGTAAAACATATTATAGAGCTCATTCATTCACATATATATGGGTCAATAAAACCATATTTTAATAATGCTAAAAGATACGTAATTAGATTCATTTATGATTATACTTGAAAATTTTGGGTTTATTTTTTGCAAAAAAAAATCGAAGCTTTTAGTGCATTTGAAAACATCAAGACATAAGTTGAGAATGAACTAGGGAAAATTATTAAATCAATAAACATATTACGGTGGAGAATATTGCCCAAAAGAATTTGAATTTTTTTGTGAAACTCGTAGCATTCGAAGAGAACTTATAGCTACTTGTACATGGCATCAAAATTATGTATTGAAAAGGAAAATAAAAATATTATGAACAAGGAAAGAAGCTTGATTGTAAAATGAAGAATTCCAAAGATTTTTCATATGAAGTAGAAAATTAAAGCATCCATATCTGAAACAAAAGTCCTACCTTTATTGTTCAAGATATGACCATAGAAAAGGCTTAAAGTGGGTGAAAACCAGTAATATATTTTAGAATTTTTAGCTACATGTCATACACTTGTTCCAATAAGAAAAGGAAAAAAAAACTTAATAGTAAAGGTAAAATCGATTTGTAGTAAAGCATCCAAAATATGTAAATTATTTAAGCCATGGATGAAGGAGATTGTGACCAACAGAGATATTACTTTTTATGAGAAAAGCACTTGGAATTAGAATGAGTAGTAACTTGCACCAATCATCCTTGATAGTGAAGTTAAAGAAGAAAGGCATCAATCCTTACACTGATAAATTCCATCTACCTTTATACCTAAAATTCACTAAATGCTTTACCAACAATATTAGATAATATCACTTTTAAAAAATATACTAGATAGTATTAACAAATATATCCTTATCGTCTTTATAAGAGGCTTTAATAAATAAAATATTTAAAGGTAACTTTGACTGTTCATAGGGAAGACTCAATCGTTAACTCTATTTTGTATGATACTTGGGTGTTAGGTGATATTCCAAAAGGAAAAAATAAGTTGACAAGTATAAAGCATGATTCGTAACCAAGGTCTACAAGCAAGAATATAGGGTCAACAAAAAAAAAAAAAACAGTTTGTACTCCTACTGTAAGTCATGATATAATTAGATTGTTGATCATATTAGCAATACAAAATTAATGGCCTATCTTTTAGTTACATATCAAATTCGCATTTCCACATGGAAACTTAGAGGAATATGTGTTTTTTTTTTATCAACCACCTAGTTATTTTAAGATTAAAAAAGAGAATAAAGTATATATATTAAAGAAAGCTCTTTATAGATTAAAAAAAGTCATACGGGATTGGTGTAGTCATATAGAGACTTATTTTTTAAAAGAAGGTTTTTAGAAATTTCTAAATGAACATACACTTTTTGTTAAATTTGAAGATGGAGGAAAGATGCTCAATGATCTTATATTTACTGAAAGTGACAATATTATATATGAAGGGTCAATAAGTCTATGATGGTGGAATTTGAGATGTCTAATCTCAATAATATTCATTACTTTCTTATCATCGAAGTAGTGTAGTCTAATAATCACACCCTTATTTATCAAAAGAAGTATGTGTGAGAAAATCTAGATAAATTTTAAATGAAATATTATAACTTAGTGAACACTCCAACTAATTTTGGCTTAAAGCTTGATAAAGATAATAAAGAAAAGAAGGTGGAAAACTCACCTTACAAATAAACTAAAGGCAATCTAATGTATTTAGATGCCATTAGACCAAATATAATGCATTTTATGAGCCTTATAAGTAGATAAATGATGACTCCAACATAAATATATCTATTAGCTTCCTAGAGAATCCTTTGTTACTTTAAGGAATAAGATTTTGGGTATTATAAAAGAATGTTAAAATGTCATATTTGTTTAGATTTAATAATACTGATTATATAAGAGATCAAGATGATAGAAGGAACATTTTAAGTTATATTTTATTGATTAAAATAGGGGTTGTTTTATGATCATCTAATGATTTTATCTTTAATATTAAATATAATTAACAAAACACATAAATGATAAAGAATGTCTTTGCTAAAAAAATAATAATGTCATACATAAAATTTCAACCAATTAATTAGCTACGCATAAACTAACAATTTTCCACATCTATTAAAGCCAATTACTTATGTATCTAATACTATAGTCATCTAAATGTTGATTATATCTCATTTGAGACAATGAATTTGTGATAGGATACGCAAGATTTTCTTCAATGGAAACCCACCTAATATTATGTCTTTTTGTACCACTACCTCTTTAATCAAGTAAAACTTTTTTAGTAAATGTCTGGACCATTGATGAAACCTTAGTTCCTTTGCAGATGGTGCCATTATTTTCACATTATAATCTTATTAGCTCAAGGAATCATTCTAAAGGTCGGTAATAAACTTCTTGATCTAAAATGCTTCCTTTATCGCCTCTGACACTGAAATATACTCTGCCTCAATGATAGAACTTATAATGGTTAGTTGTTTAAAACTCTTCTAACTTAAGAGTTAAGATATACCCTAACTATAATTTGCTAGAATCAAATTGAAATCTAGCTTCTAAATACCAATGAACTCTTAATTTAGTTCTGTGTAAACTAAGAAACATCTTTAATCCTTCTTAAGTATTCTAAGATGTTTTTCATAATTGTTTAGTAACTATCATCATTATTAGCTTAAATTTTGATTGTTATACTTAAAGCATAAAAGACATCTGATCTAGTTCATACTATAAAATACATTATTAATTTAATAGTTGAAGTAGATGGAACACAATTTATTTTATCTCTTTTTTCTTGTGTCTTTGGAGAGATATCTCATATAATAAGGGTATAAAAATCCTCATGGATTTCTTTATGCTGAACCTTTTTAGCACTTTGGCTATGTATGTGGATTAGGAAAAGCCAAACAATCTTTTTGATATATCACTTTAAATCTTTATTGCCAGACCATAGGTTGCTTCTCTCATATCCTTAACAAAGAGGTTTTTAGATAACCAAATATTTACAAATTAGAGCATTGGTTTGTTATTTCTAATTAGTAATATGCCATTTACATATATCACTAGGAAGGTGACTACCCACGGTTTTTGCTAATTAGTAATAGCATTGGTATATTATTTCTAATTAGTAATATGCCATTACATTATAAACACACGGTTCATTCATATTTTTGATAAAATCAAACTCTTTGATTGTCCCATAAATAAAGGATTTCCTACTCTGTGACACTTGTTTAAATCCATTAATAGACTTTTTGTAACATACATACTTGATTAAGAAGTCTCTTGGATTCAAAACCTTTAAGTTATGTGATATCATATCTGCAAACAATTTTTCATTAAGAAATGTTGTTTTGACATACATTTTCTAGATATCATAATCATGGTATAAGGTTATATCCAATAAGATCCTTGGTTTTATGTTATACATAAAATTGTAATTAACTGATTGGATGAAAAGGCATAAATTAATAATCTCCTACTTCCAGCAAAGTCATTTGTCCATATACCTAATATTAGAATCATCTATATGTGGATTATGTCTCTTTTAAGACAATGACTTAGTAAGAGTATCTATAAGGTCTTCTTCAATGGAAACTCGCTCTAATGTTATATCTCTCTACTCTATTATCCTTGATAAAGTGAAACTTTTTGATTATATGCTTTGAACAATAATGAGACCTTGGTTCTTTTGCCTATGCAGTGGTGCATTATTACCATAATAAAATAATATTGGCCTAACAATGCTAAGAATCACTCCAAGCTCAGTGATAAACTTCTTCATCCAAATTGCTTCTTTTATCGCTTCTGACACTAAAATATACCCTACCTTTGTCTTAGAATCCATAATAGTTAGTTGTTTAAAACTATTTTAACTTACCACGCCACCACTAATAGTGAATCTTGTAATAATATAATGCTTTGGAAGTTTAGTATCTCCATAATTCTTTAAGGTGCAAAATTATAGTAGGAGCATCCATGTTCTTATATTGCCTCTAAACCTTCGAATATATACTAGCCAATATCAAATATATAGCTTCCTAAACATCATCAACATAATGTTGATATCTCCCCTAGGCCTGATCAATTGCACCCAAACTAAACTAGGCTATAGTGGAATTACAATGTCAAAATATATAGTTTCTTTTTTTTCTTGAGAAAAATTTTTGAGCTGCAAAACTAGTCAAAAAATTTAAGTCTAATAAACTTATTAGCATTTATGATGCTCTTTAGGGATAGATTGCTAATCATATATTTAATAACCAAAATGACATAAAAGGGCAAGTATGAATTTAGGCCACAAAACTAAATAAAATAAGGACTTTAATAAATATTTGGTTATTCCTACTATTTTAAATAAAATAATAGTCTTCACTATTAAATAAAAAATTATTAAATGATTTTCTAGTGGGTTAGGATCCAATTCAAATTAGGTTAATCTTAAGTTTGCCCAATAGATCAATTTAATTATATACTCTCTCTAGCCATAAAAACCTCCCGCTTTTAGCTACATGTTTTTCACTAACAATTTTTCCTAAGTGCTTGTTCTTCTTGTCTTCCTTATCTTTCCTTTCTAGGGTTGCGTTGATATATAAGTTTGCCTCTCTATCCCCTTTATCTTCAATTCTCTCATCTTCATTCAACTTTTTTGGACCAATCGGAAAAAGGGCAATCCTGCCTTTTTCTCTCCTTGTTTTTCTTTTAAACACATATATGAAGTTTACTTTTTTCTAAATCATCTGCAAACACCTTCTTTTTTCCTTCATTTAGAAATGTTTGACTAAAGCTTAGACTTAGGAAAGAGAAACCTTGATGAATTCCCACCTCTACCCCCCAAAACCTCTTTGCTGAGTTCATAACCTGCCTCTATAGTTTTGAACCCTACAAACTCACCCTAAAAAAAGCATCTTGCTTCCACAAATCAAGTAACTGCCTCTAATGTCAGACCTAAATGGAGTAGTCTTTTAAGAAGAAATGATGCCTCAGATAATGTCAAACTTTCCCATTTCGCTAAAGCCACTGAATCAGATGTCATCTCCGTTTATATCCATCTCCTTAAAGTTGGTGCCAGTATCTAGTCAGCTTCTTTAGTTGGCTTTTTCCTAGATAAGAGAACCTCTTACACATAGTGAATTCTTAGGCTATTGTAAAATGAAGCAAAGATGGGATAGATAAATTACGAGCTAATTATAATTGCTTTATATTTAGATTCTTAAAGGAAGTAAACCTTACAACCATATTGGAATAAAGGCCTTGGCATATTACATGAAAACCTCTTCTCTTACTTCTCTAAAAGTTAGGTACGTCGTTAGACAAGAATGATTCAAAGAGATCCTAATATGAATTAACTTTTATAACCTACCCTTAGAATACTAGACTAGGGAAGGTCTAAGCTATCTAGCCAGTTTCCTTGAAAAATCTATCTGTATGGACTCTTTAACAGTTAAACTTAAATGAATAAGCTATACTAAAATTTGTGTAGAAGTGTCTCGAGATGATAATCTACCTTCATCACTAATTATTAGGAGACTCATAAAGGAGGAGAACTAACAAACTATGTAATCTAGTTAAACTACACCTAGAAACCTTCAACCTAAAGGGTTTGGAAGCCTATCGATAGGTTTTTTTCAGACAAAAACCTATAAAGAAATTATAGAACATAAGTCTGATACTCCAAAAACTATTTAAGCAAAAAATTACTACTCTTGAACAAAGGAAAGAGCCTTCTGAAGTTATACCTATAGAGTTGATTATCCCTACCATCACTGGGAAGACTAAGGTGCCAGGAAAAAGAAAAAAGGTGAGGGTGTTAGAGAAGTGCTCTAAAGGCAATCACCTTTAGCACTTATTGTACAAATCATGTTATGATTAATAAGGGCATTTTTCATTATTTCGATGTTCATACGTTTATAGATTTGATGTTGAACTTAAATTAATTTAATGAAGTCCTTGATACAAAACATAGTATGGAGGAAATCATGATGAGATTATGATAATGAGATTCCTATCATGTGTAATTATGTTACTATATAAACTTTCCTTAGTCATAGGAGTAATGAGATTAGATATCATTAATTTGGATAGACTAACACATGTTATACTCCTTGATTGGATTAAGCATTAGATCTCATAAGTTGTAGACATGAGTTGTTTAGAGTTAACATGTGGATGCTTACTAAGGGTAGTAAGTACATTAGATTGACCTACTGTGAGACAATCATATGGATATTCTATTCCAGTGTCAATGATAGTCTCATCATAGCAATGGTGCAAATATCCTTTGACTTAAGGCGCGTAAGGATATCTTGGATACTGATCCTGTGCTTTGACTCCATTCATTGGTACCTTTTAGGGGTTACTCATAGGGTGGTGATTGGATACAGCTTGAGGTATTCGGAGATAATTGAGTAGCCAATAAAGGATTCACCACTCCTGATAGAAGGAGATGATACCCACAGTCTCTTGTCGGGGTCATTACTCGATAGTCTCTAGCCGGAGCAGATATATGTCATAAAGAGATTCTTTAATGATACATCGAATAATGAGATCCTCAAGACAAGATCTAATATCACTTGGACTAGATGTGGCGTAGTCAGTCTAGTGAGAGTTGACACTTTGACCATACTCTGAACCAAGTGAGGTATAGATGGTGAAAGGATGAATTGCATGGAAACATTACGTATGGAAGGGTTCGTAGTCAAACCACTGACTTTCTAGTCAATTGGGGGTTATGACGTGTTACTAGATACCGCTCTTGACTTACTTTAATTAAGTGTTAATTCAAGTGGCCAACATAACCAGAAAACTAATGGGTCACACATATAGGAGATCCGAAGGATGAGTAAAATGGTCTTGAGTGGTGATTCAAGATATAAGAGAGCGTTTCGAGATTGTACCGCAATGTGATCGTGGTAGAAAATGTTGCATGGAATGGACTAGAAATAGGTGTTGTTAGCTGCCAATTTGGTCATTAACTTTCCAAAACTTCCATTAATGCATGTTATTCATGGTCATTAACTTCCCATAACTTCCATTAATACATGCTATTTATGACCATTAACTTCCCATTAATGATTGGGGGTTATGGGAGACCAAAGAAGGCTGAAAATAATCATCATTTTCATGCATCTTGTATAAGACACAAGGGAAAGAAAGGTTTTTTTTTCTCTCTAACTCTCATAAGAGTTCTTTTCTTTGCTAGCACAAAGAAAGAATTCTAGCCATCTCCTAGTGACGTTTCATCCATTTATATTCGTGTGGACTTTCATTAGAGACGGTCTACATTGATCGTTGTGGTTTACGACAACCCAACGTGAAGAAGATTAAAGAACGAAGGAAATCGTCGAAAAGGTATGTAAACATCTTACATTTCATGTTTTCTGTTTTCTATATATATATGCATGAGTAGATCTAGTTTTTGAGGTTCTGTTTATTTTTCACTACGTATATTAGATATATATTATGCATGAGATACATGACCGGAACCTTACATGACATGTGAAAACTGTTTTCATGGTTGTGACAGCTTAGAGTCCTGTAATGTTCTGTTAGAAATTAATTATAGAAAATTGGTTTTCATAATTTTCTTTCACCAATATGTTCATAAGACGTATTTGAATGATTCAGTGTTATTGAAAATATTTTTAATGTGATTAAAATATTTGATTTCGAATTTACAAGAAAATACATGAAATATATCTTTCTGTTGAGCATATGATGTCTATTGGCTAAACTAATGATGTTACACATGAATTGTGTGGAATTGATTTTGGAAAAATTATGTGAACATATTTGCAATGTTTTTATGACTCTTTAATTTTTGTATAATTATTAAAAATATTTTAATAAATTTATCAAACAATTTTCCAGATGTGCATAGTTTTCTAGAAATTGTAGGATTTGTTTTGTTTTATGTTTTTTTATGTTTATATTTCGGTTCCAAAAGCTTAAAAATATTTTTATGTGATAAAAATGTGTTAATTTAATGTTTGATGCATGCCTAAATGATTTTTCTCGAAATTTTATTTCCAAAAAAATTTAGAAATCATATTTGTCATTTTTGATGTCTTATCAGTGTTTTGGTGATCATAATAATTTTTGGGTGATTCCTAAATTATTTTGATCATCATGAAATGACCTAGAGATGCTTGGAATGATGATTTGATGTTCTAGAAATTTTGA
>JAOTBA010000204.1:10066825-10080121 GCA_025629845.1 Erythroxylum squamatum
TTTGAGGAGTGTTATTACACTTGAAGGGTTGAATTTGGGAAGATTATGAGTGGATATAGTGTTAGAATGGATGTTGGAAACATTGGGGAGGACGGACCTAATGTCCGTTAAACGGACATTGGTGACCCAAAACTCCTTCCAAATTAGGTCCGTTTAACAAACCTTCTCAGGTGAAAAAGGACCCCCTACCTCGCCAATGTCTGTTTAACGGACTTGGATGTCCGTTAAATGGACCTTCTCGGGTGAAAATGGCTTTTAAGCCAGTCTATGTCCGTTAAACGAACATGCATGTCTGTTAAACGGACATTCACGGAACAGCTACAGTAAATCACAATTTTGACCACTTTATAGGCCGAATCTCGCTTCGAAGTCTTTATGAAAGTTGTAGATCTCGATGTCCTCTTTCAAATGGTTGAAAAACGAAATCAATCCGACATTTTTAGCAAACGTTATGGCAATCGCGCCAATATATGTACAGTTGGAGTAAGGACATAAACATGTTGGATTCCTTTGGCCATAACTTCTTTATCCCACCTCCAAATTAAGTGATTCTTGAAGCGTTGGATTCCTAACATGTTTTGCTACCTCTCCAAAAAAATTGGTAGCTTTTGGTGTTGAATTCGAAAAGATTGATTCAAAGCAAGTGAGAGTTCGTTGAAATAATCCTACAAGGAAACCCGCTCACACTTTTTGACTCCAAATCGGATAGTTGGGCTCTGGGAACAGAGTCCAACACCTTGGTTAGGCTTCGGGAATGGGGCCCAACATCTATCTTATTCTTATTCACATCATGTCAAAGTTTACTCCTAGATTGCTTAGTTTCTGAAGGGAATCGCTATTGATTGATCATAAGTAAAGGCATTTAATGTTGAGTTCTTGCTATGGTTTTGAAAGTAATTCCTATATTCTTATAACTGTCTATTTTTAGGAAAAATGGAAAATGAGGAAATGTTTTAGTTTGTAACTCTGATTTTGTTGTTTTAACTAAGGACTGTCAAAGCTAAATGTGGGGGAACTTGATTTGTGCTTGCTTGTTTAAACATTTACTTTATAACACCTAGTGATTAAAGCTATGAAATGCTTAAGATAATCATTTTGATTCATAATTGGTTTTAGGTACAAGATGGAAGCGTAAGAGCTAAAATGAGTTAAAAGCACATTTCTTGAGCGTTCCTCTTGATGGTCAAACTCATTTTTCGTTGGGGAACAAGAAGGAGATGGATCAGGGTGAAGATGAGACACGAAAAAGCAAGAAAATAAAGAATTCAACATGACTTGGAAGATATGAATGCATCCAACCATACATCTTCCCAAAAACTTAATTTTAGCTATAAATAAACATTAGGATGAATTGTTTTTAGATCACAAAAGGAGGCATAACTCTTACTTCTTTGGGATCTATGGAGGGCTAATCTTCCTTCTTCTGGTTCGTAGGGGAAATTGAAGCCGAAGAACATATTTGGGCACCTCTCTATCATGTATTGTTGATTCTCTCTCTCTAGAAATTATTTATGTTATTATTAGCTTAATGTTTTGGGTGTTATATATGAATGATTAATATTCTCGTTATTAATAGACTAGTCGCCAAAATATGGAATGCAATACGTATTAGTTGTATTTTCAATTCATTTATGGTAAACTAATGGTGATGAATCATTAGGGATAACATGACATAGGTTAAATGGCCCGAGCTTATATAGTTATTGCCTAGATTAATCTGTTTTCCTAATTTGTAATGCGACTATCCTATGAATCTGTAGAGCTTATTCTAGGTTGTTTGATAGCTAGGTTTAGTTAAATAGCTTATTTTGATTAAACATAATATAAGGGAGAACCAAGGTTAATAGAGCTTATTGTTAACCTATAATTAATAGTTTCTAAAAGAGGTATACAAGACGACTAAGCATGTTTATTTATGTGTAGCCTGAGATTGAGCCAAGAACCAGATTCTAAACTCATTCATCAATCTTATCACTTTTTGTTAGTTCAATTTTACTTTATTTTGTCTTTTGATTTCAACCAAAAACCCCCTATATACTAAACAACGATTCTTTTCATCACAAAAGCTATACACACACACTCTTTATGGATACAATCCCTACTCACCACTACTATAAATTTAGTTATACAGAGCTAAGTTTTTTTTATGTGTTTGACACGTATCACAACTCATCATTCAACACATTAAACATCCCTTGAAACATGCATTAAGATGAAATTCTTGCCATGATCAACAATCATTAAACAAATAAACACTAAACACTAACAAAAACATAAATTCAAGTACTAAATATATGATTATCACCTAAGAAAATACCTAATAACACATTTTGTAACTTAGAAAACACACTTAAAAACACACCTATCTTTGGTAGTGGAAGTTATTTTTAAGGTGTTTAGGATGATATTGACAATTTTAAAGGCGATATTCCTACCCAATAAGAAGGGATTGTTGCTACTGATGTGAAGAAGAGAAGAAGACAAGTATCTAAATTTTTTGCTCCATAAACAACTCCTAAAGCTCAACCTTCAATTAGTAATTCCTTACAATATAAAGAAACAAATCATAATGTGGACATGAAAATGGCCAGATGGTGATATGATACATATGTATCATTTAATGCTACTTAATTTTATTATTACCATCCTATGGTATATGCTATTACTTTTTACGGTCCAGGATATAAATCTTCTTTAATTAATTACTATAGAGGTAATCTTTTAAGAAGCTTTGATTGTGAAATAAAAAGTTATTTGATTGAATTGTACAATTTATATGTGTTTAATCACATGTGATAGTTGGATAAATAGAAGATATGAGCTTATTATCAAGATTTTAGTTTATTTTGGGAAAAGGTTGCAAAGAAGGTATAATTCATTATATTGGACTCCTTATGATACACATTGCATTAATTTGATGTTGAAAAATATAGGAGATGCTAAATACTTTTTCTATCATTGATGAAACAGTGCAGAAAGTGAGAAAAATGATTAAGTTCATTTATAATCGTATATAGGTTTTGAATTTGATGAGAAAAGATTTCACCAATGATAGGAATTTATGTAGTCCTGCTATTATAAGATTTCCAAGTAATTTCTTATCATTTCAACTTTTTTTTAATGAAGAAGATGCTGAGAAAAATATTTATAGTGGGTCACATCTCACATGCTAAATACCATGCTTGAATGGGAGTTTCTAAATTACATTTAAACATCATAAATTTTTGTCTTAGTGCTAATTTTTCATCTGAGTTTATGAGCTTAAAACTTTAATTTTATTTGTTTACTAGGACTCTTAATAGAACAAGTAGTTTTATAAATCCAATTTTCCTTAACTATATCGGTCTTTTAGATTGAACTTTTGAGGAACCAAGTTTCATAAATGAGAAGGATAATGTTGGATGGAAAAGTGTTGACATGTCATCTAATGTAGTGACTTTGAATGATGAGGATGATAAGACTCTATTTAATAATGATGATGATTTTATACCAAATGAAAATTAAGGCCAGTGTGATTTGAGCAAAAATGTCATTAAATGAAGTTCTAGGTTTTTTTCATTTTTTTCTCTTTTTTAATTTCAGCTGTGTTTGATATATATGTTAAATTCTATATTATACAAAATAATTATAAAATTTTGAATATTTTCTTTTCAAGTTTCACTTTTACTTTCTTGTATTTCTTATAATGAACTCTTATTGTAATGCTTATGAACCTTTATTATTATTATTACATAATGTTTTGATATAATTATTCTTTATTATATGAAGTAAATTGTAATATTTTAATTTTGTATTGTTCTTAATTTTTATTTGTATAACAATTCAATGTTTTTTAATATTAATTGTGTTTTTTATGAAAAAGAACTTGTAGTTATTTTTATATGAAAAATAAGTGAAAAATAATATTAATACAAATAAAGAGATAATTGCTATATCAAATTTATATTATTATGATTTTTTGAGATATGGTTCAAGTAAAAGTAAAAATTATATAGCAGAATATATTGAGTGACTATTTTATAATTTTATAAAATTTAAAGACTATTTTATCATTTTTAAAAATTATTTGAAACAGTATTCAATATTGATTGATACCGATATTATACTATATTATATTCAAATTTGGTACTGAGTTCGATATAGTATTCATAATATTGATCAAAAAACTCATAATTGCATTGAGTAAATTGTGGAAAATGAAACTTTTATTAAACTCGCGAAGGAAGGTAGAGATAACGATGGACCGAGTCGAGTTTGCTGTCTCGGGGAGAAATATTAGAAAGTAAATAATCGTCACATAAAAATAGACAAAAAGATGAAATTTACATATTGAGAATTTTATAATTAGATAAACAATAATTTCAAATTAAAGATAAAGTCAATTTTCATATAAAAACTAGATGAATCTTAGTTTATATACTTCTCGACACAGTAATCTTTTATTAAAATTACAGAAATTTTCTTTAAATTTTAATGATAATAAAATCAAATATCATAATTAAATAAGGAAGAATAGAAATAGTAAGTATTGGTCGTCGAAATTGCATAAAAATGAAATAGAAAGAAACACTTTCTGAAGTTGCAGAAAACTCGTAATACAATTAAATTGTATATTTAACAAAGTTGCAAATACCGTACCAGACTTGATGTAGGATTAGGTTCTGGTATGGTACTGTACTAGTACTGGTCAGTATCGGGTACTTTTTCGGGTAATTTTTTAAATTTATAAAATAGTCCCTGAAATTTTTTAAAATTTGCAAAATAGTCCATTGGTATATTGTATAGTTGTACTGTATACTTTACAAGTTTACATCAACCCTATTTTCAAAAATCATAATAATAAATAATAATCACAATTAATATGAAGTAATAATAATTTTTAAATATTTCACGTATAAATAATAACCACAAGTAATATAAAAAAGACAATCGTCATTATGCAAGTATAAAATTAAGAATAATACAAAGTATTTAAAATATTACATTAATATAATTTCATTATTTTAATAAATAATAATTACATCAAAACATCCAAGAAAAAGAACAATAAATATCCTTAACTATTACAATTTACAACAAGAGTTCATGACGAGGAAATAATCAAGTAGGAGTTAAACCTAAAACAAAAACATTTACAATTATATTACATATATAGAATTTAACATAAACATCAAATATAAGTAAAATTAAAAGAAGAGGAAATACAAAAACCTAGAACGAAATTCAATCGTCAACAGGAGGATACCCGCTATAACTGCACTAACCCCAGTTATCAATTGGTACAAAATCCTTATCATTGAGAGGAGATTCATCATCATTATCATTAAAATTTAATGTACCAAATGACATGTCAATGCTTTCTCATCTACGATTATCTTTCAAGTCATTGACATCTACCAAATTCGGTTTTCAAAAACCCAATCCGCCACAAGATCAATATTATCAATGGAAATTGGATCAGTTGAACTACTTATGTTATTAAGTAGTAAACAATAAAATTTAATTATTAGAAAATTATAAGAAATTATATCAAAATTAATAATGATAATAACATTCATTTCCCTAAGCTTTAAATTGTAACGAACAAAAATGAACAAAAACCAAGTCATTCATCCTTTTGTGCTCCAACTATTCCTTTTCTTGTAGTGGATAAATTCAAATGTGCTCCAACCTATTGCACTCACATATTGACTTAAAATCCGAATTGCAAATCTTTTCAATTCTAGAACACCATTTCCGAATTGATCTAACCAAGAAATTGTAAGTCATAAGATAACAAAAGTAGCGTTATAAACAAAATAAAGTGATAATTAATTTTTAACAAATAAGAAAAAGGAAATAACTAATACTTGAAGAAATTTTTCCTGTTTATTGAATAGCAATCGACATTCCAAAATCCCCATAAGACAACTTATAAAGTTCCATTTGTGAGCTTAAGAGATCTTGCATTGCATCAATGCTAACAATTGTTGTAATAGATAAAAGCATTCCTCTATTAAATTCAGCTTGTTTAGTAAGATCCAATCTAAAATAGACACTAGTATTCAAAAATGCTCCAGCTGCAAACAACAGAGACGAAAGTTGTCTTTCCCTTCTCTCATTAATGATTAAAAGATATGGTGTGTATAAAGAAAGCTTATGTTTCAAATTAGCCTTGATTACTTTCGTTGCTCTCTCCACGACATCAAAAATATAACCTATTATTGGCTTTTCTTCACTATCAGCCAAGCAAAGCACCCTTATCAAAGGCTCACAAACTTGGATAAAAAATTGGCATTGAAACCAAAATTCTCTATCTTCTAGTATAATATTAAAAACCTCCACTCTAACATTAGACCTAGCATGCTGAGATGCAATCCACTTATCACTTGTAAACATTTGTCTTAACTCTTTCTTCATCGTAACACAAGACTGAAGTGATAAGAAATTTGTTGCAAATCTTTTCACAGCAGGACAACACAAATTCCTACCATTAGTAAATTCCTTTCTCATCAAATTCAATGCCCATGCACAATTATAAATGAACTTTGTTACCTTTTTAGCTTTCTGCATAGTCTCATTAATAACAGAAAAATACCTAGGATCCCCTATATTCTCCAACATTAAGTCAATGCAATGTGCAACATAAGAAATAAAAAAAAAGAATTATACGTATTCTGCAACATTTTCCTACCGCTTTATAAGCGAAATCATTGTCAATAATAAACTAAAAAATGTTTTCTGGCCCTAATTCATTCACAAATTCATCAAATATCGCAAACAAAGTCTCAGAATTTCTAATAAGGCCAGATGCATCAATAGATTTCAAAAACATAGAGCCATTTGTAGAATAAATCAAAAAATTAATAATAGGCTCATGTCTCCTGTTTATCCAACTATCACACATGATTGAACATCCATAAGTACCCCAATTCACTCGTTTTTCTGCCAAATAACTTCTAATTTTAGAAACAGAACAACTCAAAAGTTTACCTTTTAAATTATCAATCGAAGGACTTTTGTATTCCGAACTATAAGAGGCTATTACATCCTTCATAGGTTGACAATAATAAGACTGAAAAGCATTGAATAAAGAACCTATATCATACCACCATCTAGCTACTGCCATATCGACATTGTGAGTCGCATTTCTTGGTTGCATTGCACTACGAATTGAAGGTTGGGTTCTAGGAGTTGTTCGTGTTACAAAGAAACTAGTCACCTGCCTTTTTCTCTTCCTCACATCAGGTTCAGGTACTTCTTCTTGGGCCTAAGATGGAACACTACCAGTACCACTACCACCACTACCACTACCACCTTCAACATTCCCACAATCACCATGGAAACTAGAAAACGAGCATCCAATACCAATTTCAAAATCCAACCTTTCCCTTCTATCTTTCTCATACTGATATTCTTCAAGCAAAGTTTTCATCCGCCACTTCACATCATGGCTTACTTTTTTACATGGTTCTACATCTCCTTTAGCTCGAGCTAAATGTTTCTTTAATCGGGTGATTCCTCCACCTTTCAAATGCTTGTTACAAAACAAGCAAATAGTATGGCTCCTCATACCGGGAACCAATGTAGCATGAGCCCAAGCTAGATCATTGTATCTTCCTGAAGTGGGCTGATCAGGAGTACTTGAACTTCCTTCCATTTATCTATAAAAATAAATGAAAGCATATATCAAAATAAATAGCATATAATTTTATTACCCAATATGCATATCAATCTTATATCATATAACTCATTTTGTATGATTACATTATACACAATTCACTATAAGTCAAAAACTAACAATTTAATCATTCAACATATATAATTACACAAACTATACATAAACAATTTCCATTTTTAATAATCACAAAATATTCATAAAATAATTTCCATTTCCAATAATCACAAAACATTCATAAAACAATTTCCATTTCTAACGATCATAAAAGATACATAAACAATTTCCATTTCCAACAATTTTCATTTCCAATAATCATAAAACAATTTCCATTTCCAACAATCACAAAACATTCATAAAAAAATTTCAATTTCCAATAATTTTCAACAAAATATACATAAACAATTTTCATTTCTAACAATTTTCAACAATTTCTATTTCTAATAATCACAAAACATTCATTAAAAAATTCCGTTTCCAACAATTTTCAATAATTTCCATTTCCAATAATCACAAAACACTCATAAAATAATTTTCATTTCCAACAATCACAAAACATACATAAATAATTTCCATTTCCAACAATTTCCATTTCCAATAATCACAAAATATTCATAAAATAATTTTCATTTCTAACAATCACAAAACATACATAAATAATTTCCATTTTCAACAATTTCCATTCCCAATAATCACAAAACATTCATAAAACAATTTCCATTTTCATCAATCACAAAACATACATAAATAATTTCCATTTCCAATAATCATAAAGCATTTATAAAACAATTTTCATTTCCAACAATCACAAAACATACATAAACACTTTCCATTTCCAACAATTTCCATTTCCAATAATCCCAAAACATTCATAAAATAATTTTCATTTCCAATAATCCCAAAACATTCATAAATCAATTCTCATTTCCAACAATTTTCAACAATTTCCATTTCCAATAATCACACCGTGACTCATTCAATTCAACTCCAATATTCAATTCACAAATGACAAAACCGTGAATCATTCAACATTTCAACTCCAATATCCAACCCAGATACATGCAAATTGCAAATCACAAAACCAAGTTCCAACCAATTCACAAATCTAAGATCCAATCAAATCACAAAATTAAATTCCAACTTTCAACGTCCAAGTTCCAATTCACAAGCTTCGGGTTTTGGGTTGGCTGACAGGTCACAGCTTTGAGTGTAGATCTAGGCGAGCAGTGGCCTTCTCTCCTCTTTCAGACGTTCAGTGGTGGCGACAACGTGGTGCGGTGGTCCTCGTGGAGGAGGGTTGAAGGCGGTGGCATCGTCGGAGGACTTCACGTGGAGGAGTCGAGGATCTCTGTCCTCTGATGCTGGCGTGGATCAGGGAGGATGAGGGAAGGAGTAGCGCCGCTGGAGAGAGACCAGTATCGTTGGAGATGAAGAGGAGAATGAGAGAGAGAGAACGGCGATAGTGGGTGAAAGAGAGAGTCGGTGAGAGAGAGAGAGAGAAAAATGAGAAGAAAGGTTCAGGACTCGGGAGACACAGCAGAGATGCCAGAGGGTCGTTTTAGATTTAAATTTCCAAAAATTGCAAATAGGTCCCTGGCATTTTTCAAATTTATGATACCGGTTGGTATGTAACCGGTATTTTGAATACCCATTGGTGCCGGCTGTACCAAACAAAAAATAATATCGAGCGGTACCAAAGGAACGAATATCATTTCATTTTTTGGCTAATCTGAAAAAAGATTCATAAGTGGTTATTAAGGGAGTTGAAGTTACCAAATTTTGAAGGGGTTAGTATCAATTTATGCCTAATTACTCTAAATATAGTTCCTCTAACTACATTTTCTAAACGAATTAGAGCCAGCCCAAATTGATCTTGTAATAGCTCCGCTATTCATTCCTTTGGGACTAATAGAACCAATAATATTATTGTTTTCAATACTCTAAAAAACTGCATATTAGACATTACGGTCTCAATTGGACGATCATGTGGGCAGCATGGTCAAATAGAAATATCTCAAGTGAAATGGGAATTTAATTTTGCTTTCACTTTACACCAATTCTCATATGCTAAGTAAGGACAATAGGAGAAGATACAATGCATTTTTTATAGAAAATGAGCTACACCAAGTTCCCTATTTGAGTCCCTTTCTGTTTTTAGGAGTAAATGATGAGCTTACCAAGAACATCTAAGGGATGTGTTGTTAGAGAAGTGCTCTAAAGGCAATCACCTTTAGCACTTATTGTACAAATCATTTTATGATTAATAAAGGAATTTGTTATTATTTCGATGTTCATATGTTTATGGATTTGATGTTGATCTTAAATTGATTTAATAAAGTCCTTGATACAAAACATAGTATGGAGCAAATTATGATAAGATCATGATAATGAGATTCTTATCATATGTAATTATGTTAGTATCTAAAATTTCCCTAGTCATAGGATTAATGAGATAGGATATCATTAATCCGAATAGACTAGCACATGTTATACTCCTTGATTGGATCAAGTAGTAGATCTCATAAGATGTAGACATGAGTTGTTTAGAATTAACATGCAGATGCTTACTAAAGTTAGTAAGTACATTGGATTGACCTATTATGAGACAATCATACGGATATTTTATTCCAATGTCAATGGTAGTCTCATCATAGCAACGGTACAAGTATCCTTTAACTTGAGGTATTCAAAGATATCTCGGATATTGATCATGTGCTTCGGCTTCATTCATCGGTACCTTTCAGGGGTTACTCATAGGGTGGTGATTGGGTACAACTTGAATTATTCGGAGGTAATTGAGTAGCCAATAAAGGATTCACTACTCTTGATAGAAGGAGCTGATCCCCACGGCCTCTTGTCAGGGTCATTACTCGGGAGTTTCTAGCCAAAGCAGATATGTGTCATGAAGAGAGTCTTCAATTATACATAGAATAATGAGATCCTTAAGACAAGATCTAATATCACTTGGGCTAGATGTGACGTAGCCAGTATCATTTGGGCTAGATGTGACGTAGTCAGTCTAGTGGGAGTTGACACTTTGACCATACTCTAAGCCAAGTGAGGTATAGATGGTGAAAGAACAAATTGCATAGCAACATTGCGTATGGAAGGGTTTGTAGTCAAACCACTGACTTTTTAGTCAATTGGGGGTCATGATGTGTTGCTAGATACCGCTCTTAACTTACTTGAATTAAGTGTTAATTCAAGTGACCAATATAACCAGGAATCTAATGAGCCACACACATATGAGATTCAAAGGATAAGTAAAATGGTCTTGAATGGTGATTCAAGATATGAGAGAGTGTTTCGGGATTGTATTGTGATGTGATCGTGGTAGAAAATGTTGCATGGAATGGATTAGAAATAAGTGTTGTTGGTTGCCAATTTGGTCATTAACTTCCCAAAACTTCCATTAATGCATGTTATTAATGGTTATTAACTTCCCATAACTTCCATTAATGCATGCTATTCATGACCATTAAACTCTCATAACTCTCCATTGGTGATGGAGGTTATGGAAGGCCAAATGGTGCAGAAAATAGAGATGATTTTCGTGCATCTTGTGTAAGACACAAGTGAAAAAAAGGTTCTTTCTAACACACACACTCTCATAGACATGCATTTAAGTACATTCTAATATTTCTCTGTTTGACAAAAGGTTGCTATTGCCCGAGTCAACACGATGAGTACTAGTGTGAATCTAAAATCATTGGTGGAAGCTAACAAGTTGACTAGACCAAACTTCCTTGATTGGCTCAGGAACTTGAGAATAGTTCTCAAGTCCTAAAAGCTTGGTTACGTCTTAGAAGAACCACTTCCCGATCACCCTGTTGCTGATGCCTCTGATGATGATCGGAGGATATATAGGAAGCTTTTTGATGATAGCGAGATGGCTAGTTGTATTATGCTAGCCACTATGTCACCAGAGTCGTAAAAGCAGCATAAGGCTATGGATGCTCATACCATAGTCTATCATCTTAGGGAGCTATTTGATGAGCAAGCAAGGTCCGAAAGATTCGACGTTTCGCGATTGCTCTTCCGCTCCAAGATGATTGAGGGGACATCTCCATTGCAGTACGCACTAAAGATGAATGGCTACATCGAGCGGTTGGCATCCTTGGGTTTGTTTTAGATCATGAATTAAGTATTAACTTAATTCTGACAGGTTTAACCGATAGTTACTCACAATTTTTGCTTAACTATCGGATGAACAATATATCCAGCATAATTTCGGAGCTGGTCAACATGCTCAAGGCAGTTGAGCCATCTAACCGCAAAGATAAGGTTATAATGCCAGTGGACTCTTCTAGTTCGAAGAAAAAGAGCCAAAAGAAGAAGAAGTCTGCAGGGCCTAAGGGAGTTATTAAGAAAGCAAAGAAGACTTCCTCGAAAGGAACTTGTTTCCACTATGGCAAGGATGGCCACTGGAAGAGAAACTGTAAGGCCTAACTAGAGTCTTAAAGTAGAAGAAGGCATTTTATGACTTTTAGACCTAATACATACTGATGTATGTGGTCTGATGTCCATATATGCCAAAGGTGGTTTCGTATACTTCATTACCTTTATCGATGATCATTCTTGATATGGGTATGTGTATCTTAAGAGATACAAGTTTGAAGCCTTTGAAAGGTTCAAAGAATTCATAAATGAAATTGAGAAACAACTTGGGAGATTAATTATGTACGTTATTTTATGTACTATAGGATTAATTATGTACGTTATTTTATGTACTAGACTCGATGTATCATTTGCTCTAAATGTTATGAGCAGATACCAATCAGACCCTGGTAGGGTCATTAGGTGGCTGTTAAGAATATCTTTAAGTACTTGAGAAGAATTAAGGATGTATTCTTAGTATATGAAGAAGGTGATCTGATGGTAAGCGGGCATACTGGATATGTATTCACACTGAATGGTGGTGCAGTCAGTTGGAAAAGTTCCAAACAAGAGACGACTGTAGATTCAACGATAGAGACGAAGTGCATTGCAGCTTCAGAAGTGGCAAAGGAAGCGGTTTGGATCAAGAAGTTCATCATGGAACTCGGTGTGGTTCCGAGCATCGTTGACCCCAGTGTAGTTGTATTGTGACAACAACGGGGCTATAGGGCAGGCGAAGGAACCAAGATGTTGGATCTCGTTCCCGGAATCCAACTCTTAACAAAATACCATCATACAAACGTGAGCGTAATCCAAAGAATAAAGTCTTGTACCATTTATGTATTCCTTTTCCATAACACATTTCACTTAAATAATTATATATAACAACAATTCATAATCAAAATAATTATGTCAAATCGATAATTGCCTCAAGTATACAGAATTTCAACTCAACCTTATCCATACATAAACTCATATTTCCACTCGACGTCATCCGTGCATAATTCATAATTCCTTAACATCAAAGAATAGAGTTTTACAAGCTCTAAAGGCACTCCAAGCCATAATTACAACAATAATCCAAAAGCTCAAAAGACAAAAGTTACATGAACTAGAAATCCTTAAATGCGACTAAAGCCTTATGTTTTCCAAAACTAACTCAAAATACAACATAAGCAAATTGGAAGTGATGCCTTGACTCTCTTTCACTCCATCTCTTGCTCAACACCTGAAGGTGGGGACGGAAAGGGGGTGAGCTTAAA
>JAOTBA010000204.1:10080221-10093580 GCA_025629845.1 Erythroxylum squamatum
ATTGGATCAAGCAGTAGATCTCATAAGCTGTAGACATGAGTTGTTTAGAGTTAACATATGGATGCTTACTAAGGGTAGGAAGTACATTGGATTGACCTACTATGAGACAATCATATGGATATTTTATTCTAGTGTCAATGATAGTCTCATCATAGCAATGGTGCAAGTATCCTTTGACTTGAGGTGCTCAAGGATATCTCGGATACTAATCTTGTGCTTTGACTCCATTCATCAGTGCCATTCAAGGGTTACTCATAAGGTGATGATTGGGTACAGCTTGAGAAATTCAGAGGTAATTGAGTAGCTAATAAAGGATTCACTACTCCTGATAGAAGGAGATGATACCCACGACCTCTTGTCTGGGTCATTCCTCGGGAGTCTTTGGCCAGAGCAAATATTTGCCATGAAGAGAGTCTTCAATGATACATAGAGTAGTGAGAGCCTAAGGACAAGATCTAATATCACTTGGACTAGATATGATGTAGTCAGTCTAGTGGGAGTTGACACTTTGACCATACTCTGAACCAAATGAGGTATAGATGGTGAAAGAACGAATTGTATAGCAACATTGCGTATAGAAGGTTCATAATCAAAATACTGACTTTCTAGTCAATTGGGGTCATAACGTATTGCTAGATACTGCTTTTGACTTAGTTGAATTAAGTGTTAATTCAAGTGATTAATATAACCGGGAACCTAAAGAGTCACACACATAGGAGATCCAAAGAATGAGTAAAATGGTCTTGAATGGTGATTCAAGATATGAGAGAGTGTTTTGGGATTGTATTGCAATGTGATCGTGGTAGAAAACGTTGCATGGAATGGATTAGAAATAAGTGTTGTTGGCTGCTAATTTGGTCATTAACTTCCCAAAACTTCCATTAGTGCATGCTATTTATAGTCATTAACTTCTCATAACTTTCATTAATGCATGTTAGTCATGGTCATTAACTTCTCATAACTTCCATTAATGCATGTTATTCATGACCATTAACTTCCCATAACTCTCCATTGGTGATGGGGGTTATGGAAAGTCAAATGGTGCAGAAAATAGAGATGATTTTTGTACATCTTGTGTAAGACACAAGTGAAAGAAAGGTTCTTTCTAACACAAACACTCTTTTTCTCTCTAACTCTCACAAGAGTTCTTGTCTTTGTTAGCCCAAAGAAAGAATTCTAGCCATCTCCTAATGATGTTTCATCCTTATATCTTCATATGAACTTTCATTAGAGACAGTCTATGTTGATCGTTGTAGTTTATGACAACCTAACGTGAAAAAGATTAAAGAACGAAGGAGATCGTCGGAAAGGTATGTAAACATCTTATATTTCATGTTTTTGTTTTCTATATCTATATGTATGAGTAGATCTGGTTTTTGAAGTTCCGTTGTATTTTTTACTGTGTATATTTGATATATATTATGTATGAGATGCATGACCGAAACCTTATATTTTCCTTGGTGCATATTATTTGCTGATGACATTGTTTTAGTGGATGAGAAAAAAGAGGAGGTCAATGTCAAGCTTGAACTTCGGAGGGATACGTTAAAGTCAAAAGATTTTAGATTGAGTCGGACTAAGATTGAGTACGCAGAATGTAACTTTTCGAGACATAAGGTGGTTATAGATGTAGTGATAAAGATGGATCAGAAGTTATACCGCAAAAAGAGTGTTTAAATATTTAGGATCTATCAACCAAAGCAACAGAGAAATTGATGAAGACATAATCCACTGGATCAAATCAAGGTGACTTAAATGAAAAAGTGATTCAGGGGTTTTGTGTGACAAGAAGATATCTCTCAAGCTTAAAGATAAATTATATCGTTTAACGATTAAGTCAGTCATGCTCTGCGGAGTAGAGTATTGATCGATCAAATAAGTTCATAATCATCAGCTAATAGTGACGGAGATGAGAATACTTCGTTGGATGTGCAACCTTATTAAAAAGGATAAAGTCAAGAATGTAATAGTGAGGGACTAATTAAAAGTTACTAATATTATGGATAAATTAAGAGAGACAAAACCTAGGTGATTTGGTCATATTAAAAGAGGAAACTAAGACACTTCAGTGAAAAGATGTGAAAAGATCGTACGTATATATTATAAGAGAAAAATAGGGAAGCCTAAAAAGAATTGAAGGAGGTGATAAAAATTGATACGACAATGTTAGAACTTACTGAGTATATAACCCACAATAGAAAAACTTTATCGTGTTAAGATTCAGGATCTTAGCAGTCCTCTTTAATCTCTTAACTCTTGCCTCTTGTAATTAACCTAAGAGATAATTACTCGTCGTCGTCGTCTTTACTATTACCGACTATTTGTAGTAGTATTATTATTAATTTATATATATGTTAGTATTTTATTTATTATTTTACTCTATTTTATTATATATATATTTATTATTATTATTATTTCTACTTATTTTTTAATATTTAACTAATATATTTCTATTTATTTTATTATCATTTTTAATTAGTCTTTTTCAAACCTCTACTGATTAAGAATAAAGTTACATACTATTAGACTTCAAACATCCGCTTCAGTAAAATTTTTGCTGGTGTTATTATTGTTATTCCTACTGTGGAGTAAGCACACCAAGAATCTTATAGTCTAGCAAAAACATGGACTTGATTTGATAGTTTCTGTGCATTCCCATCACCATATAAGCTGTACAAGTCGTGAGTGGCTTAAATAAAACTTGGCACTAAAATAAAACTTGGAACTTTTGACCCTCTTTATCTGTACTATACATTTGAACTACATCAGCATCGTATGTACAATAAATCACTCGTATGCGTGAGTTATTTACTTCCAAACCTTGATAGCCCCATCTCTACTACTTGAAATCAGAAGTCTCTGGTTCAACTTGACAGAAGCCAAAGAAAGAATGGCATCTCGGTGGCAGCCAGCAGGGTCGATAGCCGCAGCTGCAAGTACTCCCTTTGCTGTCAACTTATTTGTCATAGAACTTCTTGTCTCCTATTTGGAACAAAAAAAGTGAAGCAACTTCTCATATCTAAATATTGCCTACCATAATAACAAGGTGAAAATAACTGAACATGTTGCCAGATAAAGGTAAAAACAAAAGAAAGATGAACCTATCCTGTCATCAGAAAAGTAATATTTTTCACACTCAACAGCTAGTTCAAAGCAAACAACAAAGCTCAAGCGGTACATATAAATAGGTAAATTCATTAAAACAATCTCGATACCTGCACAACTTGCACCCCAGAACTTGATCGCATTTCATATGTATCATCATTTCCAACTCCATTTACATTTGGCCCACAAATACAATAACTGCGGTCCAGACTACAATTATGATAATGAAGAATTAAGTCGCTAACTGCCACAGAACAAAAATATACACAGCCAATAAAGGAAATGAGAAAGAGGAAGAAGAATAACCTGCAATGGTCCCATCGACGTATCTTCAAGTCAGTACCCCCAGTCAATAGATCACCCCCAGGTAAGGGGAGCATTGAACGAATGCCAGGAAGTCGAGAAGGAGGTTCATTCAACTCGTCAACTCTATACTTTGAATTGACATTCCGCCTCATATCTGGCTTGAAGTTTGCCTTACTCGATGGCCTGGTCAAGGCCCATGGCATATTGGACATTTCAGCATCATCATCGTAATGTGCAACCTTCAATACCTAGACAAAAGAAAGACCGAAAGAAAACTGTAGCAACAATACGTGTGATAAATCCCAAGTAAAAAGCAAACCCAGAGTAAATTAGTTTCAACTATATGAAATGGATAACCATTAAATACATCAAAACACAGTCCAGAATATCTCATTAGATGTACATTAGACATTCACCAATTCCAAAAGACCCTAAAAATTCATCTTCATTGTTTTTAGTAGGATGCATTGTCTGTCAATGCACAGTCTGACTTTCTACTGTTGCTCTTCAATGAATTTCAAGTAAAACCTCACTGTTCATCATCAACGGTTAACTCAGGGTGAGTGATAAATAAACTTTGATCCATAGCAAAGGACAATAAGTAACAGATTATGCAAAGGGAATCTATCTTCCAATGAGAATTGCATTAGAAACGATTTTTCTGCAATCACTATATTTTGCAATGACAGTTTTTCATACCAACTTTCAACTCCATTCAGTACTACTTTCTTAATACAACTGGCACTTTTACTCACCTTTTCCACATTCATGCTCTGTAAACTTGAGTATTTATCAACTACTCAACCTTACATCATCACGTTTTAACTCTTACCTTTCCAAGTTTACAATGATAAATAAAAAGAACAGCAATCTACCTGGTGGCAGCTCCCAGTCTCAGCATTCCAAAGGGAAACTTCATTACAACCAGCAGCAACATATACAAGGGGTCTTACAGAATTAGACACAGCAGCATTAGGAGGGGGAACAAAAAGGCACATCTTTTCAACAGGGCATGTAACAGAGTATTGCCATGAGTTTACAGGTATCAGAAACCTCAAGTCCCATAAGGTAAGCACGCCCCTAGAAGACCCCGAGATAAACCAATTCCCACAAGGACCTGTCTCAAGGGAAGACACATAGCCCTCATCAGAAACTGCCTTCAGTGTCCAGGCCTCCGAATTTGCTCTGATATCCCAAAGATGCATGCCACCATTTTGAGTGCTGTACATAATCTGATTGTCAGTGCTCTCACCATTGAAATTCAAGAGGCTGAGTATGGCACCTTCTTTGATATCCTTTTTTTTTATATCGGCAATGCCAGAGTACTTTTCAACAACATTGCCAAGCCCTCTTGATATATGGTCGACAGAAAATAAATGCATCATGCCATCACATGCTCCAACAACGACTTGAACAGAGTTACGGAGCATAACAGTGCAGAGTGCTCGGCTTCCCTCCAGGTGATAAGTTAATCTTGATCTAAATGAAATATCTTTTTCCAACTTTCTTGAATCCCACACTTTGAGAGTTGAATCATCAGAAGCACTCACAAAAAGGCTATGATTATCTGAAATTGCAATGTCATTGACTGCGGAACGATGCTCCTGCAGATGTGCAACCAACACACCCCGAGGTCTCCAACCTGAATCTGGAACCCCTGTTGTTCGTGAAAATGATGGCAATCCAGTTACATCTGACAGAGCAGAAGCGTCTTCTAGAGTGAAAGAACTTCCTTTTGTCGTGCCAGATAATCCCAGTTCTTGAAATTTACTAGTTACATAAGTTGTTTGATCTGTTTCCCTACTCTCTGGCTCGTGGACAACTCTATAGAACTGTCTAGAACCCCCACTGATGCTAAATGAACCTGAAACCAGCTTAGGTGCAGGAACAGAACTGGCCAAGCTAAATGATTTGTTTATTGGATCCATCCAGGGCATGTATGACGAACCAGTTCCAAGAGAGTTCATGCGCAATGAAGAATCTGATGCTGCCGGAGGATTTTTGACTGCTCGCCGGTCCATGCTAAAAGAGTACAAAGGTATTCCTTCAGAGGAATTATCATGCATAAAACTGTTCATACTACTGTGTGTAGACATATAACCTGAGAATTGCAGCTTTTGAGAGCATAGAGGATCATGAATATCAACTGTGCTGGAAGAATTGCTTATAAAACCCATAGAATTCAATTTGGTATCACCAACCTCTGGTTGTTCCACTACATCGACATGTTTTTGAATCTCAGGAAAAGGTTTCGTGTCAGGCCAATTCTTCACTGAACTTAATTCCACATCCTCTTTCTTAAATAAATCCACAGAAGCCCCTTGTTTTGATTTTGCTGATGAATTGTACCAGATTTTTCTCTGCCTTTCCAGCATGTCTGAACTCGTCGCATTTTCTAAGACTTGGTAAAATGACTGTCTTGAGACAGGATTCTTCAAACATGAAAGCAGAGAATTCTCAGAAGCTAGGGAAGGCGGTTGTCTACGGAGGAAAGGCCGTATAACTGGAGCAAGGAAAACATAAGAATCCACCGCACCTAAGGTCTCACTGCTGGCAGCAATGAAACCGACAGCTGACCTTCTAACCCACTGACTAGGATAACACAATAATGGAAATGCACGTCCTATCATTTCAAGAAGTATACGCTTTCGTAAGAAGCTAACTCTACACAGAATTGTCAAACAGTCCAATGCATTGACAATCACAGCCTCAGTCTGGTCACTTAAAGCTTGTTCAATGTAGGGAAAAAGATACTCTTCTACACTTCTTTGGCCCACAAAGAAGCAGACATAAACAATCTTGTCATAGAATAATGCCCTAAGCTGCTCATCTCGATCATTCAGAAATGCAGGCAGGATGGGTAGTAGAAAATCATTACTCTGCCTCTGACCAAAAAAGCAGCATAGTTTGCCAATGTCCTGAAGCAATGCTCTTCTGATATTTGGAGTTTGTTTTGCGCCCATAACAAGTTCTTGAACAACGTCAGCAATGGATCTCCTAAGCTGCACAAGCTGTGCATCATTATTTATCCTTTGAAGCTGTCCGGATGTTTCAATTAATGATGCCTTTGACTTCTGTTTTGAACTAACTTTATCAAGAACACCTGCCTCAGTCAAGCTTATTGAATGAATCAAGAACCCATATGCGGTAAGTGCCAACTTTGCAATATTGCTAGCATAACAAATTCTCACACTTTCTTCTGGGTCATCAGGAAGCATGGAAAGCATTGGAAGAATATACTCAGGGAATATCTTTGCATCACTAGGAGGAAATTCCCGGACTAGAGGCAGAATGTCACACAAAGTTTCCAATGCAGCAGCACGCACTATTGCTGCTTGATCTAACAGCATTGCAACCACATATGGTAACACACGTTGTAGCCTATCTTCATCATCAATATATAATGAGGAAGATTTGAGTAAGAGTATGGCCCCTCTCCTCAAATGAGGTAACTTGACATTACGTATACAAGAGCAAAGCAAAGAAGCAATCAAAACCATACCTTCACATTTCATACTATCTTCAGGTAATGGTAAAAATGGCATACCAAAAGTATCTGACTGACTGTCATACTCAGACATCAATGACTTCAGGTCATCCATGGTGATCTTTTTCAAAAAGGGATGATCATTTCTTCTAAATGCATTGGAAATGGCTTGAAGAAGTTCACCAGGAGATTGATGTGTACAATTCATAGGATCCTCCGATAAGGTAGAATTGGGTGCATTGTCAGGCATTGACTTCAAAGTAGAAGAACCATCGCTTTGTTTTACATCCCCAAGCAAGGTATTGATATCACCAAGAAGTTTGCATTGACCATGAACTATACCCTTATTTATTTTGTCTCTGTATTTTGAGTCCCTGACTAAGTCCAAGTTTTGTCCCTCAATCATCTCATTAGATGCCTTACAAATCAGGTTATTGGCAGACATGCCCACTCCATTTCGTGTTTCCTCGCTTGTCCTACTGCTCATCATTTGCTTAAGTATCTCATGGAAAACACTCTGGCACATTACAACCTGCACAAGAGACATGATATCAGCATGGTAGTGAGTACCAAAGACCACCAAAAATATAAGCAGAGTACTAAGGGTTTTTACCCTCATATCAGACTGAATAGGATTCCAGCAACAGTAAAAGTTATGCAGAAATGGTGAGAAATAGCTAGGAAAAACAACATCTACGTAGTTTTGTAGGTAGCCTTCAGCAGAAAGTCGTGCCTCTGGCTCCAACTGAATCATATGAAGTATCATCTTTCGGATTCCAGAATCTGGGATCTACATATTCAGTGCATATCAGTCTTCAAATAAATATCTCATATAGATTAAACTGGATTGAGACCGACAGTAAAAGATACTTTAACCTTTTCAAGATGTTGGCTAGGATCATATTGTCCTCTACGATAAGCAAGAAGCTGAGAGAGTTCAAACAGTTGCTGGCCCTCAAGAAAAAGCTCAGCAATTACACACCTAAATAGGTCCGCAAAAAAATCTAAATTTATTAAAGCCATCCAAGGACAGTACCCTGTCTTTTACCATCAAAGACTAAATTGAAAAGCCAGAATGCTCACCCCACAGCAAATATATCCATGGATGGCTTCAATAGTGCATCAAGAGCAACCTGCATCTCACCTCCGTGCTCATAGAATCTCTGAAATTTTGAGGAGAAGCAACTTGTATAAATGGGAACAAAGATATCGATAGAAAAAGGAAATTAGAAGATTAGCTACAGCTAATAAAGAACAACTTGGATTGTAAAAGACAACATCAATTATGCACTATTGATTCTTGAAGATCTAGTCAATATCACTTCTCCAAATGCTATCCACAAAAGGTGTCTATTTCTGAAAGTTGTTGGCTGTGTTCTTATTACCACCCAAGATCGACCCTAGCTCGAAAGGTTGAACATGAATCGTAACTTCTAAAGCAAGGTCATTGAAGTTTTCCACAATTAACATTGAACCATAATCAAAACAAATTTAACACACCTGACATGAAATAAAAGGACAAGACAATACCTCAGGTGCAAGGTAACATAGCCTTCGTCCTCCCGTGTCAAAGAAGAATGAGAAATCCGATGGGTCATCGTATGGAATATAAGTTGGTTTGAACGATGCAAAGTCGGCAAGATAAAGCCAATTCCAGGAAGTTACAAGTACATTCTCACACTTAATATCACCTAATGCGGTAAAACAAGTAATTAAAATGATATGTCACGAAATAGAAATTTGTCAGAACTGATTTCACTCACCATGACAAATACCCTTCTCATGGCACTGTTTAACAGCAAGAAGTAACTGCGGACCACCAGAAGTAGCATATGTCAACAGTGAAATACTAGAAAAGTGTGTCAAAAAATTGTTGAAAAGAGGAACATATACACAGACCTGAAAAGCCAACCATTTCTTTTCCACAAGACTCAGGAAGGGTCGAGTGCTCAATCTGTCATGTAGATTATTGAAGAAATATTGCCTCAAAAGATACGCTGCTTTATCAGTTTCCTGCCAAAACTGCAAGAGAAGACAATCATGTGACGAACTTAGCCACCAAAAAGCTCCTCTTAATCCCGTTAATCTGATACTGGCAAAGTTACCAACGAAGATTCCATTTATTTGGCTTGTAGTTCTCGACAGCACCAATATTAAGATTCATAACACAATCCGCTTCTAGTATAGAGGCTCTGTAAGAAATTCACATATACTAAGATGATAGTCCAAATTCTCTTTCCCAGGACACCTAGGGCCGTGCTCAGACTTTCACGTTTAATCGTCCCAGTTCCCTTGAACATGATACGTGGATTACAATTCAATTAAATACTTTCTTTGGATCCCCATACACACTTCAACCATTCCATCTATATATCCCACTTATTTCCATATATCTTTTCTGTAGCAAACAAAAGAGGGATGAACTTCCTAATCTATTAAATAATTAAATTCAAAGTTTAACAAATTCTACAATAAAAAAACAAAGTAAAAATACTAGAAATTGCGCTCCCATCCTTCCCGCGCTTTCTAAGAGAACCGCACGTAATGTTTCAGTAACACGAATAAATTACAATTTAACATAAATCTTTAAAACCCTAAAACTTTGAGACTTTTCTAGGCAACCAAACAGAGAAATACAAAATTCTCAAAAAGAAACAAACAAGCAGTGAAACTGAACCTGGAAAGGCCAAACGTGGGGGTGATCAAGGGCGCGGAAGGTCTCCTTGATGTGTTCGAGTCGGCGCTCGTACTCTCTGAGGTCTATGGGGTCGCCGCGCTTGAAATAGACCTTGACGAGTACCAAACCCTCGTCGTGCTTGCAGAGGATGGACTTAAAGAAGCGCCCGCGCCCGAGCACCTCCTTAAGAACCAAATTGTAAGAGGACGGCAAGTCGTGGAGATAGTACTCCGACGCAGAGACCTGCGTCGTCCTCGCGATCTTGTTTCCCATTCTCCGATTGCGCTCCTTCGCCCCCTTTCTTTCGCTACGGATTTTGTGATAGATTCGGCATTGCTTGAGTTTCCAAACGACGACGTCGAAGAGATGAGAACAGGTGAACTTTGCTGGAGCGGAAAAAGAAGGATTGAGGAATACGTTGGAAGAAGGATTGAGGAATACGTTGGACGGTAGCGTGGAAGCCTTTTGCTTGCAGTTCCCTTGACGGTTTAGACTACACTACTCCAAAATTTATTGCATGTTAATTTAGGATTTTAAATAGACCCGAAATTTAAATTATTGGGAGAATAAAAATGAGTTAAAATTTTGAAAATTAATGGTACTAAAATAGTAGCATAATTTTTTAGTGTGCTTTGAATAAATTGTTAAAATACATATTTAAATAAATTATTTAATAATGTAATAATATTAGATTTACTGATATTAATAAATTTAATGAGATAATAGCATTAGCTACCAAAAGTGGAAAGTAACAAAAAGACTTCTAAGCTCCAATTGGTTCACTGCTTTAAGTGCTCTATGCACTTTGGGAGGTACTTTCTAACCGCCAATTAATTCACTCACTATGTTCTATGAGTTATATGCACTTTTTGCGGGTTCAGAACATATGTTCTTATTACTGTTACATAAACATCCATCCGTTGATTTTCCGTGGGTCTTATTTATTGAATGAATAGATACTCATAAAGCGGGATAGGAATAGAGTATTGTGAATAGGCAATCTATTCCCCTTTTTATGTGAAAAAAAGATGCTTATTTTTTTTAGCGTATAGAAAAATATAAAAAAAAGTAAGAAGTTGAAGTATGATGTGATTGTTTTGGTTAAATGATTTAGTAAAGAAATATCAAAATAATCTACGTTTTGAGCAATTAAAAGTGTTAACAATTCATATATTATACTTGGTTAATAAGTTATTCGGTTAAGATTGACTTTTTTATTTTAGCCTTTATATTTTTTAAAGTAAAAATATGCATAACTCTTTATTTGATTTAAGTACTTTTGAAAAAAAATTAATTTTGAAAAGTTTGTGTATCTTAAGATTAGATGTGTTGTCATCCAAAGTTAGTAGTCAGCTAAGCTAGCAAGTAAGGTAACTTAGGCCCTTTAAAAGCCAATACTCCAAAGGAATGCAATGAAAATTGACCTAAGTGGGAATGGATTTCATCTCTGATCTATCCAACTTGAATTATATTTATTATTTCCTTTGAAAAATGGTTTACCTTATATATGCCAGAGATGCAAATCCATAATATTTTATGCCATTTCTTTGGAGGAGAAGCAAAAAATGAAGAGTTCATCTTTAGTGATCGTAGTGTTTTCTAGTCCACATTTCTTGCAGTTCAGGTTAGCCCAATGTTGTACACTTGGAAAAGCTAATCTCTTGTTTAGGAAGTAGGCAACTAAGGCAACTTTCCACTTAGTTGCTTCCTTTATCAAAACATCAGGTGGAGGAGGGATAAGTCCCTCCTTATTCTATTAAATAAAGTGCAACTTACCAAAGGTTTATAGATCTCCTACAACTCTTCTCTAAGACGGTTTCTTCAGTTTCTGAGCAAAAGGCGAGTTGCTAGGTTTAGTCAACTTAAAAGGGAGGGCAGGGAAGTCTTTGTATGACTATTGTGCAGAGCAACTTGCGCTTCAACTGACATTTTGTCTCTAAACTGTCAAGATTTGGGCTTAAGCAGGAAATTAAAAAAGGGGTATAGTTATTTAATATGGAAAGAACCTAATTTGGGCATTTTGGATAGACTGAATTAGAAAAATAAAGGAGTCGATAGAGGTAAAGGTGATAACAGTGAAGAGTAATGTGTAAGCAGGAGTGTGAGAGATGAAGGGGAAATGTTAAGACATTCATAAAAGGCACGCTTATAGTGAGAAGGAGGAAAAACAATATATAGCTTTGATACAAACTTAAGTTATGGTATGTAAGGTTTATCGAACGCATTTTCGATCCCTAGAGGTTTCCACATAGCACATAAACATACCCTAATAGAGTCCAATGAGAGGATCCTTTTTTTTCAGGCCTTGGTTACGACTCTTTGTTCATTCATATTAAAATTGGAACAGTCTTGTGAATCCATTTTATGAAAAAGTACGGCAAGATTTTTCTTCTTCTTATATAATTGTCATGTATATGAATGCAATTTTTTTCTTTGTAACCAATCCTTTTATTTATGATACAACATTTTCTCAGTTCCTTAATAGCTTTCTATGAAAAGGTAGAATAGTTTACATAATTCTTTGCTAATTATTTTCAGGCTAACCTATGTTTGGTTAATGATCATTTCATGCATTATGTTAAATATCAAAGAAAATTCATTATGGCTTTAAAGGATACACTTCTTCTGATAAAAAATGGAAATATTTTTTTCCATTTATGTCAATATCATTGTGTGATTTTAGCCTAAAAAAGATCAATATGAACTCATTATCCAAACACTCTCTAGACGTTTTAGGTTATTTTTCAAGTGTACGACGAAATCCTTCAGCAGTACAAAGTCAAATGCTATAAAAATCATTTTTTAGATAATATTAAGAAGAAACTCGATTCAATAGTTCCAATTATTCCTTTGAATGAACATTGGAGAAAATGAGATTTTGTAACAAGAAAGGGCATCCCATTAGTAACTCGGCCAGGACTGATTCATCAAATTATGATATTATCGCCCAATTTTTACATATATGCAAAAAAATAAATTACTACAGTTGATTCTTAAAAAAGTTTGCATCAAATAAAATATATACTTTGAATTTCTTGGGTAAAACTATGGCTTGTAAACACAAAAGTACTTTACATGTTATTCAAAAGATTAGGTTACATTCTTGGGAGATTTTTTATGGAAAAACAACAAGTTCTTTCTTTGATTTTCCCAAAAGCCTCTTCTATTTCACAAAAGGTATATAGAGAGTGGTTTTGGTATTTAGATATTCTTTATATGAACGGTCTAGCCAATCATGAACAATTAGTTATGAAAAGATGTAAATCAAATCAAAATTCTCCCTAAATGATGAAGAGAGAACAAAAAATTCTTTCATTTCTATTATGAAATGTTAATGTACTATACGAATAAAGATTGAGCAACTAATTATTCAACTTTCTTAGAGATTTTGTATAGAAGGGGATGAGTGCAATTTATACATAGGGAAAATCATTTGGAACAAAACTCACAAGCATGGCTTGGGGAGGGATTTTTTTTACATATTTTAAATCCATTTTCTACTCCATCTTATTAGTTCCGAGTTTGAGTCCTAAGCAACCTATTATAACTATCTATTGAAATAGTATGAAATCTTATATGATATGTTTATTAATCTAAATTACTTTTTAACTCATTTCAACTTCATTTTTGTAATCAAAATGTTACGATGAATCTAGATAAATAAGATCATAAAGATATGCCCTTGGCTATTGGTTGACATGGGTATATGTTGGGCCCCGAACCTTTCTTGGAAGTTAGAACTGTTGTATGTGATATGTTGGAAGTTAAAAGCTGGAAAATGTAT
>JAOTBA010000204.1:10149652-10160334 GCA_025629845.1 Erythroxylum squamatum
GTATTCTTTAAACCAAGATGAAACAAATCTACGATAAATATTTCCAAGTTTTCTTTGTGGAAAATCATGCTCAAAAGTTTGACATGGACCCTTTTGCAAATAAGCTCTTCGTATTCTATCACGGTCATTAGGATGATAATCTGAAAATTTTTCCTCAATCTTGGATTAGACTGAAGATTGTCTGAATTGACTTTTAAATGAGGATGCTTTAAAGGGTTGGAGCTAGAATCCTTATTTGTAAGGGGTTTTTTGAGAAATTTGTCCATAACTGAAATCAAAGTTAAGTAATTAAGGACAAATTGAATAAAAAATTATCTATTCACAAAAAATAACTAATTAAAAATATTTGAAAAACACTTTACACATGTAAATTTATGAAATATACAAACAAAAGTAAAATTTTCATATATACTACGATTGGATTTGATATGGAAAAAGATGTACTATACTACTTGGAAACTTTAAACCAATCATCCATTAGCAATAATAATCTATCTTTGTAAATTTTATCTTCATTAAAAAGGGATGTCATTTTGTTTCGTCATTTCCACTGGACTGGCAGTCCCACCAAAAACAATCCAATTATTTTTATTTGCTTTCTTTCTTCCCAATCATGTCATTTCCCATTCCCTTTTACTTCAGCCCTTCTTGGTATCTGTTTTTCCTTTCTGTCTTTTGATCACTTCTCGTTGGCGTGTGTATATTTGCTTGAAATCCTAAGATTCAATGATTTGCATCTGAGTATGTGAAGAATAAAGATAAATATCTCAGTGAAGCAACCTAAGAGTAAATTTGCTTTTATTCAACTCTTTCACAACAATAGGATCACGTCCTCTCCTTTGGTAACTTAATTATACTTTAGATTCAATAATCTGGTAAGAAGTCTACAATTGGGCGTTATTTATCTCAATATATAGGCTAGTAGCTATGTGTTAACTTTACAATTCCCACGTAATTGAAGGTAGGTTGGAGCTTGATAGATGCCAGTCCTGCCAAAAATATCTATTTTGTAATTACTAAACTCTACTAGCCGTTGCCTATTATTAGACACATCAAAATAAAAAAAAATTTTGCTCCAACTACAGCAGGTCCTTTATAGATAGTGTACTCCTCATATGAGAAAGAAAGTCACACATGCTAGAAATCTAGCTTGAACCAACAACGAATAGGACAGCATATTAAAAATTGGATGTAAGATTCATAACAGTTGCCACCTGAGCTCAGACGAAGACAAATCTTACCTTGCTTCCCACTTATTGCATGTTCAAAAAAACCCGTTTCCATGTGGGATTGTAATCATTCTTTAGCACTTCTTTGGGTGCAGTAGTCTTTGTGGAGTTAGGAAAGGAATAAGTCAAAAAGACAAAAAATAGTATGATGAAGAAGTCAAAAGGGTAGAAAATCTGAATAGAAAAGATCAATTAAACATGTAATTTTTATCTCTCTATTTGTAGGACTTTCAATTAAAAAAATCATGGGCCCAAATAATAGTAGGCTCAGATTTTATTTTTATTTGATATTTTAATATATGTATAATAATAATAATTATTTTTTGTCACCAATTAAATTAATAGGTGGCAAAATTTTAATTTTTTATAAAATTAAAAATTAAATTTAAAATTTTTTAGACCCCCAACTGACTTGCCCCCGCTTGCCCGCTGTAGCTCCGTCCTTGGAGGCAAGCATAGAATTAAAATTAGAATTGAAACCATTCTTAATAATTTATTAGTGTTGCAAACATCGGCATTAAACTTCAAACGTGCCATTTCCCCGTCCGTAGATAAGGAATTCGCTAATAGTTCTTTAATGCCAATCCAATTTGAAGGGGGGAATTAGAAAAAGCAGATCCTAGATTGTAACTCATACAATCCGTAGGACACCTCACCCGTTGACAGATGGGTTGGACCGCGTTCCCTTCCTCTACCGATGGAAAGTCCGCTTGACTTGTAGACGAAACTTCATTACATTTTCATTCAACTCATTCCTAATAAAATCTAAAAATCATGGCCTTTTATCTTCATTTGTTTTTTTTGGTCAATTTTTATTTTAAACATTTAATTTTTGTCTCATTTTAATATATTATTATTTTAAAATTTTGTTTTCTAATAAAATAAAAAAAGAGAAAAAAAATCCTTTCCTATTGAGCTAAAATTCTTACTTTTAAATAATTCAAAATTCCAAAAAATCTAATTAAATTCGATCAGTTTTGTTTTTATAATTTAGTTTATCAAATATACTATAAATAATCCATTTCATCAAACTTTTTTTTAAAGAAAGTCTAATTTATTAAATCATTTCAAAAGTATCAGTATCTTATTCCAAACTTTCTCAAATCGCTCTGCATTATTTCCTTCTATCTTTTTAAGATCTTCATTTATCCCTCTCATTTTTGTTTTGATTAATTATAAAATAAACTCATCTTTTTTAAAAACCAAAATTAAAAAATTATTCAAAGTCTTCTCATACAATTTAGACAATTTTATACATTTTCTTTTAAACTCTTAGGTAAAATCATACACTTATAGATATTAACTCACATGTTTTAAATTTTATTTTAGTTTGTAAGTATCAATTCTAATATTTGATTTTAAAAGTCCTACGTAAAATCATATACTCCTAACTATTTATCCAAATGTTTTAAATTTTATTTTAAATTTCAAATATAATTCTAATATTATATATTAAGGCTTAGGTCAAATCACAAAGTTAAACATTGAATTACATTTTATTGAAGAAAAATTTTTCGGGAATAATGTCATTTGTGTTACATGAGCCTCCTTTCCAAAATATACAACCCAAATATAGATTTCAGTTGCAAATTATTTTTTGCTGAAAGCGTTGGTGAAGATGTCTGCAAGTTACAAAGTCATACGTATATGGAAGGTGACAATGTTACCAACTTGTATTTGATCGTGCACAAAATGGCAATTGACTTCAATATATTTAGCACGTCCATGAAACAAAGTGTTGGTAGCAACATGTAGTGTCGCTTGACTATTACAAAATAAATGCATAGGCTTAGAGTGATGATCTCCAATACACTTGAGCAAAGACTTAAGCCATACAAGCTCACAAGTAGCTATAGTTATAGAACGATACTCTGCTTCTGCAAATGAACGAGAAACCATAATTTGCTTTTTGGTTTTCCAAAAGGTAGGAGAGGCACTCAACATAACAAAATATCTAGTAAGTGACTAGCGTGATAACAAACAAGTGGCCCAATCGAAGTCATAATAAGCATTAAGAAGAAGATCACTATCCCTATAAAGAAAAATGCCTTATCTTGGATGACCCCTCAAATATCAAACTACTCAAGGAGTAGCTTTCCAATGAGCATCCCTTAGACTCTGCATAAATTGTGCAACATGTGAACAATATAACAAAGCTGGGGGACGAGTGATAATAAGATAGATCAAGTGGCTGACAAGTCTTCAATATCATTACAAATGAGCAAAGTCAATCCTATCACAAGAGCTAATTGATGATTTTGCTCAATGGAAAAACCAGCAAGTTCGGCCCACATACCAATTAGCTAACCTCTAAAATAATGTCTAAAACATATTTTCGCTGAGAAAGGAATAGTCCATCTAGTCCTTAGCAATCTCAAGACCAATAAAATATTCCAGAGCGCCTAAATCCTTCATATGAAAATAACACTAAATAGGCCTTAACATTACTAATTGCTTTGGAGTTATTACTAGCAATGATCAAATCATTGACATAAATAAGGATATATAAAATAATACCATTGCATTCATAGGAAGAAAAGAGAGTAATAAACATATGATTGAATAAAACCAAAGGTCTTAAGAGTAAAAGCAAGTTTGGTGAACCAATTACAAGTTGCCTGTTGAAGGCTATATAAAGATTTATGTAACCTACATACCTTGCTAGTAGAAGCCGTGAAGCCAAGTGGGAGTTACATATAAACCTATTCTTTAATATCACTATGGAGAAAAGCATTATGAACATTCAATCAGTAAAGCTTCAAAGTTTGAACAATAACAACTATAAGGAAAGTGAAAACAATCACCATTTTAGTGATAGAAGCAAAACACCCATTGTAGTTGATATTTTCCACTTAATTATTGCCAAGAATGACAAAGCGAGCTTTGTAATGTTCGATGATGCCATCAAAGTTGTATTTGACCTTGTATACTCACTTACACCTAATAGCTTTCTTTTTTGGGGATAAATTTTCAATAGCCCAAGTGCCTTTTTGTTAGACACTGTCAATTTCTACTCTTATAGTTTTCCACTATTGAGGATTAAAAATAGTTTCATAAAAATATGTAGGTTCATGCTTTGCAGTTATTGCTACCAAAAAAGAGAATGTTCCATAAAAATTTTATTACAAGTCACATAATTAAGTATGGGATAAGAAGTACTCGAGGGTGAGAATTGAGTAGATGACATAGATGATAGGTCTAAACATCTGGCCATAAGACACACATAACCATATATTTGTGTTAAGAGTTGTCTTTCATATTGACCTTGTCAAAGAGAATATCAATAATTGGACCATCAATAACTCTGGCACTAGACCTGGAATCTTGTATGTTAATAGTAATACCATCCCCACTTCCCTTTACTCCAACATCCTCAACACCTCTATCACTACCTTACTAAATCACATTCACACCTTCCCTTGGGCATTCTCGGCCTATCAAGTAGAGGTTTCACGAGTTCATGAGGGATTAAAAATGCATCATCATGAGCAGTTGGATGTGGGACAAATGTTTGGCTAAAAATGGTCAAATTTTTAGTGGGGTAGGCATAAGGAAAAACGTTCTCATAAAAAACAATGTCCTAAGAGACAAAATAGTCACCAATCTTAGTATCATATACAAGTCACCTCTTTTTCCTATGGGGATATTTAACAAATATATTGATAAATGATTAATTGACTATATTTTTATACCTGTATTTAGTGTATTTTGCTTATTATTGGAGATTTTTATGTTATTTTTGTTACTTATTTTGCTTTAAGTATATTTTTAGGTAATAATTGCTTTCATAGATAAAAGGAGAAGAATTCGGGAAAAAATTAGGCGTAAAAGGAAGAATTGAAGCAAATTTAGAGACACATGGTCGTTTATAGGAATTATGTAGGCTACTGTAAATATGTGAAGCATTGAAGACGTTGTTTATGACCATATGAAGATACACACTTATGTTTATAAGATACACAACCATGTATGTAGCCAATGGAAGCTTCTAAAAATGTGTAAAGTCATGATATTTGAGGTAATTTTGAGATACACAGTTGTGTAAATGACCATGCATATTCCAAAGGCCCTAGATTTGCACCTTAAATGGAAATTATGAAGGCTAGACAAAGGAGGAAGCAATTAGAATGAGATTAGAGATCAGATAAAGGGAAGAAGAAGCAATTTTGATCCTAGGATGTGAAAAATGAAGATTACTTTAAAAGATCAAATAAAGAGTTTCCTTTTATCAAGTTTGAAGGAGATTTCATTAGAGATAACGGGGGATATATAAATCATGGATTATTTTCTTTCTAATTGTTCTTCTAAATACTTGATGTTGGTTTTGTTTTCTATTTTTGGGAACTAATTTATTTAATGCCTACGTGTGATGACTAAGTTGGGATATATTCTGATATAGTCTTTTATTCAATGCAATTTAATTAATTGATTTATAATCACGTGTTTATATTCTTGAATTAATATGTTTGAGATATTAGTTCAATGTTTGATTTCATATAATTGAGATTGATAAATCCTCTTATAAATACATCTATCATAATTAGAAGGAGTTGCATACAAACCTAGCGATAGGTTAACATAAATCTTCTAGATTAAGCTCAAACCTAATAGTGAAATTCATGAATTGAGTAATGCAATCTCAGGGGCTTTAACTAGAAAGAGGCTTCAATTAATCAACTGATAGAGGGTTAGTTGTTAGTCTTGATAAAGATATTAACATAAGATAGGAATTTCTGTGATCCAATAATCAATAATTTAATTGCATGATAAAAAGTTAATGTTTGAGATATTTTGGAGGGATTCATCAGCTTGGCACTACTTATTGTTTAATTGCAATGCTTTCTTTATCCTACTTTATTCTTGTGCTAAATCTTAGTTTAGTTTGTTTCGTTTAATTTTAAATTAACTCCATAACTTGATTTGGCAGTTAGATAATAGAAAAGGGTTAATACTAGTACTTACAATACACGTGGGATTGATCCATACTTACAAATGCTAGCTACAGCAACACCTACATGGTGCACTTACGATTAAACACATATAATATCATACACATAAAGTTTTTAACATTATTGTTGGGGATTATAATATTAAGAAAACCTAGCTTTTATTATTTTAGCCATTATTACCTATTTTTTAATTAGTTTATTTTATTGACTCTTTGGTTTTCATTCACAAATCTTAAGGTTAGTTTATAAGTTTAGGTAATCCGTTGAACTTAGAAGATGAAGATCCAGAGATTGAGAGAACAACTCATAAAAATCTTCACAGAACCCTACCTAGAGAGTTCGAGCTAATACTAAAGAATCAAGAACTATAGCAGATCAACCAAAAACTATGTTTGATTATGCTAGACCGGACTTGACAGAAGTGGAGTGCAACATTGTGAGATTGTTAGTTAAAGGCCGACAATTTTGAGATTAAACAAGTATTAGATGGTGCGACATCTTATTTAGTTTGATGCGCTATAAGATGAGGACCCCAACACACATATCACAAATTTCTAGAGATCATGATACCTTTAAAGTCAATGGTGCTAATAACGATGCAATAAGATTAAGATTACTTCCGTTTTCATTAAAAGGCAAGGTGAAGCAATGGTTGAATTCTCTGCCTAGGTCATCAGTTGCTACGTGGGGCCAAATACTAAAAAAGTTTCTTCTAAAGTACTTTCTACCAATAAAGACTGCCAAATTGAGGAATTATATGACATATAAGAGAGATTGTAGGAGATGTTGACGAAATCCCACATCATGGTATACTATTATGGATGAAAAATTTAGACCTTCTACAATAGGCTAAATCAGACTATAAGGTAGAAGATAGATGCAATAATCGAGGGCATTTTGAATAATAAGACACCAGAAGCAACTCATAACCTTGTTGAAGACATGACTATAAACAACTATCAACGGTACTCTTCTTAAGCAAAACTTAGCAAGCCAACGTGAGTATATGAAGTAGATATGGTTACATAATTGGAAAACTAGGTTAAAGCTCTAAGTAGGCAGATTGATAGATTAACAATTTGATAGATTAACAATGAACTCTCAATTCCAGATTACGCAATGTAAGGTGTGAGGTGTGTAGGCTAGGACATCAAGGTCAAGACTATTAAGCACAATAGCTTGAACATGTGAATTACATGGGGAATGCTCATAGACCCCATAACAATCTATATGCAATACGTATAATTTGGGACGGAGGAATCGTTCCGATTTCTCTTGGAGGAATCAAAGGTAGGCAAGGAACAACCCTCCACCAGGATTTTAACTACTTTAACCTCAGGATAAGAAGTTGAATCTAAAAGAAATGATTTTCAAACTTATGCTTAAGAGTCAGATGCAAGACATCAAAGAACAAAGGCTTATATACGTAACTTAGAAATTTAGGTTAGGTAGCTTGCAAAATTATTATTTGAAAGACTATAAGGGAGTTTGTTAAGTACCATCGAGATAAACGTTAAATAAGAAGGAGAGTAAAACCAGGAGTTAAGAGAAAGCTAAAGGTGAAGGGCACCTTAAAAAAGTCAAGGTATTTCAATATATCATCCCTTATCTTGGCAAAATGAAGAAAAATCTAGTTGATGAATAATTTGGTAAGTTCCTTGAAATGTTTAAGTAACTTAGATTAACTTAACCTTTGTTAAAGCTCTTGTGCAAATGTTGAAGCACTCGAAATTCTTGAAGGAGCTACTAGCAAACAAGAAGAAGTTGGAGGAGTTGGCAACTGTAACATTGAGTGGAAGGTGCTCAACAATTCTACAAAGCAAACTACTAGAGAAGCTCAAAGATCCATAGAGTTTTACTACCTCTTGTCAATTTGGTAGCTTAAAAGTAAAAAAGGCATTAGTCAACCTAGGGGTAGGAATTAATAACAAACTGAGATTAGGTAAACTAAAACTTACTAAGATAAGTTTGCAGATGGCAGAAAGATTAGTAAAACATCTTAAGGGTATTATAGAGGATATTCTTTTTAAGGTTGATAAGTTTATATTTCCAGTAGAATTTATGATTCTTGACATAGAGGAAGATGCAGAGGTACCTCTACTCTTTGGTCGAACCTTTTTAGCTGCTGCTAAGTTGATTATCAATGTTGCCAAGGTAAGTTAATACTGAATGTGGGGGATGAAGAAGTTGTATTTAAAATGTCTGATGTGATGAATCACTCTCTTGAACTCATCGATCTTGATGAATCTAGTGAATTGTGTAATGATTCACTTTTAGGTATTTTGTAGGACTTTTCTTTTAAAGGTCCACTGGAGCTTTTGCAAGTTTAAGGTAGTAAATAGAATGCAAATGCGGTATAGGAAAAAAGCAAGTAGCTTACTTAGAGGTTATGGAACCTATGGTAAGATTACAAAAACTCAATTTTTATAAGCTACCTTGAACATGAAGGGTACATTGAGCAAAATACATCGAACAAGCTCTACTTGAGAGGTAACCCAGTAATTAGGATATATTTCATTAATTTGATTATTTTATTTTATTTGATTATGTTTCTATTTTAGTGTTAACATATGATTTTGATGATTTTTGGTGTATTTTATGTTAGGATATAAAGCATCCTCATTTGATTGTACATATTTTTTATGTTTATGGTATGTGTGTTGAATTTTTTGACTTTGAGTTAACATTTTTCAACGATTTAAAGAATTCCTATACATGCTTGTATATATACAAATTTTGTTTCAACATGTTACATGCATTTATAAATACCTACATGATCTTTAGACATGCCTATGTAAGTCTGTGATATTTCACATACCATGTCCCTTTATTTTTATGCACATGTGACTTATACAGTCAGTTAAATGACTACATAACCAAATGAGTCTATGTCAGCCCTTAAAAACACTATCGTCCTTCGTTTTCTCCCATTTCTCCACCATCCACCATTGTGCCTCTTCTTTCTTTAACTTGGCCTTGTATTTTCTACCTAATTTTTGACACCCAAGTAAGTTAGTCCATATATTTTACTTGATTTATACTCATAATTTTAGGTATCTTGTCATTTTTAAAGGATTTTCATCCCCAAAATGTTAAGGTGACGACATAGTTACATCTTAGTGTAATTTAATCTATTTTTATGCTTAATTTTTAACTAAAAGTTGAATTTCATCCTTGTTCGTATGAATTGTATGCAATTTTGCTCACTATATAATGAATTGTGCTGATTTATGTTAAATTAGGATTAATTTAATTCCTAGTTTAATTTCAATCCAATTTTGCATTTTGCATGAATTAGGTACTAATTTTATTTAGTATAGGTTTAATTGTTAGATTATATAGTTGAATTTCGAATTTTAAGATTTGCATTAGTAATTGCATATTTAGATTAATTTTGTTGGTTAATTCCGTTTTTATTTTTGTTATCAATTTGTCATTTTTTAATTTCCTAATTATTTTATTACATTAGTTTAAGTTTAAGTTTAAGTTTAAGTTTAAGTTTATTTTAAATTGTGTATTTTCATAATTCCACAATGTAATGAGCATATGAACCAAGTGTGGAGAAAAGTTTTTGTTTGTATTTATATCTGTTATTATCTCACATATAATTTAGTTTTAGGTACAATGACGAGAAGAACAGAAATAGTCCAACAACAGAGAGCAAAGAAGATACCTAGGAAAAGATAGAGAGGAGAAGCCATTCAGAGATTCGAGTAAAGCTCGTCAACCATAAGCATGGGAAAATATGTCTACTAGAGTGACATAACTTGCTACATTTCAATGTTAGGGCCCATAAGGAGCATTATTAGAGGTGCAAGGAGAAGAGGTTTAAGACCGATAAATGCATTAATTGAGAGGCGCTGAAGTAGATTGGCTTAGCTTAGTAAGTTCAGGACTTGATGAGTGTTGGACCATGGTCTTGTTTCTTCGAGATTAAGGAGCCCTCTTATTGAGAGCTTACACTTGAGGTGTTCTCCACATTCTCTATAGAAAAGGGCCACTATGATTGGGATCAACCGAGTACTATTTAGTTCAAAACGCTTGGAAAGATGATCATAATGTGCTACATGAATTTCTCTATGATGATGGGTCTTTACAACTAGGAGTTTGTAGGGACATATAAGTACATAGCCCTTTGGATAGGCTTCTTATACAGGATATGTGCTTGAGACATCTGGCCCACCATCAGCGAGGCGGTTGAGTATGACCCCAGAAAATCCAAGGCATCCACCCTTTGACACCCAACACTCAAATACATCTATGAGATTCTGAGTCATACACTAAGTAGGCAAGGATACAACTTCGAAGTTGTCGATAACTTGTAGGTTTTCTATATGTAGCGTATGAGCGAGAGAAGGCCAATTCACTTGGGGCATGCCTTAGCCCATTTCCAGGCGTTAGAGTAAAGAAAAGAAGATAGGGACAATATGTAACATCCCGTTACTGGTAGCTAAAGGTATTATGGTACTATTGGGTCAGACTGATAGATTTCATTGCATTCACT
>JAOTBA010000204.1:10160434-10170478 GCA_025629845.1 Erythroxylum squamatum
TTACTTATTGGATACCATACACGGAATAAAAAGGCACATAATAGTAATTTAAATATTTGCTGATAATGTTATTACTCAAAATTTTATAATTTAATTACAAAATTTTTTATCTTTCTTTATATATTTTTGCATTTTCTATTTGATAAAACAATATAATCAATTAATTTTACAGGATATTATTGCTGCGCGTTTGCGCAGTATTACTATGCTAGTAACGTTAACTTATCAATCTTGAAACTTCACGGCTTCCACCAACTTCTTCCAGCCTTCCACTAACGTTTAACTCATTGAAAACATCAACTACACTTAAAATCATTTATTACTACCTGCAGCCTACGTAACATTTGAGAGTTGAGGCTTTCTCGTTAGGAGTTGGGAATAGCGCAAAAGAGCTTACGTGCCGTAGCCGCTGATCTTGAGACATTTATAGTGATATTGTTGTATTGTAGTTGTGGGAGTCAGAGAGGTCATATAACAAAAGTTACAAAACATGGGATTGAGGCCCCCTTTTTATAGTGAGCCCTGGGCAGGTGTCCTGCCTGCCCCTGCACTGCTATTTTGTTAAGGGGTTCTCACATAGGAGGTTCAAATAGGATTCCATTCTCAACAAAATAATTATCTAAGCAGATAAGTTTTGTTCAGTACCATGATCATTGTGCACACATTTCACCTTTACGTTAAATTGGGTTTGGGTCGTAACATAAAAATTCTTAATTATTTTGCCAATCTGAGTCTTTTCAGCCATCAAATATAACTATATAACAATTGTTATAAAATATGAAGCAGCACAGGATGATAGAATACTCAAGTTGACAACTTCTTTTGGTATTGGTCCTACAAGTTTCTGAACCACTGAGAAATGATAAATATCTAAGGATTATTTGGAAGTCACAGATTGAATCTTAAAAGATAGAAGTTATAGATCATACCCGTAAGCAATTGTAAGACAGGTCGAGAAATGTGAACTTCGTCAATTAATTAATTTTTTTCCCGTGAAACCCACCATAGACAATTAAATAGGATAAGTCCTACGGGTAAAAAATTAATTATTGTTTTACATTTTTATTTCTTCTGTAAGCCCTAACATGTAAAGTACATGACAATATGAGACTTCCAGAAAATAAATTAATATTAAAATTACAAAAGTTGAGGACATCATACAACCCTCAACTTTTTCATCATTTTGAACCGGTTAAGGTTTTATTTGTATATGTTGTAAAAGCTAAAATCGAAATTGACCTTTTGCCTTCAATAAAGGTAACCAAATTGATAGAGCAAAGCGCAACGCTGAGTCTCTAACTTTTCCCTGGGTAAGCATTTCATTTGCGAATGTTTTTGTCAACCCCAGGAGATACTTCATCCATGGAATCAAAATGTCTTCCCGTCTCATCCTCAGACAACTTGCCGTTGAATATCCAACATAAAAGAAAAGGAACAAATTAAAGGGGGAAAAAAAAAAGGTGCCCAACTAAATTCAAATTACAGCATCCGCCATATACGATTCGTTTCAATTCAGAGAAAGTACCATACTTGACAATACCAAATACACCCAATCAAATAGTACATAAACAGAGAGATCATAAATAAGCACCAAATATTTTCTATGAAAAAAGTGTTCCCGCGAGTTTCAATACTTCCGTAACTTATTTCACTGCAGTCAAAAAAACAGGCCATTGGCGGATGCTACCATGTATAGAAAGCCAAGAAAATTGCAACTATAACCACACAACATGATCAAAGACCCTGATCAATGAGATAATCTCCCAGCCTTTCAACAATCATATTGCACTGGCCTGGAGTCATCGGCTCATCATAAATACCAATGATTAAAGCCTGACTGGTTTTCTTAACGGTAACACCACCAGGTCCCTGAAATTAAAGACATAAACGCCTCAGAAGTCTTAAAAATAGTAAACCTAACAAAAATAAACGCCAGATTTCAGATTTCAGTTGCAAGAAGACAAAGTAGAAAGCCATCGAGTAGTAGCATCACACATTCTGATACAGATATTGAGGTCAGGAAGCTATTGCCTTCTTGTCTAAAATCCACCCAGCCCTCCACTTTTGCAGAGTGATAATCTAGCTAGATTCAACAAAAATATACCCTACGGCGTGTGACAATCACATTTTTCAGATTGTTTACATTTTGAGCAATTTCAGTTCAAATTTTGGAGATGGGGCATTCTGGGAATTCATAACACTAGTTAATTTTTCAAGCAAACACAATTTTGTTTTGTATTGTTCCCCTAGCAAATAAGTAGGGTGGCAAACAAACTAAAAATAACTTCCTGGTACAAGATCATCACCTTTTTTCCTCGAATGACAGCTCCTGGCTCTCCTTGGATTACCATATATTTGGTGCCACCAAGGTACAATCCGGTGGGTGCAAGAAAGCCAGGTTCTTTAAAATCATTCATGACGTCATTAATTTCCTCGGGCTTGAACTGAAGACAACATCAGATGAGCAGTAGAACAAAAGGAATCTTAGCAAAATACGGTTTTGTATATCCATATGCGACCACAAAAATGCAAGAGAGCACTTAGTATACAAGTGCCAGGGCACCTACGAATAATAAGAGTTGCAATCACAACTTTGACAGTATAAATGTCAACGATCTTGAATCTTTGAAAAGGTTATAGTTTTCAATATCAAAAGGTTAATTCCCAGTCTCAGAATCTCAGCCTAAATGATGAAAGATGCAAACAACTAAGCGGAAAACCTACTAAACCAAGGGATCAAATATACCCATATAGACACAAACAATAGTCACATCCAATTTCATTATGGGGAAAACCAAAAAGCTCCCACATCAATCAAATACTTTCTCAGCACCGACCTAATAACAGTGGATCAAGCGTCACGAACTTAAAATAAGCCCTACAAGATAATAAATCGATGGACAATGTTCAAACAAATAAAGAAGTCAGATCAAAAAAAGAAGGGGCGCAGCTAATCCATCTCATATGCAACTTTTAAAAGAACCCAGAAAGTGAAGTTAAGGAAATGAGGACCTGAGGGAAGTTAGAGCTCTGAGCCCAAACGCTGCCGTCTTGGCCGATGATGGCTGCTGCAGAGAGGTGATTGCCCTCGATTTCGCACATAAGGTGATCATCGACGTAGGTTTGCCACGACATGGTTGTTGTTCTTCCAAGATTGGAGTTTGAGGTTGCGCTTAGAGTAAGAGATGGTTCTGTACTCAAGGTATTTTATAAGATGGGCAAGAGAGAAAGAGGGCAGACGAGAGAGAAGGAGCTAAGTGCGATATGTTAGGCTTTGGGTCTCAGTGTCTCTCTTTCTTATCTGTGAAGCCTTGCCAGTCGAGACCCGATTTCGTTAGAAAATTATTAGGTATTGCGTTGAAGCAACGGGACATGGAAGTACTAGTGTACTACACATCTTCACTTCTATTTTCTCTTTTTCTACATAATCTATTGTTTTTTGCGTTGAAAATTAGATGGAGGTGAAATTTGAAGGAAGAAAATTGTCACGTTTGTAATTAATGTTTGCAAAGTTATTTTAAACACAAATTTAACTCATTCAAAATTAGGCTTACATATGATTAATATATTTTTAAAATGTATAATGAGTTTAAAATCTAAACTTAGATAATTAAAAAGTTCTACAAATTAACAGAAATTTAGTGTAAACAAAAAAAGAATTTACTTTTGCATTTGCTCCTTTTTGTTCATCATCAAAACAAAAACGTTGTGACCATGGAAGCACTTGAATCACCAAATCAAATGCAGTTACACCAACCAACTTAGCCAAAGAACCGATTGAGGAAAGGTGTGATGTAAAAGACTGAGCCATTAGCTGGCTTGAGAAGAGGTAAAACCTAGGGGCTTAAAACTTTTCAATCATAACATAGACAGATAGATCCACTTTATCTTTTCCTTTCAAAAAGAAAGATGCCCATATCCACTTTATCGCATCCAAATATTATCACACCATATCCTCACAATTACGAGTTATTACGACTCAGGCTCAGCTTCTTCCACTAAATGAACTATAATTGGGTCGGTTGCAGCTCAGGCTCTAGGATTGGGCTGAGATTTCTATGTCCTGTGGCTTACCGACGACACCCCAAGGCCAAGGGACAAATATATAAGAGCTAATTTTTTGGTTGAATCCACAAGCCATAGGATAGGACTTTCATATTTTGTGGACCAAGTTAAGATAATAGTTATAAATGTGTATGTGGGGTCAAACTTTACTTCTATTCTTTTTCATGCTCCTCCTGTCCTAGAAGAAGAACAACGTGAATTTAACTCTTCCTCGTGCGGTGACAGGCGTAGTATTTGTTTCAACTCTAGCATTTCAAATGTTAATCCACAACTTGGTTTGGATAACAAGAAAGGAAATTTCAAATGTTAATCCACAACTTGGTTTGGATAACAAGAAAGAAAACCAACAAAGATAAGCACAAATCGCTAGCTTCACTGAAAGCTACTCGAGTGCACTCAAGTGAAGATACTTAAAAGTGAAATATAACTCAAGAATGTTCTGAAGTCGTCACTGCCATTTGCACCAAGAAAAGGTGATAAGAAAACTGGAGCAGGACACATAAAAATCAAGACATACCAAGAAAGATGATGCAAGCTTAACTGCTAAATACCAAACAGCCAATATCTAGTCTTCACATAAAGGTTATTATTTCCAACATCTTCACTGCCAGCTCGACGCTTTCTGCAGATGCTCGTAAATATAAAAGGCAAAAATGGGGGAGAAATGAAAATAGTGGTCGTACTCGTACTCCCAAGCGAAGATATATTGTAATTTATGACTTAGACTAGGCCTACAGCCCCTGATCAGCGAGGTAATCCCCCAACCTCTCGACAACCATGTTGCACTGTCCAGGAGTGACAGGCTCATCATAGATACCGAAAACAAGTGCTTGGCCAGTCTTCTTTATGGTGACCCCGCCAGATCCCTGCCAATTCATGACAGTCAAGCTTGTTACTGAAGTTGCTGCAATTCCAGCAATCTCGACCATGCAATTCTTTTCACTCTTATCATCCAATGAGAATGGAGATGCCACAATATTCGAGGATAGAAACATGAAACCAGATCTATATGCCAAAACAAGTTTTTATTCATTGATATTAACATAATAAAGTATAATTAATTATATACATCACCTTCTTTCCACGAATTACAGCTCCTGGCTCGCCCTGAATAACCATGTATTTTGTGCCTCCAAGGTGTAAGCCTACAGGTGCAAGATGACCAGGTTCCTCAAAATCTTTCATAATGCCTGTGATCTCATCAGATTTCAACTGAAAATGATGTAACAAATAATAGATTAGAACTCCTTCAAGGTTGACATTGGTATACAGGACAAGGATACATACAAAAATGAATACAGATGAAGGCAATCATGTATAATTACATAGAAAATGATAAGATCAGCCGTAAGCATGCCATTTTTCTTTTAATTATGGGTTATCAAGAAAAGAAACTAAATGTAACTCAGTCTAGCCAACAAAAGAGATGACAAGAAACATGTCATTCACATGCAGTTGTTAGGTGGATTCTGAGTGGCTGTATATAATGTAACAAGAGGTTTATAGGCTTCCAATAAAGACAAACCAGAAAATGCTAGCTAAGCAAACGTGGACAGAAAACCGGTTTGGTCATGAAAGCAAGGACACAAACATATTCACAAGAATCGAGTACCGATTCCCGTCAACAAAAGCACAGTGGGAGCAATATTCATTAATCCTCCTTCACTCGTAAAGGACAACTACGCAACCAAGTGCAATAAATATATTCGAATAGTATCCTTAAAATCCTCTGTAATAAAGTCAAAGCTACAGTCCGCTTGTATTGTATAATTAAAATTAATTTGTATATCAGACTAAGATTTAAGTTTACGTGGAGGCTCGCCAAGAAATCTTAGCGATACACTAGATGGGACCTGGGCACTAGGCACCAAAACCCTCAAGTCCAAGAGCTAAAATCAGATCAACATGCAAAGATTGAATCAAGTGATCGCTGACTCTTAAGTAATGTTGCACATCGAATGACACAAGAGAAACCACATTTCTCCACATTGACGAAAGTAGTCATTTTAAAGCTAAATCGATTCAGATCGACGCACCTAAACTGATGACAGAAACCGACATTATTAAACAAACCATGCAATTTAACAGATGAAGACACTACAGATCAGATGAACTAAAAAATTTCAGAAATGAGCATCAAAAGGAGAGAGGTGACCTGGGGGAAGGAGGAGCTCTGAGCCCAGACGCTACCGTCATGGCCGACAATGGCAGCGGCGGTGAGATGGTGGCCTTGGCCTTCGATGTCGCACATCAAATGATCATCCACGTAAGTTTGCCACGACATGTTGTGTTTTTAATTCCTGAAACAAAGCAAACACTTTCTCTGTTTTTGAGTTATTCCTGTTTCCTCAGAGTCTCTATTCTCCTTTGCTCTGTCTCCCAGTTGTAGTTGGGTTGTTTCTTGTAAAAACACTTGCTGCTTTTTATTCTTTGTATCTATAAAAAGGAAAAGATTATGGTCTTGCTATTTTTGTATACTTAAGGGGAGGGAGCGATGGGTGCGGAGAGAAGTTTTGAAACTGCAATTTCTTTTTTGGCTATTAAATCGAATAAATAATGACGAATATGAATGAATTGTTCCGTTTTGATCGCGTCCTGACCTGACCTCCCTTATTTTAGTTTTCTTTTTGCCAAGAGTAACGTCTTCACGTGTCGTTTGCACCTTTCTATGCGCTTCCCCCTTCCCTCCTCATCTAACGCATTGTTTATGTTAGCTTATCTCATTGCACGATCTTACTTTTGATCTCCATGTACTTCCAAACTTTCTAATTTACCCATTCTCCATCACTTTTGTGCTTTTTTACTTTTTTCTTAATCAAATTTGAAATTCACGTGCTCAAAGCTGAAATCTTAGAGCCGTAGAGATGTCAGCCATAGCCACATAAGGTTTCAGTATTTTTGGTCACAGGAGTTAAAATTTTGAATTTTGTCCCACCTTATAAGAAAGCCTTGTTTTCAATCCTAAAGCGTAAAATCATATCCATGTTTTAACATCCACGAAACCTCGTACAAAAAGAACAAATTTAATATCGCAAAATCCATATTCTATCCCCTTTATGGATGTGAACCATAATGGTAGCAAGTAAGCCCTGGCCCAACCATTGACTAGGCTTAGGCTTCATTTAAAAAAAAAAAAACTAGGTCTTGGTATGAATTTGGGCGCGAGTCGAGATGTTAGTTTTCTTATATAAAATGACATTATCTTACGCTAATGTTTTTTGTTACTTATTGGACGAAATGCAGAGGTTCTCGCTCTCACCTATCTCCGGCGGCAACTAATCAACATCTAACTCTAATAGCCACCCTCAACCTTAAGGCTCAATTCCTCGCTCTATAGTCGCTGCTTCATCATCAAGCCAACGCCCACACACCGGCCACTAGCGTCCATCGAGGTATGTTATTATCGCATAAAACCTTACTTAACACCAAGTTTCCATAAAACCTTAGTTGCTTTCTTCTTCATTTATCTTCACTTCGAATCGTTCATCGGCATATGCTTTTATTCTAATTGTTTATCTATGCTTCATTTTGGCTTGTTTAAGCTCCTCGTAATGGTACTACATCAGAGTAGGGTATTGGAGACGAAATATAACGTCGCTGAAAGAATCAAAATTGTCACAAAATGTATTTGGCGATGAAAAAAAATCGTCGAACAAATGGTCGTAAAAGCTCGGTAGGATTTTGTATGGTATTTCCTGTAGGATTTTCATAGATCACAAGGAGCTGCAATATTTCTTTACTCAGAAGGAATCGAACATGAGGTAGAGGCAATGGTTGGAGTTAATGAAAGATTATGATTATATGATAAAGCACCACCCCAAAAAAGCCAATGTAGTGGCTGATGCCTTAAGTAGGAGACCTGCCAGTTCTATAGCACAACTGAAGAAGATATATCTTTTACTTCTAGAGGAAATGAGATCTCCTAGGAGTGAGATTAAATATGATAGACTAAGTGGCATTAATTGCTACCTTTCATGTTCATCCCCACTTGGTGGACCAGATTAGAGAGAAACAGAAACAAGATCCAAAGTTGATGTTATTGAAGACAGAAGTTGAGACTGAGCAGAGAATGGATCTTACCATCAAGGAAGATGGTACAGTATGAGGGGGCAACGATTATGTGTAGCTGATGTAGAAGAATTAAAGAAAGAGATCTTAGAGGAAGATCATTTCTCAGCTTATGCTATGCATCCGGGTAGCATGAAACTGTACTACACTCTCAAAGAACACTATTGGTGGAGAGGGATGAAGAAGAAAATAACAGAGTTCGTTTATGAGTGTCTAACCTGTCAGCAGGTAAAAGCAGAATATCAGAAGCCTCTGGGATTAATGTAGCCCCTCACTATCCCAGAATGGAAGTGGGAGAAGATTACTATGGATTTCATAGTAGGACTTTCACAGAGTCAGAAGGGGCACGATGCTATATGGCTGATAATGAACAGGTTAACAAAGTCCACAGATTTCCTTCCAATTAAGAGTGATTATCCCTTAAACAAGTTAGCCTAGCTATATGTGGATGAGATAGTGAGACTCCATGGTACGCTGATTTCTATTGTCTTAGACTGTGACCTAGTTTTACATCAAGATTTTGGCCCAGCTTATAGGAAGCATTAGGTACATGCTTGAAGTTTAGCATTCCCTTTCACCCCCAGACGGATGGACAGCCAGAGAGGACTATCCAGACACTTCACGATATGCTTAGGTCCTGTATTATGGAGTTTAGGGGGAGTTGGGACACGCACCTACCACTAATAGAGTTCGCGTACAATAACAATTGTTAGGTTAGTATTGGTACGGCCCTTTATGGAGAAAATGCAAAACTCCAGTATGTTGGGATGAAGTTGGTGAAAGGAAACTAGTAGGTCTCAAGCTTATAAAGGTGACAACAGATAAAATTCAAGTTATTTAAGATAAATTAAAGATAGCTCATGATAGGGAGAAAAGCTATGTGGATAATCAATGTAGGGATCTTGAATTTGAAATTGAAGATAGAGTATTTCTCAAGATTTCTCTTTGGAAAGGTGCGCTTAGATTTAGGAAACGCAGTAAGGTAAGTCCGCGTCATATGGGACTGTATAAGATCACAAAAAGAATTGGGTCAGTGGTGTATTGATTGAAGCTACTAGATGAGCTCGCGAGGATTCACAATGTCTTCTATGTATCCATGCTTCGTAAGTACCTAGCAAACCCTTCACATGTAATCACTGAACAACTGGTGAACCTAAAGGAAGATTTGACTTTTGAGAAGGAACTTGTACAGATCCTTGATTGCAGAGACAAGTTTTACGTAATAAGATCATTCCTTTGGTGAAGGTACTATGGGGGAATCACGCAGTAGAGGAAGCTACACGGGAGCCTGAGCAGCAAATGCGTGCATTGTATCCCCACTTGTTTTGAACATGTATGCTTAGTTAAATTTCGAGGACAAAATTAAGGAGGGGTGATTGTAAAACCCTGAAACTTTTCTTTCATTAAATATCAATTTTTATGTTTAGTGAATAGTATTTTTGAATAAATAGTAAATTCTTTTGGGACCTAACCTCGAAATAATGAAAAATATCCAAAATAAGTATTAGAGTTTAGTGATACCGAAACTGATCGAAAATAAGTCCTATAGGATGGATTTTGGGAGTCATGAAAGCTTAGGACTAAAATGCCCTTTTTGGAAAGTAATGGGTATTAATGATGTTGGGACCCGATCTCGGGACCGAACCCCAACCGGAAAACGGAAACCGAAAGAACGAAAGCGAAAACAAAGGGTATCGAAAGCGAAAGCAAAATATACGGTTCGAAGCAAATCGGATCAAACAGAAGCGAATCGAATTCCGACATCCGATAACGAACGAATTATCGTGTTGCGTTGGAAACCCTAAGACTGACCATTCCGAAAATCCGGTATAATTTTTTTTTCAATCTTATTCAAAACAAAACCAATCCATATTATTTCCCTTATGGAAATTTATCCTCAATCAAACTCAA
>JAOTBA010000204.1:10181919-10210543 GCA_025629845.1 Erythroxylum squamatum
AAAAAAAAATTGAAGCGATGTTAGTTAAGATATGATTCGTTGATCGATAGGTTGGGTTCCGGAAACGGGTCCCAACAAAAAACGTTTCTTACATTAGTAATTTCATTCCAAAATTCTATAGGCCTGAAATCATCATAGTCACCGCATAAATCCCTATGTGAAAATCCAAATATATTATTCAGTGCATCCAAAGTAATAACTTGCGGCATATTCATCAATCTAAATGTTATATTATTCACAATGCCATCTTCGTTAAAGATCAATTATAAAGTAGTCAAAAATTCTAGAGTTAATTTAACGTATGATTTTTTTTTCTTCTGAATTCAGCAAATCTATCCCATCCTATGTTATATCATAATTCATTCACTCGGTCTGCTATTCCTAATTCAACAATAGCTCCATAATCAATAAATCTGGTCGATATAATTGGACGATCTTTTAAAGTTGCATACCTTAACTGGCTCTCACAATTGTCAAATTGAAGACAAGGATTACCTTAAATAGGCATACGATCCGGTTGAGAAGATGAAGATGCCAACAATCTCACACAAGGCATAACCTGAGTAGCAATCAAGGTCACAGTATAAATATATGTGTGAGTCGTTAAAACATAAGTTTGTTTTTTGACGATACAATGTCTCAAATACCTGAAATGTTTCTTATCAATCAATTGTTTAATAAATAGTTATATAGCAAAGGATTAAAATGAAGAAGATAATTACAAAAAAATGACTCCCTCCTAAAAAAACTAGATGATACCTTGTCTAATTTAACGTGTTATACTCACATCACAATAGTAATGAAGTTTGTCCCTCTAGAACTGCAAGAAAGAAACTAAAAAATAACAATTTTTAGTTTTAATGGAAGTTAACAGGTATCTCACCGACAACTAATGGTAAACGATGTGTTGGAGCAGATGTTGGAGAAGCTGAGGCGACTAAAGAAGTCGGTGGTAGACGAGAGGAAGTTGCAAGAATCACCGGAGAAGAAATTTCAGGTCGAAGAAGAAGAAACTACGGTTAACGAGCGTGATATTTGGTTGTGCAGTTCAATTAGAAATAGTGAACAATTAGGGATTTGAATTTCAGTCTTTATCTGATTTTTTATTCCTTATTTTTATCAACTATTTTTATTAATTATTATTAAGTCACACCCGTGACTAAAACTCGAATATTTAAAATCATTAATAAAAATAGCTAGTAAGATAAGAAATAAAAAATCTAAGTCACACCTGTGACTCATGGTGACATTTTTTATTTGATTTTTATTCTTTATTTTTACTAACTATTTTTATTAATTCATTTTAAATTTTCTAACTCTTATATTTTATCTTATTTTCTACACACTAATTTTTTCCATATTCACAAATTAATTTTTTCCACAAATTTGAATATTTAACAATATTCTTTACAATTACTAAACTATTTTATCTTTTCCTCTATATAAATTTCACATTTATATTTTTAAATCCTTCAATGATATACATTTCCAAATTCTTTTATTTTTAAATTGTTAATTTTAATTTACTTATTTTATTAATTCATTATAAATATTCCAATTATTATATTTTTACCTCTTCTCTTTAACAAAGTTTTATCCACAATCACACAATTATATTTTTTCCCACAAAATTTTAAATTACACGATATATATATAATGGTTGGTGCTCTACTACTATTGTCTCTTCCTTCTCTTCTTCACCCACTGTCCTCAATCTCTCACTTAGCAAGTTGCTACTGTGAACAACAAAGTAAGGATGCTTTCAAAAATCATCTATATATATATATAAAGGCTGGTGCTCTGCTACTATTGTCTCTTCCTTCTCTTCTTAACCTACTGTCCTCAATCTCTCAGTTGGCAAGCTGTTACTGTGAACAACAAAAAAATGATGCTTTCAAAAACTATCTAGGTTCTTTTCCTTTCTTTCTGTCTTATTGAGAGGTTTTGGCAAATTGTCGACAGCTCAGAGCATCAGCCTTTATATATATAAAGGCCGGTGCTCTGCTAATATTGTCTCTTCCTTCTCTTCTTCACCCACTGTCCTCAATCTCTCACTTGGCAAGCTGCTATTGTGAACAACAAAGTAAGGATGCTTTCAAAAACCGTCTAGGTTCTTTTCCTTTATTTCTGTCTTATTGAGAGGTTTTGTCAACCGTTGACAGCTCAATCTTTCGAACTAGTTCAATTCATGGTTGCATCTGCAAACGTTTGCCCATGGGCCAACGCCCCCCAATCCAGGCATTTTTCTATATTACTTCATAAGAAACGATATAAACGCTACGCCCCTTCTCCTTGGTGAGAGGAAGTGGGGTTTCGTCCTCCCTTGCCTTGCGACCTAGGTATTCCGTTTCTAGTTTCGCGTATGTGTATGTATTATATATAAATTTAGAATTAAGGAGTGTATATATATATATATATATGGAATTATACTTATATGGATTATACTGCGCATTTGAGCAGTACGTGTCTGCTAGTTTGTACATATGCAACGTGGGATCCATAAAAATTTAAAAAAATTGTCACCTATAATTTTTTTTTAATTGAGAGTTAACAAAAAAGTTAAGTGTAGGTTCTTTTTTAATATTTTTAAGATGTTAGGATATACTCCTTAATTTTAAATTACGTGGGCATTATAATTTTTTTAGAAACAGAGGAACCCGTAGTTGCTATCTTTTGGATGTGCATTGGGTAAACCTTCGAATTGACGCAATAGTCTGCAAATCACGTCAACTAGATACTCCGTACTAGGCAAGTCTTGTATGACAGGCTCGATCGAGAGAGTGTAGGTAGGGAGATTCGAACATAGGACCTTTTGGCCCTATGCTCCCTACTCCACCAACTCAATCCTAACATGTTAAAAATATATACTCCTTAATTCTAAATTACGTGGACATTATGCTTATAGGGATTATCACTACGCATTTGCGCAGTATGTGTCTGCTAGTTTGTACATATGCAATGTGGGATCCATAAAAATTTAAAAATAATGCCACCTATAATTTTTATAATAGAGAGTTAACAAAAAAGTTAAGTCTAGGTTCTTTTTTTATATTTTTTACATGTTTGGATTCTTTTAACATTATGGTCTGAATTAAATTTTAGTTAAAATTTTAAGTTCTAAATATACACAACCTTCTTTTTGTATTTTTACTAAAAAATTAATGACTTGAACAAGTGATCTTATGATTACAAAATAACAACTTTATCAGTTACTTAAGAGCTAGCCTTAAAAATTTGAAGACAACGAAGTGTTTAGTACAAGCCTATGTAGTATATTGCATAAAAATTTTAATAATCAAAGAATTGAAATAAGAAAAAATGATAAGTTAAAAGAGTAAATATGATATTCCTAAAAATAATATTATATGCAGTACATATAATAAAAATAATGTTGTCATAACATAATAGCTGTTAATAGTCGAAGGAATATGGTTTTTGTAGTTGGCAAGTCAAGGTTTTGTGCACAAATTGCATTGACAATTATGAAAAAGTGAACGGTGAATATGTTTACAGAGCAGGGCAGCAGGGTAAGGCAAGGCATTCTGAATTTGTTATGAATCTGGTAAGTCAGTAAGTGGTAACTCGCAAGTGCCGTGGTGGAGTGGCTGGGGCTCCTCCTCCCTTAACCAAGGTCTCGGTTTCGAGTCTTGGGAATGGAGTCGCACTTGTAAGGGAGAGCTTTGCCGCCTACATGGTCCAACCCGGCTCCAATCTGGATTAGTCGATTGCCCGTGTGGCGTCGAATACCGAATGATTTAACAAAAAAAAACTTTAACAACTCGTATCTTTGTTTGTTTAATCGGTGTAAAAAATTGTAGATAATGATTAAACAAGTGGGTTCCACGATCCCATCCAATTCAATCAACAGAGTAGATAGACACACAGACCATGATTGCTCACGTCAGTTCTATCTCTATCTCTGGTCCATTGCCGCCGTATTTAGGAAGACAAGGGATCAGAAAATGGACTTTATATTGCATTTGCCTGTCTCATACACGGCTACCGTATTCATGTTTATTATTATTATTATTATCATTATTATTATAACTATTAATACTATTGTTATTATTATTGTTATTATTAAATCTTAAGATGTACCATTTCGTCTTATTCTTTGTGGTTCATCCAAAATCATTCCTAAAAATGTATTCATATGTGTATTTATTCGATTTTGATAACATATTTCTTATACTTGTTTGATACGAGGAAGCGGTAACAATTGAAATTAGGGATTGGGTGAAATAAATTGGGGGAAAACGCTGATGAAAGGTGATCGTGAATTCCTTTTTTCAATTGTAAAGGGGGTTGGGTTATTAGTGAGTTAGGAGGTGGGCTGGTAAGTGTTGGCCTATAGTCCATTAGTCTGTAAGTCAATAGATAATATAGTAAGCCTTAGTCCAAGCTGTTATGGTGAGACAACAGAGAAGCATCGACGGGAGTAACAAACTCCTGGATTCTCGCTAACTACCTATCATATAAATATGTAACAAAGATATGAAGGACAAAGAGAAAATTATTATGCAAAAATGATGTAAGTCGTGTGTGTGTAGTGTGAGCCTTCTTCTCCTTTTTCTTCCTTACGGAACATCCATAAACATCAGTAACCTACATAACCTTGCATCCCATTTAACACTTAAAACCTTTTTCCTACATCATTGTTATAAAAAGGAAGAAAAAGAAAACACGGATTGTTAGGGTAGTCAATGGTTATTCAACTATTATAGCTTCTTCCTTCGTATAAATGACAACTTATCCCCCTTTCACTTATTATCTAACTTCATCGTTTTCATTTCAATTATCTAGTTTCATTTACCACCCCCATCCCCAAAAAAAATCTGATTCATGTAACCATACACTTTTTGTTTATTCAACTTTTAAGATATGGATGAGTTCAAGTAAACTTTTAACAGTAAAGATTTGGACGAGGACCCTTGGCACGTGTATTCACTTTCAATTAAGAGGTTAAACCTAAGGGAGAATCATTCAAAATTGTAAAAAAAGGTAATCTTTGTTTAAAGGTAAAATATAGGAGTAATAAGATAAAGTATTCAAAATTGTTAAAAATGTAATCTTTGTTTAAAGATAAAATTTAGGAGTAGTAAGATAAAGTAGTAAAGATAAGATATATTATTTGTTAAAAGATAAAATTTTATCCATTAAAATAAAGTGGTTATCTGTTAGGATTTAAACTTTTAAACTTTTGATTTGTTTGCTTAATTTTTACCTAAATATTAGTTAAGTTTATTATTTCATTACTTATATATTTAGGCCGTTAGTATCAATGTAAAGTGCAATTCATCAATAAATTGCCTCTTGTATTAGCTCTTTTCTTAAAATGCACTTGAAAATAATAGTCAAAAGAAGAACCAAGTCAACATTATTGTCCAAAAAAGAGAAAATGTTTACTCTTTTCCTTAGTAATGTAGACCCAATGAGTCAAAAAAAGATCATGGCAGAGTGGCCCTACTCCTTCCTTTTGCCCATTTCTTGAATTTCATCTTACAAAGGCTCACTTTCGACAAGTGCATGGAAGCAAGCAAACAAGCGCCATTATCATCTTTACAGGCTTAGAAGACAAAACTGATTTGTCCATGCCAGAAATGGGTCATGCGGATAATTGGAATAGGGCCAATGATTAATAACGCGGTTGGCAAAAGCCTCCAACCTTACAGAGAATGCATAAGCTGGAGTTAGAGAGGACTAAGAAAGTAGTAGAGTTTCACATCCCAACCCACCCAAACAAAGTAAACAAATCAAAGTGTAGAGCGTAAATGAGTATTCTACAATAAATTATGGAGGTCAATTTTTATATATACTATTTTGAACCTCTAAATGTTGGATAAAGAAGAAATATTGTTTTCTCAAAATAAATTATAAAGAGATGAAGAAGTGGTATAAGAGCTCCAGGTTACAACCTAGTAACTGCCTCACACGTCGTGAGTTCGATTTCCAGAAAAACGGGAGTCGCTCATCGGTCTAAGCTATGCCACTATCCACGGAAGCGTGGTAGAAATAAGTAAGGTTCGAAATACTTCCCCCACAAGCTATAACTTTTGGGACCAGTAAAAATTGCATAAGAATATTTCTAAAACCATATCTTAAACAAGCATTAAGAAAATCTATAAGACTAATTTTATCTAAATAAGTAAAACTAGCATATAGTGATTCCCAAAAGCTATAGCTTGTAGGGGAAATACTTAGAACCTTACTTATTTCTTAAGTTGCATCACCTTGTTTGCAACACACTCACGAATAAAACAATATATAATATTTATATGCATGTTGCATTTATGAAATAGGAAGTTCTTTACTAAGGCAGTCACAAATTTGTTATTAACATTTATACTAGATTCCTTTTGCATAAAATAAAGTTCATATATTAATTTCATTAGCCAAATTGTTAGAGTTGCACAAGAACAATGACTGTATATTCTGCTTCACAAGTTGATAGTTCCAAGTAAAAGGCACGTTGCCTAAGAATAATATGGAGCTAGCCTCATTCGGTCACTAATATCTTCAGTTTAATCACTATCACTGAAACCATTAAATTTGAAATCATTAGAGGTAGAATAATACAACCTAAAATCAATAGTACCTTTGATGTATCATAGACTCCTTACAACTTTCAAAAAGGTTGATATTGCATCTCTTAAATAGTGTTGTATTGCTCTCTTGAATTCGTCAAATTTTCTTTGGAATAATTTTTGTGGGAGATGAAAATATCGGCCTCTATTTGCTTCACTTATATATCAAGATAATAGGATATTTTCATGTCTTATTTTCTCTCTTGACTTATTGAAAATGTGTTCAGATTATTGCTTGTAAAAATTAGATTATCCATGTATCAGCCGAATTACCTTTATATGGACATGTTTATAGATAAAGTGATTTTCTAGAAAATATTTTTTCAATTCTACAATTTCAAGCTTTTGATACTTGCTTCAGCATGTAACGAGCGTTCTTTAATTTCAATACTTTGTTTTCATGTTCTTTCAATACATGGTCTCTATGCTAAAGAAATAAATAGTCGTATAGTGTCGATACGCGCTACTGGAGCAGAAAATTCTCATAATCAATCCCTTAATAATGCTTGTACTTGCATGGGAAAATCTTTTTCAACTTATTAATAATGCTTGTACCCTTTTGCAATAAGTCTTGCTTTGTAACTTTCCAGCTCTTCTTTTTGAACTTTTCTTTGTTTTATATACCCATTTAACACTGCTGGGAACATGTCCATTAGGAAGAGTTGTTAATTCTCAAGTGTTATTCTTCTCAATTGCTCTTAATTCTTTATTCATAACTTCTCTCAATTTTTTTATTCTCAACATCTTCGTTACATTTAATTAGCTCAGCACCTACAAAGAGACAAAATATTGTAACTTTATTAATTCTCTCAATTTCTCGATAAAGATAGTCAAGCCACCAAGTAATTGAGGCCTTTTCATTGAACTTCTTACAAAATCTCTGACTTTACTACGTGATGCTAATAGTGGGAGAGTGGTGACTTTTTTTTTTTTTTGATAAAAAGGTAAATTAGTATTATACCAAAAATTATATACACGGTCATTGGGGCATACCCTGTCCAAAAGACATAAATCAAAACATCAAAACATTTCAACGACTACAATAAACTCAGAAAGTGATCAAAGTTTGAGGATACATTCGATACAAAATCAGATAAATCATAGTCTTTATCTTAAAAACTACATCAAAGCATGTAAAAGAAGTAGATTCTAAAGTAACTGTGTTCGTGTCTTTCACAAAGTGTAAATGGTGCAACAAAACGCTAGTCTTGCAGCTTTATTTCTCAACCATGCTCTAGTGTAATCTTTTCTGATCCATTTAATAGCACTAGTTAAAGTAGACATCCCCCTTGCTAATCCAAGCCATCCTCGAACTATATCCCAAACTGTACCTGAAAATGAGCATCTAAAAAACAAATGGGCCACCGTCTCCAGCTCAACTCCACATAAATTACATGTTCTATCAATGTCTAGAAACATCAAATTATCTTTAGTTGGCAATCTATTACACAAACCAAGCCAAGTAATAAAAGAGAACTTTGGAGAAATGTAGTTCTTCCAAATGAAAGGCATCCATGGTCTTTTTATCTGCTTTATACGTAATAAATCATACACCTTCCTTGAAGAAAGTCTTTCATTTATGCACATCTTTTGAAGTTCCCTCACCATAATTTCCCTTCCACCAAGTTTCTCCATCAATGACTCTCTAATAGAGGCAAACATCTTCATCAAAGGTGAATGTCTAGTGGAAGATTTCCAATCCCAAACTGATTTCCCCCTTAAAAATACCTCATGTATCCATCGAACCCAAAGAGTGTCAGCTTTGGAATGAATATTCCAAAGTATTTTTGACAATAGCGCAGTATTCCAAACTCTACAATTTTTTAAACCCCAGCCACCTTCTTCCCTTGGCAAACAAATATCATCCCAGGCCACCTTATAATGTTTCCTTCCCCATAAGAATAGTCCACACATCGCGGTGATTCTATTCAAGATGGTGATAAGTATTGGAAACGCTTGGAGCCAGAATGATTGTACTCCTTGTATTACCACCCTAATCAACTCAAGGTGTCCAGCATAAGAGAGCTTTTTAGCATTCCAATTATTAATATAGCCCTCAATAGTCTCGAGTATAGTGGAAAATTGGGCCACTGAAACTTTCAAAGGAGCTAATGGGATGCCCAAATAACGAACAAGAAATGCTAATAATGGAAACTCAACCAGATCCATGATATCCTCCCGGTCTCTACCATATACTTCTGCAAGATACATATTAAATTTGGCAGGGTTAACCTTCAATCCTAACACCCCTTCCAAATCTCTAAGAGCATCCATAAGAATTTTAATAGACATAAAATCCCCTCTCGAGAATAGCGTGAGATCATTAGCAAAGGTATATTGTGGGAAGGGACTTTTTTGCAGCAATCAAGGAGTTCTTTGAAAATGGTAAACTTCTTAAACAAACAAATCATACCATCATTGTCTTACCACCCAAAACAAAAAAGGAGTCGAAGTTGAAGGATTTTAGGCCTATTGCTTACACTAATGTCATATACAAGATAATTACAAAAATATTGGCTTAAAGAATTTCTCCTTTATTTGGATCTTTGGTTGATCAGGCCCAAGCTGCTTTTGTCTCGAGAAGAACTATGGTAGATAATGTCTTTTTAGCATAGGAGTTGGTTAGAGGCTATACTAGAAAGAGAATTTCTCTGAGATGCGTGATCAAGCTGGACACTACTAAAGCGTATGATACTGTTTCCTGGACCTTTCTTGAGGATATGTTGATTGGATTGGGATTTCCATTACAATTTGTGGGATGAATTATGGAGTGTGTCACTACAACCTCTTTCTCCATATCCATTAATGGGATCTTGCATGGTATGTTCAGAGGAGAACGAGATTTGAGACAAGGTAATCCAATGTCCCCTACTTTGTTCATTCCATGTTTGGAGTACCTTTCCAGGTTGCTTAAGATGAGAGTGGTGAATTCTTGTGTTGCTTCAGTGTTGTCTTCTTTCTTCAAGAAAGGAAGAAAGTCATAAATTTCTCGTTAAACTTGTCAACCCACATGACTTCCTTATTAAAGTTCACATCTCTACTATTAATTACTTTCTATTAGTTGAATTGTGAAAATTATGCCATTTGATTCTAAAATTATGACCATCAAATATATATTTTTAAATATATCTAGTTTTCTTTTGATGTATTGAACTAATAATTGATCATCTTCAGTATTAAATCTAATCCACATGATTGAAAAAAATTAATTGATTAAATTATCAAAGAGTGTAAAGAAAAAGAAATTTATCATATTATTTTAAATAATAAACATTAGAAAATTTGCTTGATTATCGTGAAAATCAAAACTCTACTTATAAGATTTTTGAAATTTGTAAACTCGGATGAAAAGCATTCTTTAGGTTATATATATAAATCCAATTCGGACTAAGGATTTTTCATAATACTTTTCAATTCTTTGCAGAATTTTAAAATATGTACCACCAGAATTTGGAAGTTGTCGTTTCATTCTTTAAGATGGATGGGTGCATCGTCTCTCATCCTTTTCTCCACCTAATCATGTTAGGTTTTCACATCACTTCAAGCACCGATCAATGCAAATTCCTGTCCAAAACTCACTCTCCTTATTTTCGAGGTTTCACCAAATATTGTATATTTCGACGTCACTTTTAGTTCTTCCAATACAACATATATCCCATGCATATTATCCATGCAATTACATCTTTTAACTTCTTGTTATCAAACTCATTCGATCCTTTCAATTCGATTCATAGATATGAATAAGGATTCGTTGAATTTCAAATAACCATTTTCACTAATAAGATACGACATGGTTTACTTCATATTTTTATATTGTTAGGTTAATTGATTAAGAAGATATTTCAATTAATTCAATCTAAAAATAGGGATTATGTTATATGAGGAAAACTATAATTATAATTTAAGAATTATTATTGACTCAAGAATTTTATTTTTATTAAATCCAATAAAGTCAAAATATAATGAAATATTAAAGGATATCTTACTTAGATCTAACTTTTTCATAAATTAACTTCCACTTGATCATTTCTTTGGTATTTCATAATTAAAAGAATGAATACAATAGAGTTTTAACTTAGAAGAGATGAAGATAAATTAAAATTCAAAAGAATTATGTATGTTATGATGTAATAAAGAAGGGGTGGAAAAAGTTACGACCAATTATTAGTTATATGACAAGGTGATTTAGAATAGAGTGAGAAAAAAGATGCACCAATCTTAGATAACCAATTTGGTTTCATGCCAATAAGGCCCACAACATAAGCTATATGCCTCTTTAGAAGATTAATGAAATATTTCATGAAAAGACAACGTAACATGCACATGATTTTTATTGACTTAAAGAAGGCTTATTGCAGAGTACGTAGAGAAATCATGTGGAGGTTTTTAAAAGTTAAATGAGTTCCTATGACCTATATACTGATTACTAATGATATATATGAAGATGTAAATACTAGAGTAAGGATGATAAAAGGAGATACGAAGCATTTTTTAATCAATATTGGACTACACCAAGACTCCTCATTGAGCCCCTTTTTGTTTTCAATAGTGATGGATGAGTTCACTCCAAGGGAATGTCTCTTAGTGTATGTTGTTTGTAGATGACATTGTTTTGGTGGATGAGACAAAAGAGGATGTTAATGTCAAGCTAAAACTTTGGAAGGATACACTAGATTAGAAGGGATTTAAATTGAGCAAAATTAAGATTGAGTATTTAGAGTATAACTTCCAGCCCATAGGGTGGCTTTCGATCTAGAGGCAAAAATTGGTTCAGAATTTATAACACAAAAATAGTGTTTTAAGTATCTAGGATCTATTATCCAAAGCAATGGGGAGATCAATGAAGACATAGTTTATCGTATTATATCAATATGACTTAAATAGAACAGTGCATCAAGATTTTTATGTGAGAAGAAGATACCACTCAAACTCAAAGGTCAATTCTATCATTTAGCGATTAGGCTAATTATGCTCTATAGGATAGAGTATTGGCCTATTAAATAGGTGCATAGTCATAAGTTAATTGTGGCAGAGATGATGATACTCTATTAGATGCGCAACCTTACTAGAAGAGATAAATTCAGGAACGTAATGGTAAGAGACAAAATAAAGGTGACTAATTTTGATGAAAATTTAAGAGAGACAAGACTTAGATGGTTCAGATATGTTATGAGGAAACATCCTGACGCTTTAGTAAAAAGATGCGAGAAGATTGTACTTAAGGACTGTAAAAAGAAAAGAGGAAGGCCTAAGAAGAGTAAGAAGGAGGTGATCAAGAATGATATGATTTTGTTAGAGTTTATCGGGGATGTTGCTCTTAACAAAAAATTTTGGTGTACTAAGATACAGGTAAAAGATCTCACATAAAGATGTCCTTCTCTTTCTCATAGGTCTCTTAGACCATTTCTTTCGAATCTTATGCCTTGTATTTAGCCTAAACATTTAATATGTAGTACTGTCCTCTTCGCTATTTAACTTAAACATTTTCTTACTTAGCCTAAACATTTTGTTATAATGGCTTTTCATTTTATTTATTTCTTGGTCTTCTTTCATATTTGTATATTTGATTACTTATTTTATCTTTTATTTTTATTCTTTATCTTATTTTATATTTATTGTAATTATTACTATTATCTTTTATTTTTATTTTTATGTTTATTATTTTAGTATGTATCTATTATTAATCTTTATTTTTATTTTATTTTATTTCATATTTCATATTTTATTTTTATCTTTTTATTTTAGTCTAGATTTTTTGCCCTTTTTTCCTATTAATATGTTCGAAACTGCCTCTCTATAAATTAGGGGCAAAGTTACGTAATTTTGGACCTCCCTAAATTTTGTATCTTAATGAGATTTTTATTAGAATGTTGTTATTATTGTAAAGTACATAAAATTTTTTTTTACTGATGTTATCATTAAATAAAATAAAGTACATGTTCTTACCAAAAGAATCTAGAGTAAGAGGCGCATATAAGTTAGTGTGAATTAATTGTAGTGACCTTAAAGCTCTTGATTGAGACTCTTTTGGAAAGATCTTTCAACTTTGCTTCCCCGTAAGACACCCTCCATATAAATGATTAGGTTGATTAATTGGAGGCAAACTACTTACCATATTATTGTTTTCCATCATTTTGAGTTCCCCAAAACTTAGGTGCCTAAATTTCAAATGTCATGACTATATAAGTTCTTTATAACACGATGTCAAGTATTTAATCCATATTCAAATTATTACGCTTCATAATGGAGCATAAAAGATATTTGAAATAAATTGGTGACTTTCACTCTTTAGTCTTTAATAGCATCAAGATTTTACCTTTCTCCCTTGCAGAAATTTTGGAGTAATTTTTTAAAGTAATATTGCCACGAACTTTCTCATTAAGTTGTATAAAAAGATTTTCCATCTTTGAAATAGTGGACTCGACCTCATTATTATTTTTTATTTTTCTCTTTAGGTTAGCCTTCTGGCCCGTGATTGATATCACTTTTGCATTCCCAAGAATAATGACCAAATTCATTATAAATGTAGTATTCCACCTGAGACTTTTTATATCTCTTTCATATGACCTGTCTCGTCTTTTACCACATCCTCTTTTTAGAATAAATTAATAATTTCTACTCTGGGCACCTTTTCCTCCTCTTTCATAACCTTGACAAATCCACAACCTTGACCTTTGTAGCTTGTATTTTTCTTTTCTTTCTTATCTTTCCAAATGAACTTTGATTGTAAACATGCTCCATGGGCTCTTTCTTCCTCCAAGTAAGTTTATCATCATGAGTTTCCAAACATGCATTTAGTTCTTCAATTTTCATATCTTTTAATTCCTTTGATTATTTAGTGGCAGTCACCATATCATCAAATTTTCACTAGCAAATCGAAAGATTTATTAATCACCTTAAATCAATCTTCTTTATCAAGCTTCTCATTTGGTTCATAATGACTGCGACTCTTGTAACATAATAAAACACATTTTCAGATTCTTCCAGTTAAATAACTTCAAATTCACCTTGTAGATTTTGGAGGCGAAATTTCTTTGTCATTCCATTTCTTTTACAACCTACTTGAAGCATGTACCATAATTGCTTCCTTATAGTAACACTAACACCTTCTCAAAAGTGGCCTTATCTAATCCTAAGTGAATAAAAGACTTGAACTTTTGATCCTTCTTCTTGGTTCTTTTTAGAAGATCTTTTTTTTGGCTTTTGTTATAGTTGCATTTTTAGGAACCTCATAACCATTTTCTACAATGTCTTATGCATAATATGTACAGAGTAGTGCCTTTATTTGAATGCACCAACTACCAAACTTAATTGCTTGTAATCTTTGGGATTTGGAAAAGAATTATATTACCATTCACCATTATTATTTTTTAATATTAATACTAATTTAATAGATAAAGAAGAAGAAAAGAGAATAAGTATTTTCTCAAAAGGAACTATAAAGAGATAGATGATTTTAACAAAACAGAATACATACTTGTAATGTCACTCCAACTATACCGACACACACACACACACATACATACTAATACATTAGCATATAATTAAATGCACTAAACTCTTGAATTCTAGAAGACATAACTCATATTATTTGATCTATTTAATTTAATTTAAAAACGCTTAAACATACTTTACTTAACCATTAATATTCTCAAACTAATTCAAGTACACCTAGTCAACACTAAAACTAAAACGCTTTGATTAAGTAATTTAAATATACCCTGTGTCTATTAACCATTCATGTCCTTAGCTCAAAATCATTATATATATTTATCCTATTTGAAAATGGTAAAAAATGTGTATATGTGTAAGTGAAATAACAAAATAGCACTAAATAAAAATAAATTGGAATAGCTTATTTGAATTCAAGGCGTCGTGAAACCACTTCCTTAAAGGCGTCGTGAAACCACTTCCTTAAGTTAGAAGTTCCCCCCTACGGTGCAACAGGACAACGAGATCTAACCCCAGGGTTAACTTCTTCTCCATTAGCTTCGGTGCACTCCAAAGGGTAGAGTCAGATCTGTCTCTGATAAGTATTAAAAACATTTAAAACAGAATAGAATAGATAAGAATGTGCGTAAAATGGTCTATCTGTGGAACATTGTATGGAGATAATGAAAAGATGCAGACAGTAGGGAGTTGAGAGAAAAGAGAGCAGATGCATGCGTCATATATATAGGAGGAGAGATTTATACGTTGACAATGGCAATAAAGACACACTAAAGTAAAAGGGAACATTAATAACGTTATGAACACTAGCCATAATTACGATAATAAGGTGATGAACATTGCATAATAACGTTATGGACGTTATTGGAATAATGATGGTAATAACGTGATGAACGTTATTGGGTAACTGATAAGCATTAAAAGGTATGTATTAACCAAGTGGGACCAAAAAGTTTACGTTTTCAATGTGGGAAAAAACCAAAGAAAGAAATAGAGTTGGTCTAAGTTTTGGATCAACACCAACAATCCCCCACTTAGTCTAAAACTTGATAAACAAACTGTAACGATTTAGGAGAAAGATAAGTGAACAACTAGGTAAACTAAGTCTTGAACTTGGTGTCCAAGAAGTTTCGGAGACAAAACCTGCTAAAGAAATAAACAACCTCAAAATGCCCTATTCTCATGATCGCTCTAAAGAGATAGCCCAAAAGCTCTCATAGGAGGGTGGCTAGCCCTCCATAATCACATAGGTGAGTCCATCAAGTATATACTGCTCACACACCCAAACTTGGCCTATGGAACTCATTAAGGATTAATTCATCCAACCTCATCAAACGTAGTAAAATCATGTTAAGGGATGTAATTTAACAACTGAATGTATATCAGTTTATTTCACAAACAAAGTACAAGTAAGTAGTCACCACATAACTTCGTTTAACCCATTGAATTTGGTTTTCCAAGATGAGTGTCCATCACGAGGTTACTACACAACTGAGCTCAACCCATCCCTTTAGCATGCTCTGAAACTAGTTTCCTACTTAAAGCTAAGTTTCTCTCTAACTTGAGATAGTTTAGAGAGATTACACTATATCTAATTAAAGTGTAAACAATTTTATGTCTCAATCTGATATGTCTACTTTTGCCATTATATGCCTTGTTCTTGACAACATGAATGGTAGCCTGCGAATCAAAATGAAGGAACACAGAAGGAATTGGTTTTTACCCAAAGTGGGATATCTGTTAAGAGAGTCCTTAGCTACTCAGCTTCCCGTCCTGCTAGCTCCAAAGCCATATAACTCAACCTCCATTGTTGATCTCACAATACATGTTTACTTGGATGATTTCCAAGACAAGGTAGCTCTTACCAAGGTAAAAATATAACCACTAGTATAGTGTATATCATCATTCTCCATAACCCAGTTAGCATCAGAATACCCCTCCAATATAGGAGGATGACCACCAAAAGATAATCCATAATGCATAGTACCTCTTAAATATCTCAACAAACGAAACAATGCATTCCAAAGATCTTGACTAGGATTATGAGTATACCTACTAAGTCTAGTCACACAGTATGTAATATTAGGACGAGAATAGTCGATTAAGAACATCACACTACCAAGAATTTTAGTATACTCAGCTTGATTTACACTATCACAAACATTTTTCTTTAAAACAACATTGCATCATACGGAGACTTGACTGGTTCAACGTCATAGTAACTAAACTTCTTCAAAATTTTCTTAACATAATGAGTTTGATTCAACCTAAAACCAGACTTAGTCCTATCAACTTTGACTCCCAAAATAAAGTCCACAGGTTCAAGATCTTTCATATCAAAGGAAGACTTCAGCAAACTCTTGGTAATATCAATGATAGATCCCAAAAATAAGCATATAATCCATATAAAGAGTTATGATCACACAACCATTAGCATCAGATTTCACATAAATGTAAGAATCAACATCACAAGAGGTAAAACCATGTTTAAAAATCTCACTTTCAAATTTCTCATGCCACTATTTGGGAGCTTGTTTAAGTCCATACAAAGACTTAACCAACTTACACACTTTTTACTCCTGACTAGGCACTCTAAACCCTTCGAGTTGGACCATATAAATTTCCTCATTAAGACCACCATTCAAGAAAGTTGTCTTAACATTCATTTGGTATACATGAAGCTTAAATAATAAGGCAATAGCAAACAACATCCTTATAGATGCAACTTTAGTAACATAAGAGTAAGTATAAAAAAAGTCCATTCCTTCCTTATGTTTAAAGCCTTTAATCATAAGTCTTGCCTTAAACCTCTCAATGGTTCCTTTAGGTCTCAATTTCTTTTTGAAAATTCACTTACACTACAAAGGCTTACACCCTTATGGTAGATCAACTAAAAGCCCAAGTTTTATTATACTTGATTAACTCTAACTCGCTATCTATGACTCCCTTCCAAAAGGTGGCATCCACAGATCTCATTACTTCCTTATAAGTTTTGAGATCCTCCTCAATAATATAAGTCACCACAAAAATGTCATATATCTCCTCAAGTTTTTTCACCACAAAGGAAGTAATAAAGTCAAGTAAACTAAGGAAACCAACATTGCATTCAATATATCCTTAAGTGTTCGAATTTTCCTCTCGTCTACTTCATTTTGTTCAAGTGTATAAGGGGCTAAAAACTCATGAATAATCCTAACTTTTCCACAATAATCAGTAAGAAATCAGCACTATGCTCACCACTTTAATCAGACCTTAATCTTTTAATTTTCCTTTGTAATTGGTTTTTAACCTCAGCTTTGTACTTCATAAACATTTCTTCTACATCACTTTTATTTATCAATAAGTAAACCTTAGTAAATCTAGAATAATCATCCACAAAAGTAATATAATATCTCATGCCTCCTTTACTCACACAATTCTTAAAATCACCCAAATCTGGGTACACTAAGTTCAACAATTGTGACTCTCTCTCGGTTACAGACTTAAAAGGTTTCTTAGAGTGTTTAACCTTAACATAAATTTGACATTTTCCCTATTTCATTAGTGATTTGGTTAGGAAACAAGTTTAAGCTTTGTATCCTTTTAATTGATCTCACATTCATATGTCCAAGTCTAGAGTGTTATAGGTTTAGAGACCCAACAATATAAGCAGAAGAAGTAGATGCATTCATTTCAACGTCAAGTACAAACAAGCCCCCATTACAAATTCCTTTACGAACAAAGTTCTCATTCTTAGTAAGAATTAGCTTATCAGAGTCAAAAGTAAGTTTAACACCAGTCTTGTTAAGTAATGTTCTAGAAATCAAGTTTCTACGAACATCAGAGACAAATAAAACATTTTTTAAAGACAACTTTTCCAGAAGTGAGTTTGAGAGTGACAATCCTAACTCCTTAGATAGGAACTCTGCTGGAGTTGCCCATGTATACGAATTCACCATTAGCAGCATCATTCAACTCCTTAAACAGGTCTTTGTTGGTGCAGATATGGCGAGTGGCTCTTGTATTAACGATCCAATCGACCAAATTTTCAATAAGGTTGACTTCGGATACCACAACAGTAATGATCTCCTAGTCATCATCACTAGCTTCGACCATATTATCTTGAGGTTTACCAAAGCTCTTCTGGTGACCCCATTGGTACCCTTCTAATTTCCTTTGCCGAACTGTCGTGGTTTTTATCCTCGATCCTTCTTCTCATGTTTGATTCTAGCTTAGCAAAAAACAGCAAAAGGGCCTAGCTTGTGGCACCACCAACAATCACCATCAATCCTTTTGTGCTTAAACTAACCATGCTTGTTGTTTGTTTTGTCCACCATTCTTATTAAAGTTACTTACATTTTTGTGTCCTATCACATTAGCCTTAACAGTATAAACAAGGGTGAGTGATTTGGCCTTATCTTGTGTACAATTGGCATCCTCAATCTTTATATGCTCGATCAATTCATGTAGCTTAATTTCCTTCTTCTTATGCTTCAACTGGTTTTTATATTCATTCCATGAGGTAGGTAGTTTCTCAATAAGGGCATTAGATTGAAACATCTCACATATGTTCATACCCTTAGCAAGGATTTCACTAACTAGGTTTTCATACTCATGAATTAATCCATAATGGGCTTATCATCAACAACAGTAAACTTTAACTACCTAGCAATTGCATATTTCTTTGTATCAACATCATTAGTTCCATATTTAACTTCTAAGGCATCCGAAATTTCCTTGGCAGTTTTGTACTTATAATAGATATCAAATAATAGGTTTATCATATGGTTGAGCAACACTCCCTTAACGATATGATTATCCTCAGTTGTCTTAGGATTGGTATTGTCACTAGAAATATATTGAAATAGTACATAATCAATTTCGTATTGCTGAAAGTAAAACAGAATTTTCTCAGACCATCGTTTAAAATTTCTCCCATGTAGAGGCTCTAATATAGTTAGGTTAGGTATAATTCTCTAGGCTATGGTGGCGGGGGCAGAACTTATGAGGGGAACAATAAGGGTAGAACCTACATTCGTCTCATTCGCAAACGTCATAATGAATCCGAAAACTATAACAAGAATAAACGGTATTACAACTAACATAGTAGTAAGAACAGAACAATATTGCAACTTATACTGAAATAAACATGCAGCAACACAGTATTCCAACTTATACCAAAATTAACACACATCAGCAAAAATGTAACAATTTTTGACTTAGATTGTAAGTGAAATAACGAAATAGCACCAAATAAAAATAAATTGGAACAACTTAACTGAATTCATGGCGTCGTGAAACCATAACCCTAAGTTAGAAATTTCCCCACTACGGTGCAACAGGACAATGGATCTGGCCCCAGGGTTAACGCCTTCTTCACCAGCTTCGGTGTATCCTAAAGGGTAGAGTAGGATTTGTGTCTGAGAAATATTAAAAACAATCAAAGCAAAATAGAATAGATAAGAATGTGCGTAAAAGGGTCTGTCTGTGGGGCGTTTTGTGGAGAGAATGAAAAGATGCAAACAACAGGGAGTAAAGAGAAAAGAGAGCCTTGCAGCTGTGATGGTGTCTTTAAAGTCCATACCTTTGTCTCTCTCTCCATTGGAGAGCCTTTTCTTACTGTTTGTCGTGCTTACTGTATTTGATTGCTTAATCTGGTTTTGCGTCTTTTAGTTTGTTTTGGGTGTGTTGCTGGTAATCTTGTCTTTCTTTGGAAGCTGTGGTTGTTGGCTGTTTTCAGTCTTGTGTATGTTGTTTGGTGAGGGGAAGTCTAGGACCCCTCATGTTGCTGCCAGTTCCTTTAGCTGGGTTTAGCGACTGTTGCTTTGGCAATATCTTGCTGTATATATTTTTTCATTAATTTAATCTTTCTGATTTATCAAAAAAAAAAAGAGAGAAAAGAGAGCATATGCATGCCTCATATATATAGGAGGAGAGATTTATATGACAATGATAATAAAGACACATTAAAGTAAAAGGGAAAGTTAATAACGTTGTGAATGTTAGAGATGTCAATGGATTGGATGGCATGTAAGCTAGCTCGGCCCATCCTTTTTTTATAAAAAATTTTAAAAAATGAGATCTCTTTTGTTGTTTCACTCGGCCACAGGCTAGCTTGGCCCGACACGTGCTCGGTTTGATCTCAACCTTGGTCCGATCAACCCGGGCCAAAGCCGGGCGGGGCCGGGCCAGGCCAAAATTGCCAAGCCTAATGAACGTTGGCTATAATTACAATAATAAGGTGATGAACGTTACCAAAATTTTATGTCACACATGCAACGTCGTGCCGCAACCCAACCAAGCCGGGGGATGCAGGCACGCGCGCATGTGTGTTATCCATATACTCTTCAAGAGACTTGATTCAAAGTCTCATAAAAAAAATATGGTATATAAATTAGATGAAATTTCCTCACTCTTTTAATGTGGGACACAATCCAAAGAAAAAAATAGAGGTGGTCCAAGTTTTGAAACAACAACTACAATATGCCCTGTCTCGGTGCATGAACGGGTTTTGGTATCGTGGGAACAAAACAAAGATAGATGGCTTGAATAGGAGATGGTTATGCCAACAAACTTGAGTCCCGCACTCCCTGTCGGAGATCAAGTACAAGGGAGCCTACGTCAATGGGAGAATTTTGGTTGAATCTTCTTGTTCTCCTGCTTCTCAAAGCGCAAAAGTTGGACTTGGATTGAGAGGATAAGACTTAAAGAATAGGTAAAAAGCGACTTATCTTGTCCTTTTTTATTTATATAACCATTCAGGTATGTAAAGAGAAGAAAGGGAAAGAGCGAACGTTTCTGACCATCTGTAACAAATTATTAGTCAATGTTTAATATGAGCAAAAATAAAAGGGAGACATAAGCATTCGAATGTGACGCTTTTGTGGTTGGTTGTACCATTTATATTGAACGCGATTCATCAAGTCTAATGTGTCTTTATGCGTCGTAAGTCCAATTTCAAAAAATTTATTTAAGCTGCCAATGTTTTAACTTAAAACTTTTTTATGTTCAATGGAACTTTACTGTAAGTCGTTATCATAATTTCAAGTCGGATATAATAATAGTTCTTTTTTTTTAATCATTTCGTCCTATTAAGTCACTAAAAATCAAATTGTGATGTTAAATCCTACTTGGAGACAGCGGCAACAGTTTTTGTTAATTAGAATTAGCATGTCATTTGCATATTCTAATAATATTCCTTCGGTATCCAAAATGCGTTAATTTTGAGTGAAAAAACAGAGGACGGACTGCATGACGGCGTCACAGAAACGGCCATCTAAAACTGTTGCCACGTCGATATTTCTTATTATCTTCAACTTATTTTTTTAATAAAAAAATGCATTTAGATTTTAGAAAACTTGGATCAGCTAATGACAAGGTGGTGAGTGATGACAGCACTGATACAGCTTTACCTGTATGGGCTCCTCCTCCTCCTCCTCCTCCTATTCCCCCCAATACCCTGTTCCATTCTTCCTTTCCGTTTTATCGCCAATTTATCGTCGCAATTTAAAAACATGACATTATATTATTTATACATCAATTTTAGTATTTATTATTTACAGTGCTGCGTTTAGCTACAGTAGTTTGCCGAGATAAGCTTAAAACAAAACTTCACATTACATAACAATTACGAGAACTCGTGCATGTCAGTTATCGTTCTCTTTTGGTCTTGCTATTGGCACAGTTATTTTTATCAATTTCCACAAAAAAAAAAAACACAGAAACAGCTTATAACAGATGTAGAGAGTGGCCGATTCTTGATACGTTTTAGTTAAAGCATAGATGTTCCCCAAGCTCTCTGTCTCTCTACGCGACGTACATTTCGAGCTCAATCCTTGGATATACTCGCTAAACCAAATACAGCATCAATAAAAAAGTGAAACCAAACTTTTTTCTCTTCTTCTACAGATATTTAGAGAAGGAGAGAAACTGAGTTGGGATATGGATCCTTGCCCGTTCTTTTGCTTAACCGTCGAATCACTTGCTCTGAAACTGCCGTTGGCCACCAGACCCGCCGGCTCCGGCGTGCACCCCTCGGCTACTCCATGTTTCTGCAAATTAAATATCAAAGGCTTTCCTTCTCAAACTGCCCTTTTGCCTCTGTGTTCCAACAGTGGTGATTCTGCTCCTGAATCTGCAACTTCCGTTGCCGGCTTCCACCTCGACGCCACAGCCCTCCGTCGTCTCTCCGGCAAGTCCATCACGCTTCATATTTCTGTGTACACCGGCAGGATGGGAAGTACTTGTGGAGTGAGCAGGGGTAAGCTGCTTGGTCGGGTTCGGGTCAACGTTAATTTGGAGAATGCCGAGGCGGGGTCGCTTGTGTTTCAAAATGGATGGTTGAAGCTTGGGGGTAAACAGGATAAGCCGGCGGCTCGGCTCCACGTTTTGGTGCGTTCTGAACAGGACCCACGATTCGTCTTCCAGTTCGGTGGTGAACCGGAGTGTAGCCCAGTGGTCTTCCAGATTCAAGGGAATATACGCCAGCCTGTTTTCAGTTGCAAGTTTACGGCGGAAAGGAACTTAAGAACTCGGTAAAAAGTTTCACCCTTTTTTACATTTTCAACCTTGGGTAATTTACAAATTTAATTTTAGTGGGAATTTTGATTATATTCCTTGGTTGGTTTAGCTCAGTTTTCTTATTCAATATGTGTTTAATCATGATTAGGTGGTTAAATTAACTGATTAGTGGTTCCTTTCCCACCCAATAATTGTGCTATCTTGACAAGTATAACTGTAGCCATGTGGAGTGTCGAATACTTTGATAGGTGTGGGAGTTGTTACCAACTGCTGTATCACGTTCCTGATTTCCTACTGTCCTGTTGCCATTTTCAATTTTTATTAACATTGACCCTCAATTATCCACAGCTTCTCTCTTACCTTATCTGGAGACTAGAGGAAATTCCACTTGTATCTATCTCGTAATGACAATATTCTTTATAAGTTTATTCTTTAGGGGTGAATTAATTAGGGCGTCAAATAATTATGTTGCACATGTTTGAGAAAGAATGCCATATTGAACACGATAATGATTATTTGTTTAACCATCATAATGTATTATTACATGGTGGTTTCGTTACTAGTTGGGTCAAAGAGTTCTGTTCTACGCATAACCTCTCATGTGCACATATTTGCTCGGAATCTTAGCGTACTTAAGCTCATTGTCAATATTCCTGTTTGACTATTCCATGTTACCTGCTTTTTACCTTTCAGTTTCCACTGTAAATCAGGTCCCTCCCGTCGGATTTCAATCGAAAGCAAAACAGAGGGTGGTCGAGAACATTTTCCGGTGATAAAGAAAGAGCAGGAAGGGAACGTAAGGGATGGATGATCATGATATACGATCTCTCTGGCTCTCCTGTTGCAGCTGCTTCCATGGTCACCCCATTTGTCCCTTCACCAGGATCAGATCGCGTGTCCCGATCCAACCCCGGTTCGTGGCTAATCCTCCGGCCTCATGGATTCTCTGTCAGCAGCTGGAAACCATGGGGTCGCCTGGAGGCATGGCGAGAGAGAGGCCCTATGGATAGCTTGGGCTACAAATTCGAGCTCGTCATGAACAATGGACCCAACACCGGAATCCCCATTGCTGAAGGCACAATGAGTGTCAGGAAAGGTGGAAAGTTCTGCATTGATAGTAGGATTGTGAGGGACTCTGCGTTGAGTTCGCTATCACCGGTAAAGGGTTTTGTAATGTGCTCAACGGTGGAAGGTGAAGGCAAAGTAAGCAAGCCAGTGGTGCAAATAGGGATACAGCATGTAACTTGCATGGCTGATGCAGCCCTTTTTGTGGCGCTTTCAGCTGCCATTGATCTTAGTGTGGATGCTTGCAAGCTCTTCTCCACCAATCTCAGAAAAGAACTTTGCCATGACGAAGAAGACAAGTTTGCTTAGGACCTGCCGGTTTCCATTTCTCACCCTGCCATTGCCATGACAACCAGTAAGTTCTAGCTCATTGACGGACTCAATAACTGTTGGTTTGAGCAATGCCTTTTTTGCTTTCTTAATGATTTTGCTTTTTTCCTCCTCCTGGGAGCAAGCCTGGTTAATCGGCTTTCGGAGGTGGTTGATTTTTGTAGTTGACTTTGATTGTTTTGCTGGGTTTGTACTTTGCTTAAGACATAAATAGTAAGATAATGTGTGTACAATGGTGATGAAAAAGTGTACACTTGAAAGAAAAAAGCTAGTGGTTCTTTAAAACTTGAAATATTTGCCTTTATTTAATGTTTTTGCACTTTCTATCTTAACGTTACAAATGATACCATTCATGTCACATATTTGAATACCATAGCGTACGAAAGTACCTGTTCTATTAGCCAAAAATTGGTACCAAGCAAAACAGTATAATATCGAAATTTGGTACCGATAATTTAATTTTTTTTAAAAAACTCTAAGAGTAAATTGACTAAAGCTAAAATTTTTCTTATATAAAATATTAATTACCCATAAAAAGGAATAAGATAAATTTCTCTACAATTTATTTAATAAATAGTAAAGAAACAAAAATATTAAATAATTTTTATGTAATTAGACTTATACAAAATGGTTATAAATTATATAACAAAATATATTAGTTTAACATAATTTAAATATTTTTAATAAATATTTTTAAACTTATATATTTCATATTGTGATCTATATATTTTTAAGTGTATACATGTGAAAAATATTATAATTTTTGAAATATATAAAGATAACATTTAAATTAAATTCACTTATTATAAGTGCATATTTTTACTTTGTATTATTCTTAATTTTATATTTATATAAGAGTTAAACAATCTTTTTCATCTTAATTTATGATAAATATGTGAAATAATATTAATAAAAATAAAAATATTTATTACATCAAATTTATATTATTATGATTTTTTGAGATAGGATTGAAATAAAGTAAATATATATATATATAACATAATATAATGAAAGACTATTTTGCAATTTTATAAAATTTAGAGACTAGTTTGTAATTTTTTAAAAAGAATATCTAAAATGGTACCCGATATTGAACGGTATCGATACCGTACCGTACCATAACTAAATCTGTTACCAAGTTCAGTATAGAATTCTTATCATTGAATTTCATGTTGCTTACCTAGAGATTTGCCTTAATAATCTAATATTTTGCAGTTTTTAATCACTTTTGTATTATTTGGATAATCGAGTAATCTTAGAGTTGTTTAGGAACTTATTATGCTTGTCTTCTATAGTTAGTGTTGAGTATTAGGTAAGAGCAGCGGCGTTGAAGGTTGATGATAGGGCAAAGGGCTAGCCTTTTGGTGAGTTTTGGGTCTAGGAGAAGAGAAAATGTTGATAGATTGTAGATAGATTCTTGGAAAATCGGGACGCTTGTAGGGAAGTCATTGGAATTGGTGGAGATTTTAAACAAATATAAGATTCATATAGCGTGCATCTATGAGACAAAGTAGATATGAGCTAAAGTGAAAGAGATCAATAGGTTCAAATTTTGGTATTCATGGGGTTCGAGGCATCTGAATGGGGTAGGTATCTTAGTTGTCAAAGAACTTAGACATCATGTTGTAGGGGTAAAGGGAGCTAATGATATGATTTTATCCGTAAAGGTTGTGGTGAAAGGTGTTGTTTTCATTATGGTGTGTGCTTAAGCACCCCAAGTAGGTTTAGACAAATAACATAAGTTCAAATTCTAGAAAGAGATAGATGGGGTGATTTAGCAAATTTCCTTTGACGTGAAAGTTATTTTAGAAGGAGATTTCATTGGATATATAGGGGCAACCTTAGACAGATATTTATAGGCTCATTGGAGTTTCTGGTACATAGATAAAAATGCAGGTGGGACTACTTTGTTGGAATTTGTAGTAGCGTTTAAGTTGGTGGTAGCTAACTCATTTTTTAAGGAAAACGAGGAGTACCTAGTAACTTTTAAGAGCATAATTACGAAGACTCAAATTGACTATTTCCTTGTAAAGCCGAGCGATCGACCTAGTTGCAAGGATTGTAAGGTGATACCTAGCGCTTGCTTGTAAACTCATCATAGATTGTTGGATATGGATGTTATAATTAAAGGTAAGAGAAAGAAGAGAAGTCCTCAAAGGTGTACTAGAGTCAGATAGTGTAACTTAAAAGGGGATGCGATAGAACAACTTAAGGATAGAGTAATATATGGAGAAGAATAAAAATTATAAGGAGATGCTAACTAAATATCAGAGAGAGTAGCAACTCGTTTAAGGCATGTACCTAAAGGGTTCTTGGGTGTTTCTAAAGGGCCTGGGGTAGTAAGATGGAGTCTTAGTGGTAGAATAAAGCTATAAAAGATCATGTTAAGATAAAAAAGGTTGATTATAAAGTTCTAGTGGACAACACCACAGAGGTAGAGAGGGCTGTTAATAGAGAAAGTTACAAAGTAGTAAAGAAAAAGGTGAAGAAGATAGCATCAGAAGATAGACACATAACTTACGAGAAATTATATCAACAATTGGAAAATAATATGGGAAAATTATATATTTAAACTACCAAGAGCTAAGAAACAGAAAGTGAGAGACTTGAATCAAGTTCGTTGTATAAAAGATAAAATAACGCGGGTGCTTACTGAAAATGATATTAAAAGAAGATGACATAAATATTTCTATAGCCTTTTTAATGAAGGTGTTTCTTTATGTGATCTTAACAAATTTGAAAGGTATCATAACTTTAATTATTACTGACCGACATATCAGAAGGGAGGAAATTAAAAAAGATTTGAGGCAGATGAAGAGTGGAAGGGCAGTAGGGCCTGATGACATACCCATAGAGGTGTGAAAAAGCCTAAATGAAGAGGGTTTTACTTAGCTAATCAATCTTTTTAATGTAATCCTCAAGTTGATCAAAATGCCAGATGAGTGGAGATTTAGTATGTTAATTCCTCTATATAAGAATAAAGGAGACATCCAAAGCTGTGACAACTATAGAAGCATTAAACTACTTATTCATACCATGACGTTATGGGAGAAGGCGATTGAGAAAAGAGTGAGAAAGAGTGCATCTTTCTTAGAGAACTAATTTGGTTTTATATCAAGAAAGTCTACGATAGAAGCTATACATCTCCTTAGAAGATTAATGGATATTATATGGAAAGATAGCGTAACCTACATATAGTTTTTATTGACTTATAGAAGGCTTATGACATAGTACCTAAAGAAATCATATGGAAGTGTCTAGAAGTTAAGGGAGTTCTTATGACTTACATACGAGTTATTAGGGATATGAATGAAGGTTTAAAAACTAAATTAAGGATGGTAGGAGAAGACATAGAGAATTTCAAAACTAGATTAAAGATGATAGGAGGAAATACAAAGCATTTCTCTATCAATATCAGGTTATACTAAGGCTCCTCGTTGAGCCTCTTTATGTTTGCAATAGCGATGGATGCGTTCACCAAAAATATCTAAAGGGAGGTGCCTTAGTGTATGTTTTTTGCTGATAACATTGTTTTAGTAAATGATACAAAGGAGGGTATTAATGTCAAGCTAGAACTTAGAAAGATATACTAGAATCGAAGGGCTTTAAATTGAGTATTACTAAGACTGAGTACTTAGAGTGTAACTTTTTCGATCCATAAGGTGGCTTACGAAATGGAAGTAAAGATTGGTTCAAAAGCTATACCAAATAAAAAGTGTTTTAAATATCTAGGATATGTCATTAAAAGCAATGGAGGGATTGATGAAGCATAATTCACCTTATCACATCAGGGTGACCTAAATAGAGAAGTACATCATGAGTTTTATATGATAAGAAGATATCACTCAAGTTTAAAGGTAAAGTTTATTGTTTAGCTATTAGACTAGCCATACTTTATATGACAAAGTGCTAGCCCATTAAACAAGTGCTTAGTCATAAGTTAATGGTAGCAAAGGTGATGATGCTCTATTAAATGTGTAACCTTGCAAAAAAAGATAAAGTTAGAAATATAATGGTAAGAGACAAATTACGTGTGCCTGATATTGATGGAATATTAAGAGAGAGAGGACTTAGGTGGTTCAAAATTGTTAAGAGGAGACATCCTGACACTTTAGTGAGAAGATGCGAGAATATTATACTAATAGACTATAAGAGTAAAAACTCAGGGAGATAACTAGAAAGAATGTGACTGTACTAGAACTTACAGAAGACTTGGCCCTCAATATGAAACTATTATTTACTTTGTTCTATATTTATTGCAATATTTATTTTATTACTTATTTTATACTTATATGTGTTCGTTTTTATTTTATTTTATTTATCATCGTCGTTATTATCATCATCATTATTCGTATTATTATTACTTTCATTAGTATTATTATTATTATTCTTCATTTCTATTTCTATTTTATCTTATATTTTGTTTATTTTTATATTTTTATTTGTAAACATTTAATTATATTGTTATTGTTATCATTACTCATCATCATCATCATCACACCCAGTCTGAAATCCCACAGTGAAGCGGGGTCTGGGGACTTCACTATTTAGATTTTTCTGAATGAAGTGTCTCTGCCTTTCTCTTCACTGACACTTATTGTGCTGATTGTTTAACCCGACTTTCTTCTTTCTGTGAAATCGTCTTAACTTTTATTGATACATCAAACGATTTCTCAGTCTTTTCTTCTGTGGATGTT
>JAOTBA010000204.1:10277620-10289193 GCA_025629845.1 Erythroxylum squamatum
ATTGGATGACTGTAATAACTGAAAATGATTAATTGTGAGCATGGACTCAAGATTGTTACTGTATGTTTTTCTTCCGCTTGAATAAATGGTTTAAAAAAAAGAGTATACCGAGTTTTACCGACTGATGTAATACGCCACCCTCGTGGGGCACAGACTCGGATATCACCCACGATATCGGGTTCGGGTCACTCAGGAGTGGGGTGTTACATTAGGGCATACATAGTCATTTTCTATAATACAATCAACCAGAAGTTAAAAATAAAGGGGACATAAGTAATCGATTTCTCAAATATCAAACAAGAAGTAGAGAACAAATAAAAGAGGCCCACTGTAAAATTCTCCAGAAATCAAATTCAAAGAATTAATTAAATCAAATCATGTTTCGTTAGAAACAATGTTTTCAATTCTTGTTTTCTTATAAAATCAATAACAATCAAGCAATTAATTCAAGCTAAACAATTAAAGGAGGCTTTGATATCACTGTTGGAGAAACAACCATGATCGATTCACATGATGTAGCAGAAAATAAAATTTTATGATTTTCGATTAGATCACAATAAATGAATAAGTTGAAAAACAAGAATCATGAAATAAAGGAATCGTACCTGATCCAAAGTTCTTGCTAAAACATTTTTGTAGCATTTTTGATGTGTAAACCACGAGTTGTTCATGTGTCCAATCTCTAATGATATCCACAGAGCAATCAAAAAGAAAATCAATTGGAGTGTTAGCTCCCTTATGCTTATTCCTATAAATAGAAAAAGCTTTAGGGTTTTAATTTTTATTAATATTAAATATTTCAATTACTGTTAAAGTCAAACTCTAATTATAATTTAATTTAATTTTAATAAAATTAAATATCTCATATTTGGTCCTTAAAGTTTATCAAACATCATTATTAAATCCAACTTAATTGAAATTGTTTTTCTTAGTTTTATATGACTCATTATATTCCTAATATGTTGACATTGGTTATAAATTATATTTATAATTTATAATTAGAATTCGATAAATTAAAACTCCTTTTAATTTATATTTAATTCTCCAATTAAATAATTTATAATCATAGATCAAGATTGATATCTAACAACGTGTCATGACCATCCAAAAATTAGGAATGTTAAAGTGATTTAACTTAACATATCCATGCATAGTTATGATGCATAATTTAATCATTTTGTTATCTAATGTTCCAATCAGACTAGGTATGGATATAGTGCCCACTCTTTTAAATCCAATCATGTAATGCCCCATATTAGGGATCAGAATATTAAGGAATTTCAATGCATAGTATGCTTTGCATAATTGAGTTTTTGCTTATTTTTGCATAGGCATTTTTAGACTCATACAAATGAATTGTGCATGTATTCATGACATTCCAGGTGTAATTGAATTGTGCATGTATTTTTGCATATTCTAGGTGTAATTGGTTTTAGAATTTTGATTAAGATGATAATTTTGGTTTATTAGTGATGCAAATTTATTTGGAAATTATTAGTAATATTTCAAAAAATTTTGGGAATTTTAGGAATTTTCTGGGAATTTTAGGATATTAAAAAAAATAGACAAATGGTGTTTTGACATTTAGTACTTCTAGGTGCATGACAAATGGCTCACATGCAATGAGCCATGCATCAAATTGGTAGCAATGCACTTGGCAACAACCCACGTGGGCATGTGTGTTACAGGGGAAAAATTAATGAAGTCTTGTTGTTCTTTAGGTTATGGAGTACTCTTTGAAAATCACCGAACCCTCATCACCAATTATTGTTGTTGATTTTTAAGTTAGTGTTAACCTTAGTAAACAAATTAATTCAGCCCAGCTAAGAATTTGTTTCTCGTTGGTTTTACTTCTTCAACCTTCCACTGAACCCTGTTCTTCACCTTCACTGTCAAAGAATTTGAAGAAAAATCAAGTAAGTGATATTCTAACTCTTTGAGTTCTGTGAATGATTCGGATGATATGTTAGTGTTGGAAATGAATTCATGCATGAGTTGGATGACGTTTTATGTTGGAACTATATATATGCAATGAGAAGCTTATGTAGTGTAGTCTCGGTGAATGAATTCACTAAATTTCGTAGGTGAGGATTTGAGGTTGTGAGTGTATGAAGATAGCAGTAAGAGTATCTAGAATTGAATATGAGTTTACTGGGTGTTGGGTAATCTAAAAAGAAATTGCAGAAAATGGAACAAATGTAGTAAGAATGAAAATGCAGTAGAGAGAGAAAGTCCAACTTGAAAGATTTCATTTCTGTGAAAGTTTGCTGCGGCCAACTCTCGTTGGTTTGTCGCAGCCAACTTGAAGGATTTGGCTAGGATTCCTTTCAGGTAAAGTTCGTCGCGGCCAACTTATGAGGGTTTCGCGAGAATTCGTCTCTGGAGGAGTTCGTCGAATTTTTCTCTACACTGAACATGTTTCGGTATTTTAGCATAACTTTCTCTGTAGTTATCCAAATGGAGTGATTTGTGATTTGAATTAAACTAGAGACATAAGGATACAAATTTTCTGAAGAGATTAAATTCTAATTCTACCTCTAAGGATTTCAGAATTTGATTGGAAGTTGAGATAAGAATTCTGCTGAAGCTTAAGAATTGTCTAAAATCTTTTGAGTATAACTTTCAGTATACTAAACCAAATTGGATGAACTTGGTATCATTGGAAACCTAAGACAAATAGGGAAAGCTCTTTAGAAGGAAGTATTACCTAAGTACCTCACCTTCCTGATGAGAATAATTGAGCAATGTGGACCCGAAAGTTGAATGTGAAATAAATCTGATTGAGGAAATTAAGTATGGTTTCACATGATTGATGATGTAACAAGATTAAGGATAAAAAACCTTGATTTTTGACATGAACATGCATCATACATATTCAGTATACATGAATGTGCATAATTGATTCCATAATTGTGTACCATAGTAATATATGCTTGTATTGAATGTTTTAAAGGAACCCTTAGAGCGATCGATTCCAGATATTGCCGGGACTTCGAGGCAATAATGCTACAGGGAGCTTTTGTAAGTAATTTAGACGGTAACTTTTGTAAGTAATTTAGTTAGTCAATTGTGTTAGTAATTCAGTAAGCAAAATTTGATAGTTTTTCTTTGACTGTTTTGTTGCTATTGATTTAGATCATTAAATGATTTGCAAAGCTATAAATATCTGATATGCTTGAATGATTTGCAAAGCTGTAAATATGTGAATTGAATTTCAGACATTTATGTTTTGATTCTGTTAAGTCCTAGTTGTCGGTAAATAGGCATGCCTAGAAGAGTCTGCAGCTGCTTCTGTGACACTTCGGTGTCTTCTGTTATTGACACTTCGGTGTCGAGACTTCGGTTTCTTCTGTATAAGTCCCGTTACCTGCTTCTATAAATGGATTTAGTAGTCATCTGATTTTGTACTCTGATATATGTTTGATTTTGTCATAAACTAAATTATGTTCTGATTCTGCAGGGTTTATACTCTCTTGTGTTATGCAGTTCTGTTATTTATAAAACTCCGTTCTAAAATGCTTTCTTCCTGACTTATTGTTAAAGAAATCTTTGAATGCATGTTGATGTTGTTACATGATTCAGTGTGATGATTTGTCAGTTTATGTATAGATTAGTTATTACTCACTAAGCTATATGCTTAACACGGTGGATTTGCCCCATGTACGTTCAGAGAGAAGGACTTAAGGAATGGGATAAGTAAACCGCATTAGCCAAAGGAGTCTGAGTTTTGTATTGCTTAAAAATGTATTTTGTTGAGTTTGTTTTGGGCTTGTACATAACTTTGGATTTTTATTTGAAGGTTTGTAATAACCTTAATTCAGGCTAGTTTCTGAAATTATGATATGTATTGTATGTTTGTTTGAGATTCTGAAAAAGCATGTGTGAAATGTTTCGTATGTTTTGGAAATATTTATTTGTTTGAATGCTATGCTTCTGTGAAATGTTTTGGTTTGTTTTTATCGTCTTGTGTGGCATCCACATATCCTCCCAGGGGGGTATTAGGGTGCTACATTCTAGGCCACCAAAAATGCTACTTTAGCGTATTATACATCTTGGTGGTACTAGTATGCATAGCATAAGCGGCCATATGAGCTTCCCCAAGAATTTCCTTCCTCAGATCATCCACATTAGGCACACACAACCTCTATTTCAACCACAATGTCTCATCCCTCAACTCAAACTCGGAATCTGGATTCATCCTAGCTTTCTTAATCAGTTTCATCATATTAGGATCTTCACTCTGTACTCTTCTAATTCTATCATGTAACATTGACCTTAACTTCAATATAGCGATCAATGCCTCATTTTGCTCCAGATTCAACTCCACATTCAGAGCTCTCAAATGAATCAAGTTTGGTAACCTCGATAATTGAACATGAGCTATATTAGTATTAGACTTTCTACTCAAAGCATCAGCCACTACATTAGCTTTCCTCGGATGATACTCAATCATGCAGTCATAATCCTTTAATAACTCTATCCATCTTCTTTGTCTCATGTTCAACTCCTTCTGACTCAGTAGATATCTCAAACTCTTATGATCGGTATAAATCTTGAATGTCTCTCCATATAAATAGTGTCTCTATACCTTTAGAGCAAAAACAACTGCAGCAAGCTCTAAATCATGTACCAGATAGTTAATCTCGTGAGACCTCAGTTGTCTCGATGCATAGGCTATCACCTCATACTGCATTAACACACATCCTAGTCTTTGATGCGAAGCATCACTGTATACCATATATCCTCTGGTTCCCTATAGGATAGTTAACATTGGTGCCACAGTTAACCGATACTTCAGCTTCTCAAAGCTCTTCTGACATTTCTCATCCCATCTGAATACTACATTCCTCCTTAGAAGTTTTGTCAGAGAGGTTGAGATCAAAGAAAATCCCTCGACAAAACTTCGGTAATATCCCGCCAATCCTAGGAAGCTTCGGATTTCTGATACATTTTTCGGAGCTTCCCAATTCATCACTACCTCTATCTTCTTTGAATCCACTTATATGTCTTGTCTAGTCACTATATGTCCCAAAAATACTGCTTGATCTAGCCAAAATTCACACTTACTGAATTTGGCATACAACTGTTTCTACCTCATAATCTACAAAATCACTCTCAGATGCTTGGCATGCTCTTCTTTATTCTTCGAATGTACTAAATGTCATCGATAATCACTATGTAACTTTTTCTTCGAATATTCTAATTTTGTGATCGAATAATAAATAATGAATCTAATTTATTCTAACAATTATGTAACTTTTTCTTTTATCATATCTAAAAAAATTTAGGGAAAAAGTTTATCAGAAAAATTGGAGTAAACTATAATGAAATATCATTTTTAAAAAGAATTTAAAATTAAAATTGATATATATTTAAGTTATAATATTGATCTTTATTGACTTTATACGTGTAACAAATACGCTTGAATTACTAGTGGGGAAAGTCCCCACAGTAATTACGACCATTCATGGCCTGAAGCTTATATGTGACCATAAATGAACTCAAAATTTAGGCAGAGAAGGCTATCTATTCCTAAAAATTTAGGAAAGATTGAAACTTAGTGTAGATATTCTATTAGGTATTGGACTATCTGTTTGAATTGTAAAATTTATTCTTTTTAGACCAATGATCAAAGTTATAATTGGATGAGATATTTCCCTTGAATCAGATTTAATTAAAATTAAACTTCTCACTCTTTATATTCAGATGATTTATTTTTATTCTTTGTTAGTTTTAGTTTATTGGTTAATTAATTATAAACCTCCATTTTGTTTTGTCAATTGAAATTAAGAAACTAATTTTTAGTTTTATTGAGATTCGACCTGGTTCTATAACTACTATAAGAAGCTAGTGAATTGGAATTAATTTTTAGGGCTTTGAGAACCCAATCATTAAATCTAAGTAGACATTAAACATTTAGAATGCTAAAACACTTTGTTGAGATCGATGCGGTGAGGTCTAATTTTTTTTCTAATTTATAAGGAATGAGATTCTTTAGTGAATATCTCCACAACTAAACTTCATAATAGTAGATTTGTGTAAGGAGAACAATGCAATATGAGATACTATATGATGTAATATTTATTTCTTTTATAGCTAAGCCTAGTACTACAACTTATCTTCAAAAGTTTCAATTAAATCAAATAGTAAGATTTCATATTAGATATGAAATGTAAGACTTATAAAGAGTTAAAATAATTATTTTAGGATGTGATGCTTAGTTGAAACATGTAATCCAATAATTTTGGAACTAAATTAGATAATAGAATTTTATAAGATATCGAAATGGTTGGATATAATCTTACAAACCCATTGAACAAATTGTTTGCTTCAATATATACTTATAGGAGAATAGTTCACAAGATAAGTAGTAAGAGTAAGATAAAATTTGAATAAGTTCAAATCTCATAATAATACATCTAATTGGAACTAGTGCCTTTGTTGCTATATTTAATGTATAGTTGAAAGGCTACGAGACATTGAAATATTCACTTTCATTATGAATTCAAAAAGTTTATTTTGGAGATGATTATGAATTTATCATATATACAAGAAGGTTAATGGAAGTATACTTGCCCTCTTCAATAGAAGTATGTAAATTTATGTTGCTTAAAGAGAGAACAATACTTTGTATTTTCAATTGTTGAAAATATACTTGTCTAATAACAACTCCTATTGGATATGCAAAGTTAACAACTTAATTTTGAGAATTAGATCAATTTCATGTTGATCAATTATTTCTATAGACTTTGGTACAATGTACAATCATGGCGTGGTAATGTACGATTTCCCAACATACATTTAATGATTTTTGACGTAAGTTCAGTTTGATAAATTATTTCTGTGGACTTTGGTAGAACATAGTACTACAATCATGGCCATTCGTGGTACTATCTCGGTCTGTAAGTTCATTTTCTTTCACGTGGTTAGCCATTCACGACGAGTAAAGGAATCTGGTGAAATATGCGTGAGAATAGTACGTTGCATTTAATGACTTTTAAGTAATTTCTTCAAAATTTTTACTTTAAAATCAAATAGTATACTTGTTTTTAAGTAAGTCTAAGACCCTATTTGATAATCAGCAGATTGAATTGGCTGTTATCCGATTCTATTAGTAGTAGCTAACAGTTAATTATATCAACTGATTTGACCAGCGAATAATATTAGCTATTTATTAAAAATATTTGTTAAAATTAACTTTTTAGTATTAGCTGTTTAAATGTAAAATAACTTACACGGATATGACTTAAAAAAGATTATAAGATCATAATTAGATATTTAATTTTACACAAATTAAGTTTTTAACTCTAATAAAAAACATATAACAATTTTAAAAATTTTGCCATCGTAGCATATCTTTGTTTTTTGTAACTAGAAAACTTATTTCATTAGTACAACAGTACTCCCAAGTTTTGTAACTAAAAAACTCACTTCTTTGTAAAAAATGTTATCACTGTAGAATACATGTTGATTTTAGTTATGCATGATTTTTAGTTTAAATTATCTATAATATCACTATAGCATAATTAGCACAATTCAAAAATTATGAAAGTACCATATCATATAAGTATAAGAAAGCCATAAATACTCCAATAAACTAATTAGAAATATGTAAGAACTAGTAGAGGAAGAAGTTTAGAAGGGTAGTTATCAGCTTTTCCTTTTCAGGATGAGCAGTAAATTTTGTTGGACTCCCATCGGTTCATGCTAAGCTTAAATAGTATAATTGATTTTTTACTTATTAATTTTTGGTTAAATATTTTAAATGCTCTTTTTATAAAAACTTCTTTAAATTCAATTTGTTAGGATTAAATAAGTTAACAAATCAGTTATTTACTAAATACATTCATTAACCTTTTTTAAAATAATCAAACAACTAATTTATATCAATCAAACTGAAAATTTTATCAAGGGAGCTCCAAGTTAACTGTCTGACAGATGCTATCAGATTAAAAAGACGTGGGGTGATTTGTTACACTTCCAGAACCGGACCTGACCAACTGCTCAATTATTGTGTTAGATGCATGAGGGTACAACATTGTGTTTTTGTGGACATCACGTGCTATATATTCATGACAAGACGGACAAAGGCATTCATATGGAAACGTGTCATTAATGTTGTCAGCTGCATCCAGCAAAGGTCACGCTGGAAGAGATAACCATTCGCCAGCTCTCATAAATCATCAGAAGACACATCTTTTCTAACAAACTTATTAAATACCATAACGTTGCTCAAACTAATACACCTTTTTCTAATTTTGTGATCAAATAATAAATAATCAATCTAATTTATTTTAACAATTATGTAATTTTTTCTTTTATCATATCTAAAAAAATTTTAGCGAAAAAGTTTATCAGATAAATTGGAGTAAACTATAATGAAATATCACTTTAAAAAAAATTTAACATTAAAATTGATATATATTTAAGGTATAATATAGAGCTTTATTGACTTTATAAGTATAACAAATACGCTTGAATTACTAGTGGGGAAAGTCCCCACAGTAATTACGACCTTTCATAACCTGAAGCTTATATGTGGCCACAATGAACTCGAAATTTAGGTAGAGAAAGCTATCTTTTCCTAATAATTTAGGAAAGATTGAATCTGAGTATAGCTATTCTATTAGGCTTTGGATTATCTCTTGAATTGTAAAATTCCAATAATCAAAATTATAATTAGATGATTAGTATAATTCTCTCACTAAACCACCATACTAACAATAGCATGATTGTTATATAGTGATATGATACAAGATACTTAAAAAATAAGCTTGATTAATACTTTATTATATAATCTTATCTTTCGAAAAATAAAAAATACAGTCATTGTAGTAATTCATGTTGATCAATTATATCTGTAGACATTGGTACAATGTACAATCATGGCGTGGTAATGTACGATTTCCCAACACACATGATTTTTTTCCTAATTTCAGGTTGATAAATTATTTCTGTGCAAGTTGGTACAACGTAGTACTACAATCATGGCCATTCGTGGTACTATCTCGGTCTATAATTTCATTTTCTTTCACGTGTTTAGCCGTTCACGACGAGTGAGAGAATCTAGTGAAATGTGCGCGAGAATAATACGTTGCATTTAATGACTTTTAAGTAATTTCGTCAAAATTTTTACTTTAAAATTAAATAGTATACTTATTTTTAAGTAAATTAAGATCTTGTTTGATAATCAGCGGATTGAATTAGCTGTCAGCTGATTCTATTAGGGCCTATTCTATTAGCGGTAGCTAACAGTTGATTATATTAATTGATTTAATCAGCGAATAATATTGGCTATTTATTAAAGATGTTTGGTAAAATTAGTTGTTTAAGTGTAAAATAACTTATAACGACACGACTTAAAAAAATGATAAGGTCATAATTAGATATTTAATTTTATAAAAATTAAATTTTTAACTCTAATAAAAAACATAGAACATTTTTTAAAAAAAATTCATCGTAACATATTTTTATTTTTTGTAACCAAAAAACTTATTTCATTAGTACAACAATACTATCAAGTTTTGTAATTAAAAAACTCACTTCATTGTAAAAAAATTTTATCATTATAGAATACATGTTGATTTTTAGTTATGCATAAATTTTTGTTTAAATTATCCATAATATCACTATAGCGTAATTAGCATAATTCAAAAATTATGAAAGTATCATATCATACAAGTATAAGAAAGCCATAAATACTCCAATAAACTAATTAGAAATATATAAGAACCGTAGAGGAGGAAGTTTAGAAGGTAGTTATCAGTTATTCCTTTTGATGATGAGCATTAAATTATGTTAGATTCTCAATGATTCAAGCTAAGCTCAGAGGGTATAATTGATTTTTTACCTATCTGGCTTAATATTTCAAACCTATTCTTATAGAGCTTTTCTAAATTTAACTTATTAAAGTTAAATAAACCAATTAACCAGTCATTCACTAATATACTTATCAATTTTTTAAATAATCAAAAAAACAAATTTATTTCAATCAACTGAAAATTTTATCAAACGAGCCCTAAGTTAACTGTCGGCAGGTGCTATTAGATTAAAAAAACCTGGGGTGATTTGTTCCACTTCCAGAACCGGACCTGACTAACTGGTCAATTATTGTGTTGGATGCATGAGGGTACAACATTGTGTTTATGTTGACATCACGTGCTATATATTCATGACAAGACGGACAAAGGCATTCATATGGAAACGTGTCATTAATGTTGTCAGCTGCATCCAGCAAAGGTCACGCTGGAAAGGTGTCCATTCGCCAGTTCGCATAAATCATCAGAAGACACATCTTTTTTAGATATTAGCTTCAGAATTAAATCCTAATTAAGGTATATTTTATTGATAATAATATTATTTTGAGTTGCAAATGTCCAATGTAGCATTAATTGCTAACAAAGCCAAAATACTTTTTTATTTAATAGAAATGATTAATTAGGTAAATAAGTTCATTAATGCATTTCGTATAATCCCTTGCATTGTTTAAAACAGTAACATGTTATAAGACATTAGTGTCATTAAGCATGCAAAAGAAACTAATGTCTCATCAAAGATTTAAATATGCATTTAAGTAGTTTCTATTAATTACGATGAAAGTTACAAGTTCAAGCAAGTTGTAACTATAGAGAATTGAGTATAATTCTCTCACTAAACCACCTTACTAACAATAGCATGATTGTTATATAATGATATGATATAAGATACTTAAAAAAATTGGCTTGATTAATGCTTTATTATATAATCTTATCTTTTGAAAAATAAAAAATGTAGTTATTGTAGTAATTTCTGAAGGATCGTAACACGTAGCGGAAATAAAAATTGCAATCGTCTACTATCTATTGCGTTTAACAACATACTAATAATAAGAATAGGTAAACGATAAATACCTGAAATTCGTGAGAATTAACCGATATAAACTTCGAAACTATGAAGTCTCTACGTGTTCCACACCGAGAAATATGTCCCGCTTTCAACACTTGATATGGCTACGAATAAATTTGAAGAACTCTTTCTTCAATAACAGAACAAAACAATTTTGTCACTATTTCTCTTGTTTACTTCTTCGTAAAAAGAACAAAAACAAAGAATATTTCTATATCATTATTTTTCCTTCTAATGTACAAAACAAAGAATATCTCTATATTCAAACTCTTCTTTTTGTTTACTCTCACCGCACAAAAATGAAAGTCTCACTTTTTTCTTCACTGTTATTCACACAGTGCGTTTTACGAAAGACAAAACTAGAAAACATGATAGAGTTTCTCTTCTCTTTTTGTTTGTAGTAACGTCCACCCAAGAAAAATCGAAAACCAAGAGACCTTCATGTTTTACTTACGGTTTTCTATATGCATAAAATACTCAACGTTCACGTGCATAAAGGAAACGTCATTCACTCATTTGTAACCATTACAATGTTTATTGTTTTGGTTAATGATAAAACCAAAACAATAACCAACATGACGTTTTTTTTAATTAATAATAATTATTATTTATAAAATGAAATAAAATAAAACTATTTTATTTTATTCACTTATTTTATACAAGAGAAATTTCAATATTAATTATATTTT
>JAOTBA010000204.1:10304524-10321661 GCA_025629845.1 Erythroxylum squamatum
TTAATTTTAAAATTTAATCCAACCATATTTCAAATATCTTTAGCTAGCGTATAATTAAATTTTTGCATAATCCTTGTGGACACGACTCGGTTCTTACCAATTTATTACTCACTTCGACAACCGTGCACTTGCGGTTCACGAACACCCATATCATGTTATCCTCCGTTATGCCGTCTACATTAGGCTGGATCTCCGCAATCTCCATACAGACCGAGGAAGGAAGATATTGCTGGAACAAATTCCAACGCCACTGACCGACGTCATTTGTAAAATTCGCCACTGTGGCGTACGGCATACTATCGGGTAGAGGGCTGGTGGCCGCTAAACATAGAGGCCCCCAATCATTCGCCCAGTTATCCAGCCAAAAGTGAATTCTCCTCCCATTCCCCAGCTTCCATTTTATGCCTTGGCAGACATACTGCCAAGTGGCAGAGATGCCCCTCCAAACGACCGACGCCCCTTGCCTTTCTATGTTAGAGGGAAGAGGATTGGGCCCGACACGGTATTTAGCCCTGAGGATTCGAACCTATAAAGTTGAGGCTGAGTCATTAAAGCCCAGCCTAGCTTGGAAATTAGAGCATCATTAGACGAACGGATATGTTTAAGACCCAGACTTCCAGTTTTTTTGGACTTACACATGGTTCCCAATTAACTAGGTGCATTTTCCTCTGGGCCTTCGTTGATCCCCCATATAAAGTCTCTCATGATTGGCTCCAAATCATCGCAGAGTTGCTGCAGGAGCCTCACTGTTTGCATCGTGTAGATGGGGAGGGCCAAAATTACTGATTGTGTGAGCATAACACGCTCTGTAAGGGACAATGCCTTTGCCCACCATCCTGCAAGTTTCTTTTGAGCGTTCTCAATAATGTACTGATAAGTATGTCGCATTGTACACTTGTGAATCAACGAAATCTCTAGATCCTTGCCTAGGTTGTGCGTGCGTTGGATGCTTAAAGTTTGACTGATGCGTCGGGCAAATGTTGGAGAGACATTCTTGGAGAAATAGATCCAGGTTTTATCAGTATTCACTTTCTGTCTAGATGCCTGGAAAAACATCGCCAAAGTCTTTGCAATGACCTGCATCTGTGAGTCCTCTGCTTCAGCAAACAAAACTAGGTCATCTGTCAAGAAAAGATGGGATATGGGAGGCCCTGTAGGGCTCAGCTTGATAGGTTTCCAATGCCCTTGCCCCATTTCCTGAAGAATAAGCCGACCTAGCATCTCTATGCACAAGACAAATAGGTATGGTGAGAGCGGGTCACCTTGTCGAATCCCACGGGAGGGGCTGAAGGGATCCATCAACGTGCCTTGCCAATCGATTTGCATGACTACCATCGTCACACATTGCATGATGATTGTGATTAAATTATCCGGTACCCCAATATCCTGCAAGGTATTCTGGATAAAATCCCATCTAAGCCTGTCATATGCCTTTTCCAAATCCACCTTGATAGCAAAGTAGTTAATCTTTCCAGTCTTTTTTCACATCGAATGGATGACCTCCTGGGCTATGATAATATTATCAGTGATTTGCCTGCCAGGAATAAAACTACATTGGTTCGCCTCTACTAGGTAGTCCAGATGATGTTTTAATCTAAGCACGATAACATTCGAGATGATCTTATAAAGGACAGAGTAGAGGCTAATCGGTCTAAATTGAGTAATAGTCTGCGGGAAAGGGACTTTGGGGATCAAGACCAAAATGGTGTGATTAAGATCCTTGTCCCATCATTCTAGCCGGAAAATTTCCTGAATGTACTCCACCACTTTTAGACCTATCTTTCCCTACTGTTTTTGAAATAAGGCATTGAATCCATCTATCTCAGGAGCTTTATTAGGATTCATGTCGAAAACTGCATTTTTGATTTCTAGATCATGCACGGACATGGATAGTGCTTGAAATCTGTCCCCCGATAACGAAGGGAAGACTCTGGATAGCAAAAAATTGTGGGCATTTCTGTCCTCATTTGTATAAAGTTGGACAAAGACAGTCCTGGCTACAAGGCCCAATTTCACTGGGTCCAAAATTAGAGTTCCAATGGGGTCAAAAAGTCGCTCAACCTTCAGCTTCTTTCTTCGAGCCAGAGTGAGGGTGTGGTAATATTTTGTATTTCTATCGCTATGTGAAATCCAATCACACAGGGCTTTCTGATGCTAATAAATTTCCTCCTCACACAGGATTTGCAGAAGTTCCCCACTCAGCTCATCCTCCAAATCTAAGAGTGAATCTAATGGGCTGACCTCCATGGCCTGCTGAATGCCCTCTAAACGTGCAAGCAATCTTTTTTTCCGAGAGAAAATATTTCTAAAATCTGATTTATTCCAACTTTTGAGACACATGGAAAATTTGGCTAAAGACTAGCTCATCGTTTCCGCCTAAGGTATCCAATGCTTCACTACTACATCCTCAAAATCCAGATGCGTTAGCCATGCATTTTGTAATCGAAACTTTGGGGGTCCTAGCATTCTTAGAGGTGGTATGTGTAATTGAATCAACATGGGTCGATGATCTGATCCAAGAAAAGGAAGGTGATAATTCATCGTTTGAGGTAAGCTTGTAGCCAAGCCGTCGAAGCAAAAACTCTGTCCAGTCTGGCCTGGACCACTCCTCGGTGCCACGTAAACTTGGATCCGACATAACCCAGGTCATGAAGCCCTCTCCTGTGCACCCAATCTTGAAATTGTTTATTCACCACCCTTGCGGACTAGGCTCCACCTCGTTTGTCCGAAAGTTCCAATTTAGCTTTAAAATCTCCTCTTACGAGCTAGGGCCTCTGGTTAGATTGCTCTATCTAGTGTAGAATTAGCCAGAGAAGATTTTAAGACAGGCGTTGAGGGCTAGCATAGACTGCTGTAAAATCGAAGGGGCTTGAAGCATGTTTGATTGTGGTGTGAATAAATTGGCAATGGGCTATTACTACCGAGACTTCAAAGTTAGCCTTCCATAATAGCCAAATCTCGCCAGAAAAGCCTTCGGCTTCAACCCGAATCGAGTAATCGAACCCTAACTTGGTGACTACTGCGGCTGCCTTATCCCTACTAATACGGGTATCCAGCAAAACTAGGATACCAAGTTTGTAATTACTAATGTAATTACGCAGGATTGTCTGAAACCGAGACCCCCTGCCCCTTGACAATTCCATAGGAAGATCGACATAAAGGAATTAAACTAAAACGAAGAATTCTACAACTGGGTAGAAATTTCGCCCTGTTATACGATTTTGTGAATGTGGACGCAAGTTATAATAAGAAAAGCAATAAAGTCAATAAACTCATCCAAGGCTTTTAGAACCCTGTTAATTGAAGCACAAGCCCACCAGAGTACCACCGCCAAGAAGCCATATTTTATAGTCTTCATTCTTTGTTTTGTCTTATCTTCATATGTTCCTAATGATTATACGCTCTCTAAAACTAAAGAAGTAAAGGAAATGATATCTTCATATTATAGCTTCTTCCAATATATTAATCTCAATCTATGCTAGTAATATTGTAAGCTTAATGTAAAATATAGGTCATAAGCTCTAGTAACCGACAAATTGGGACTTGTTTAGCAAATAGACGCCAATGAGAGGGCGACTTTGATGTGCAAGTTGCCGTGTCGTTCCTTCTAGGTAAAAAATAATGTCACTCTTTTAGTTCGTTAAGTATTATCTTACACGTAATAAATTTTGGTAGTCTCTACATTGACTGAGAAACCTATCACTTAATTGATAAATCAATCAATCTCTCTCCTCCTCCTCTTCTCTAACTCTCCTAATCTCTTCCTTTCTCTCCAATCTCTCTTTGGCAATATTTCACACACAAAATCGAAGAATGTTGGGAAAAGAGACTTAGAGATTGTGTACTAAAGGAATAGTAAATTGTCCTCCTCTTCCTACTTCTCTCTCCAGTCTCTCATGTTATCACCAATTAATAACTATTCCCATCAACTCCCTCCTGAAACTAATCAACTCCCTCCTGAAACTAATATGAATAGGGTTTGGAGAGCATTGCATTTCACCGTTTCTTTATACCAAGAATCAACCTTAGTTACTAAGTCAATAAAATGATTGAGAAAGAACCAGCAATTAAAATTTTACCGGTAGATATTTATTAAACGTGGCACCTTGATGAACATAAAGAGAAATAGTCTACATTCATCGTCCATCCTTTGTAAGCTGCATAGTACATTAGTTGACTTGTTAAGAACCATTCACTCATTCATTAGCAATCTTAGTTGACTTATTAAGAACCATTCATTCATTCATTATCAATAGATTGCCACATCTACTGTTATTTAATATTAAACATTTTCAAACAATTTTAATTTCGATAAAATCTTCACCCTTGTTATTTGTTCATTCAGCATTTTGATAAAGAAGAAGATCTTAACTTTTATACTCCGTTACTATCGTTATAAAATGCTTTTTTTATGTCTCTTTCCTATAGAATTCACCTAACTCAATCATAAAGGCGTAGTTTTTTTTATGAACTGCACCAATACTTCTTCAATTATTTTATTTTTTCCTTGCACGTCAAATTAAACTCCTACTCCTCCCCAACCTAACCTCCGCTAATATATGTTGATTTTTTATATTTTCATAAGGCATTCTTGTTTCATCCTGAAGACTTAGACTGTGTCTTGACAAAAGATTCAAAGAAACTGAACCAAAATTGACGCTGACCGCAGATGTTCTTGTTGATGACTGTAACAAAAAGCCAAGATTATCATGAACTTTTCACATATCTAAGACAACCTAAGCAATTGGGCATTATATATTTTCAAATTCCCACTAGTGACCACCGACTAGTATTATATACTAAGCGCAAACGAAGATCGTCGTCATCGTGCCTATGTGTCCTAATCCAACGACCCCAGTTTACTCCCATCGTTGAACGATGCAGTCATCCTCCTCTTCTCTGCTTCTCTCTCAATAAATTGAAACCAATATTTTTCTCAGCATGCACGACTCATGAGGGATTGGATGTTGTTGAAACTTGTGGCTGAAATTATAACAAAACTTACTAAGTTTCATTAAGCATTTAAATATTTGTTCAGTTCAGGTCTTGGAAATTGGTAATACTTAACATCAAATGTTCTTCCCATCGAATGATGTCAATCACATCACTTTGAAAAAAGTAGGCCATAATTCACACAAAAAAACCAAAGAATGTTACAAATGGGAAAAGAGACACCAAGATCCTTTGTCTCAATTTTCTCTCTGTTTCTCGATTGTTCGATCTCTGTAGTGAAGAAGAACCAATAACTGCAAAAAATGGCAAGCACTACAACTACAACTACAACTACAGCTAATGAGCCAGAACAATAGAGCATAGAGTGGGAAGAGTAAGAGAACAAGCCGATTGCTGAAGATGAGGACACTGGTGTTTAAATCTCTCCGATCATTAAACTAGAAGAGGTCGTCGTAACCACAGGAGAAGAAGAAAAAGATATGATTCTTGATCTATGAGTAGTATCTGCATATTCATTCTCTAAACTGTATTTTCTAGGTTTTTGATTCACGTTTTCTATCGCATGCAATAGGTTTTCATTTAGTTCTCAATTAATGTCTATGTGATAGTTCTTTTTTAATTTGTTTATCTTCTTCAAAAATGTAAACGAAGACTATATCGATTTGATAAGGAAAGAAATTAGTAGAAAGAGAGATATTTTGGCAATATGAATATGTTGAAACACAAGGAGTCTGGGAAAGTCCGACTTCTCATAGGTCAATCTAAGACTCAAGTTATGCGCTCATCATCTCGGTCTATCTGTCTCTCTCTTCTCTCTCTATGTATGTGTTTTTGTTTTACATGAACACGTGAGTGAGTAATTTGTTTTCCATTAATTTATCATGATCTTTGGTTTAACTTCTGTTTGGGTGCTACTACTAGAAATTTTTAACAATGCTATATTTGATGTCATTTGTTTTTGTATTTTTAATGCTTAATCTTGTATGCTCAAGATAATCGAAACTATTGTGATGATTCAAGTTACAATTCAATGTGACCAATTCTTCTTCTTTTTTTTCAATTTTTTATTCCGTACTTCATTGTATTATTGACTTAATGTCTGTCTGTGCATATTTCAGTTCTACCATCAATTAATGTGCAAGAGCATCATGCAAATGATAAATCATGCGTGTGGCTTGCTATTGATTTTGCTGATGGGGAATTAAACGATGAGCCTTTCTACATCAGATTTGCTTCGATTGAGAGTATATCCTTCATTTTCATAGTTTCTATGTCTACTAGTATCTCTATATGGTCATGTCGTATAGAGTTCTTTTTCACTTTTACCTATAATTTCTTTAGCTTTTATTCAATGAAATTTTGTAGATCTTTATTCTATCCTCAAGCTATTGTGGGATATACCTCCTCTAACATATGTAAGGTGTAATAATTTTAACAAAAATGATGGCATCACTTGTCATGCATTAAGGAAATGAGAGAAAGTAGCAGGAGTGCCTATTACTCCTATTCAAAGTCGCTATCCTAGTGGATAGGTCGTAAGTTTCCAACTAATGAAATTCTGTGGAGAATTTCCTGAGGTGGAACATTTATTAAATCCTGTTTGCTTAGTACTTATGTGGGGCTTATGGGAACCAGAGAAAGTGTCACCGATTTCTTTTGTGTTTATTTGTTTTATCAACTTCAAATTTTCAAATCATGTTTTAAAGTGAGATTAAAGTCTTATCATCTGTAGTACTGAACCTTGTGCTAAGGATTTTTCTCAGTCGCATGCTTTCTGCCTCTATATCTCGTATAACTTATTTCTAATATTTCTCATCACAAGGTTCATTTATTACTTTCTTTTAGATTGTAAAATCTTCAAGGAGATGATTCAAGGAGTAGCTAAAGATCAGGGAAATAAAGAGGAAGGAAAAGATGCTATAAATGTTATTGGACAAATATGGTTATCAAGCTCTATACAAAAGAAAAACCAACGAGGTTATTTGATAACATTTATTAATTGGTAGCTATATATATCATATACATATTATATTAACTCATGTTGGTAATTGTACGTTTACAATAGGAAAACCCATACAATTGATGGTTGTGCCACCTTTTTTCACAAGGATGGACTTTCACATGTCAAAAAAATGAGGTTCTATTGGTTTCCTTCTTTTAATTGTACATTTGCATATACTTCCTCTATTGTTTTTTAGTGTTGATACTATTTGTATTTAGGTTGAATTTAATAAAGCTCTACAGTCTTTAACTGATGTTGTGGTTCCAAGCGCCTAGAGGAAAATTGCTTTGAGTATATTGGATAAGGTAGGATTCTTGCAGTTGAGTTTGTTACAGATGTGTATGTACATATAAAGTTATATGTTTTTCATCATCCAAGTAGTCTTATGGATATTTTCTTCTACTTGTAGGACAACGTTGCACTCATTGTTGTTTTGGTAATCAAGAAGTTGATAACCTTGGGCAAAGATAACTTCTCTGTGTTGTGAGTTATTTTATTAGGATCAAACTACATAGCTGATGATTTAATCATTTAATGAAATGCCCAATGACCTTCTATAATCTTGTCAGAGCATCTCCTTGTGTTCTGAAGTTGAAAACCTATTTTTTTTTCATCCTACTCTAATTCAAAAGTAATTTGTTAATAATTAATGTTGCTTCTATCTAATCCTTTGCGGTTTGCATGTTATGGTTATAGCATCTCATGTTTCTTTTCTGATTCTGTTTCTTTTTTCCCTTACAATTCTCATGTTTCATTTCCTTTTTCTTCTTTTTTCCTCTCCTATGGATATTAATTCCAATTAATGGTTATTTTGTTGTCATGAATAGAGGCTAATACACGTGTAAATGCCCAAGTAGATTTGAAGGATGTCAAACTTTGACAGGTATTCATCTTACTTTTTAAGCTTTCTTTACTTAATGGATGAAAATGTGGGCTTGATCTATCATTGCTTGATTTTAAAAATACACGTGTAAATGCCCAAGTAGATTTGAAGGATGTCAAATTTTGACAGGCATTCATCTTACTTTTTAAGCTTTCTTTACTTAATGGATGAAAATGTGGGCTTGATCTATCTTTGCATGATTTTAAAACCATGTTCTTACACTCTTGAAAGGATAGGAGAAAATAGCTGCCAGTGAAGATATCCTCATATTGGTTGTGGGGATTTTAATTGAGTTCTTAGAAGGTCTATTTACTATTCGAATAAAAATTAGCATATGTTAATTGTATATTTCTTTACTATAATAACGCATGTTCCTTGGTAAATATGAAGTTGAACCTTTTGACAGTGCTCCTCATGCACTTCTTGCTATGAGAAAGGTGGATCCCATGCATCCAAATTTGGTGGTAGATCCTCTTGGCATCTTAAGCCATCACAAAAAACTGACACATCACCTGCCCATGGTAAGTTCATATTTTTTTGGGGCTTTGAGTGTTTCCCTAGATTTGTCTCTGTTATCTTCTTAGACACTTGAAAGTTGTACTTTTCATTTTTAGTGTTCTTGCCATCATTGATATTATATTTTTTTAGACTACCACCTTAATCAGGTTTTGTTTTATGCCTTTTCATTTAATTAGTTGTTAAAATTCATTATGAATCTTGACAATTTTTAACTGTATCAATTTGCATTTAGTGAGTGTTTAAAGTAGTTTTGAAATGTTGGGTTTAGATAGAAAAGTAGCGATGTGATTCAAAATGTTAATAGCTAACATCTTAACTTAGATATGTTGAAAATGTTTCAATATTGTCATATATGGGCCTTTTTGGTGAGAGCAAAAAGAAAAACTTACAAAACAAGACAGTGATGGAAGCATGGATGAGATTGATGGTTTATTCTAGGTTGCTATATTTTATGTTGATTATGACATGAGTTTGTTGCAAGTTAATGCATATTCATCTTTTGGAAGGCCAAGACTTGGTTTTGATTTAGAGGAGAAGAATGGATCCCACGACTAATGAAACTTTGTTTATAAACCACACAGGAGATTTTATTGGCACCTTAGATTATATATTTTACATAGGTGAATGTTTTGCAAATTTTCCTTTTGCAATAAAGCAAGCTTTGCCTATATGATTTAATATATGACTTATTAATTATACTTTGTTGGTAACTAAATCTAGTATAGGAGGTTTTTAACAGGCTGATTTGAAGTTTGATTCAATGTTAGATATGCATTTTGGTGATTTGAAGTTCCCCCTACTTTGTTCTCCCTTTCCTCTTTATTTTCTACATTATGAAGATGTAATGCCATCTTCTACTAACTTTTATTTTATTGTCTTAAATGTTCACTAATTTGTGGAGTTTCTCTGTTCATAATATCCAAATGAGTGAAAAGGTTACTTCCATTTTTGAGCATGCCATTAATGTTTTAGCTTATAAGGATGATGTGTCTAGTAAAGGGTGAAGTATATCCAACTCTAAGCTCTCACCCTTTCTTGATTGTATTCTTGCATAGAATTATCTTCAATGAGTTTATAATGTTCATCCAGAAATTCTTTTGATAAGACCTCAGTCTTGATTAGGAGTTCTATTATGCCTTTATTTATTTATTTTATTTGTTTCTTGTACTGTCTTTTAGTATATTGATTCATTCTATTTAGGGATGATTCAAATGCCATTTAGTAAGTCGACCTGGATATGATGGGTGTTCTTTTCTCTAGCCTGGTTGAATATCTTGAACATCGAAATGCATACAGCTTCATTTTGAACCATAAATATGACCCACAGAGAGCTAAATATGGATATCGGTGTGTATGTTATTTATGTGTATATGATTATATGGGTATGCATTCTACTATGAGTTTTCTCATCAAATGTGGTTGTTGAATGCTAGAAACTATTGTTTTAGCAATTTACTTCTTTAATCTTGTATTGAGTTTTGTTTTCTTTTTGGTTTGGAATTGAAAAATAGGATTATCAGAGTCGGAAATAACTTTTCTTAAAGAGGTACCACGCCAAATATTTCCTAGCTTTTTGTGTACATATTATTGCTCTTTACTAGATGTACTTAAATTGCTAATATTAAGCTAACAGAATATAACTTTAGATTTTTGGTGTTATTATGGTATTTTAATTATGAAATTTGAAATCACTTGTGTATCTTATTGTTTAGACAGGTTTGAATTCATATATTTATTTGTTTTCTTCAGAATAAAGATTTGCATAAAAAATTCTTCAGTTAGGAAGCATTCCTGAGAGTGTTCTTAGTAATATATTGCCTTTAATTGGTGCTCTTATGTGTAAGTTTGGAATTGTCAGCAATCCTAATTATTTTCTATTGTTAAATTCAATGCAGCACTTGACAAGATCAAACGACCCTTGTATGAAAAGAATCCCATAGTAAAGTTTGCTTGGACAGTTATTGAAGACACTCATATAGTTAGTACTCAAGGATTTATCATATTGTTGTTTTATGTGTACTTATGTCAATTTGAAAATTTGAATCCAATATAGATTAAGATTAATTGAGACTCGCAGAACATTATGTTTTGTCCTTCAAAGGAAAGTTGTATGCCGTCATCCATGATTTATTCTTAAATAGGTATTTAAAGGAGATGAAGAAAAGAGAAAGAGATATACTTTTATAAGTGAGATCATATCAGTGTTATTGATTGTCCTTTGCTCTGTCTAAAGAGTTCAGCAAGATAGACATAGTGACCTGTGGCCTAGGGTATATTTGGTCATGCATTTTAGGTTTGATCAATGATTGTGCACTTTGATAATTTTACACACACATAAATACTTTTATAAGGTTGTAAATCAAAACAACTTCTACTTCTTGTCATACGGAATGGTATACCAAGAACTAGAGTACTTGTTTCAGATATCTAATTACCATTAACAGTTGTGCCTGAGTCATTATAGGTTCAATTACAACAACTAAAAGCCTACACTGTGAGGGCAAAATGGTCAATTAATTTGATTTGATTTTTTAATCGTTTTTAATTTTTTAGTGAGTCTATTAGAAATAATCTCTCTCTATGACTAACATTATATTTTTTTTAAAAAAATTCAACTCTGAGTCTTAATGAAATTTTTATTGAGTTTGTTTATGCGTAATAGCTAACTGTGTCGCTCCAAAATAGACCTGACTATGGGTTGGCAAACTTTACGTTATTCCATTACATTACATTTATAAAGCAGCACCCAAAACTAAATTCCAATTTATTCCTTTCTATAAACATCGCCATTTTGCATTATTTATTTAAACATCTAAATGATTTGAATTTGTTGTTTGTCCAAAAAGCTAATTGCCTGGAAATATTATATTGCACGTAATTTTATATTATAAATAAAAATGTAATATTGCATCCATAATATTTTGATATTTCTTTTCAAATGTATATATTATTTATAAACTCATACTTAACAAATTTTGATGGAAACGTATACTCTAGAATGTTAAAGGAGCTAGAACAAAGATCTCAACTTATGGATAATAAAAATCGAGAATGATTGAGTGCTTTTCCAAACTTTTACTTTAAAATTTAATCCTTTTCCTTTTTCACATTTTGAGTGATAACAATTGTTTTTTTATAACTAAAATCATAAATTACTTTAAAGGTTTATGGTGCTACCAAATTTAAATGTATAATTAAATATTGATTTAAATTAAAATTTTAAGATTGTTTAGGACTGAATTGTGATTTAGTTGAAGGTTTGGAGATAAAAATATGCACCTAAGTCTTAAATCAAACAAAAATAAACGAAAAGAAGAAAAAACCTGTATCTGTACATACTGCAGGCAAACGAAACGAAAAGTTGAAACTCTCTATAAAAAAAACTAAGATAATCAATAGGAGAAAGTACAAATATGTAATAAATAATTTGTGCTTCCAATTTCAACAGTGTTCAACTTGGTGATCCAACTTCCTGACTATTTCCTCTTAGTTAAATCTAAAATAGTTGACATTTGCCAAGCTTACTACCGTGTTTATATGATAATTACGAAATACTTCACATCCCGCCCAAGAGAACAAGTTTTGTTTTAGATCCACAAGTCACCTCTGATGTACTTATTTATGATCTTAAGTCTTTAATTTGCTTAGACCATCTTCTCTAATACATATATAAGAGACAAATAGGTATGAAGAAATAGGAAAAGAGGAGATGAACAAAGCAAAGACAATGTGCCACTATTACAAACATGTATCAACCAGCTAGACCGGCAAGCTCAAGGCTTCTTTTCTATTTTAATCCTTAACTTCACAAACCTCTGAGATCTTTTAGATTGAGAATAAATAAGCATTTACAACATATTGTTTATAGACGTTTTGCAATATCAATTTTCTTTTCCTTTTTTGGATCTTTTTAATATTTTGGCTTTGCAAGTTTTAAACTACAGAATTAACAGTTCTATTAATTCTAATCGAAAACGAGTATATCTTTCATATATGCCCGATTGTTTTTGCTTATTTAAAGCAGCTTAAGCAATGAGTTCAAGTAAATACTCTACAAAGAGGTAAAATAAGTAAAGAAAATTAACCAGTTATAGTTACAAGGAAAACCAAATTAAAGATTCCATCTACTTTTCATATTAGAAGATAGAGTGAGCTAAATTTTTTTTGCAATTAAAACATATTTGATCCAGTTAATGATCCTATCAACTAACTAATATTTCCCTTCTTCGTGGTTGGAAAATTTACGTGAGTTTCTCTACTTCTAGAGACGGTAAATAGAAGAAGCAAATGTCGCTTTGTAGAAAATTGCATTTGGCTTATTGATCTCGACACCAACAACTCGCTTGGTGACGTTCCAGATGCTACCAGTGCGACCATGGTAGAACTTGTGAGGCATGCCCCTGTGAATGGCGCCATTAACCTTGATGTCGACGTAGTTGCTGATCTTGTAGGTCCTGAGTTACTTAGCCAAAAGGATATAACCCTTCTTCCTAAAGCGTCTAGTGAATAGATCTTTAGTTCTCTCACGAAATCTGCATGGCAGACTTTTTATATGCTACATCAAGCCTACTCCTCCAGAAATTGCAACTATGAAACATGTATCTTTCGCAATCATCACTAAATACTTTATTTATCAACTTCCAGGAATTAAAGATATTCCATTCCACAACCTAAGGATTACCGATTAATAAGATAATCACCGAAGTTTATTATATCTCAAATGCTTATAATCCCAATGCACTTTCAAACTCCTTTTGCTACCATTTCCCTATCTTTTTTACTATTTATTGATCCTTAGTGCTCAGATGACTATAATCCCAACGCACATACAAACTATTCTTGTTGTTATTTCACTGTGTTTTTTACTATTTGTTGATAACTATTGTTGAACTATGTTTCTCCTGAATTTTGTCTTGTATTGCCGATCTTTTATTCTCCTTCTATTTGCTCAGTCAAAAATTTCTTTTTAATTCACATACTTATTGGTTGTTTTCTACCTTAGAAATTTCTGTTTAAATTTTCATTGATTTACTTTAATTCATATCAAATTTTGCAGTTGTTATATTTTTTACTAAAATATTATAACGAAATTTACTTTATCTGTCTGGATTGTTAGTTTTTCCCTTCCACTTTTATTAATCCAATTTAAATATTCATCTGTTATATCTTTTCCTCTTTCCTCTTACAAAATGTTGTCCTGCAATATACATTTTCAATTTTCCCTCCAAATTCTAACTTTAACAATATCCATTTACATATATTAACCATTCATAATAAAACATATATGCAATATACATTTCCAATTTTTCCCTCCAAATTCTAACTTTAACAATATCCACTTACATATCTTAACCATTCATAATAAAACCTATATACATAGATACCCTTTAATTCCCAAAAATAGCTAGGTATTATAAGTTCCGACTAAATCAAAAGTCGAGCCTATATGGGAACCTTTTAGGTGACTCATCTCTCCCTAACAAGAATTTAAGACAACTCCATACTCAAAACTCAAACTTGAGACCTTAGTTAAGAATGAAAGAGCCCCTTACCACTCCACCACAACCTTGGGGGTTAAAATTGATATATATTTAAGTATAATATAGAAGATCTTTGTTGAGCTTATTGTTACGATTTAAAATGTCCCAGATCGGTAATAAAAGGAACTAATGTGGAGTTTATAGGCTTACGAGCTCTCCCACCCTTCAAGCTAGCTTTTGGGGTTGGTTCTCTCATAAGACCTATAACAATTGGTATCAGAGCCATTGGTCCTTAGAGTGGTGGCCCATGGAGTGGTGGCCCACGGAGTGGTGGCCTGGGAGTGCCAGCCGTGACCAACGTGGCCGTGATCAACGTGGCCGTGACCAACATGGCCGTGACCAATGAGGCCATTGGTCCTTATAGGGGGACGAATGTTACGATTTAAAATGTCCCACATCGGTAATAAAAGGAACTAATGTGGAGTTTATAGGCTTATGAGCTCGCCCACCCTTCAAGCTAGCTTTTGGGGTTGGTTCTCTCATAAGTCCTATAACAGAAGGTTCCTACGTAACTTCTTTACGTCCTTATTCATATTTTTGGGCAACACCAGATGAGAGGACCAATATATATAAAGACTACTAAGCACTATAAAGATTAATGTCAATTTTCATATAAATGAGAGGCATTTGTTGTTCTAGTTTCCTATTCTTATTCTTTTCATATTATAGGGAGGTTGATAATTAATGTAGGATTATAATTTGGAAGTCACTAGAATTCCCAAGCAAGTGAAAGGAAGAGACTTGATGCCAAGTCTAAAAATGTTAGTAATTCTAGGATTTAAGTGAGAAGCATTTACAGAAAGCATAAGGTGTTTTTGGTACATTAATTCTTAAACTGGAGAGCATATCAAAAGTGTTTAAAGAGTTAATTAAACAAGTCACTAAACTAGGGTCAGCTCTAAAGAGTATGATAATTTCATTAGAAAAAGAGAGTAAAAATGTTCAACACCTTACACTTACTATGGAATTTAAAGATATTATCCCTCCTAATGTTGTAATGGATGAGCCTGGTAAGTACTTCAACAGATAAGGTAAGTAGTTATGGAGAAATAGGATCTCTTTATGTTATTTTCTTTGCAACTTTTATGACTGGGGAAGCCTTTCCATTGATAAATATGCTGAAAAAGAATATGGAGAAATAGGATCTCTTTATGTTATTTTCTTTGCAACTTTGATGACTGGGGAAGCCTTTCCATTGATAAATATGCTGAAAAAGAAGAAGTGATGGATTCCTTTATCTAAGAATTGAAAAAAGATGGGAATCCAAATGTTTATAGAGTAATAAGGATAAAATTCTATTCAATAGAATCAAAGGCCTTATTAAAATTTATATTTATGGATCAATTCTTAACTAAGCCCTTGGTGTGATAGTTTTCATAGAACTCCTACATAAAGAGAGTTCATCTCCTATAGATCTCCCTTTTATGAAAGTTGATTGACATGGAGATGATTTTGTAGAAAGTATTATAGCATATAGTAGGTCTAAAGTCCTTTTTAAGGACTTGGGGCTGGAGGATTTAGGAACCAAGTAGATATGTAGCCTATTCCAGACTTTCATTAATCTTGAACTAGAAAAGAACTCTGTTATATCATTGTATATGGTTTGATGGAACCCTAAGCTTTATGGAAGAAGAAGGTATTGAGGCCATCTGAGACATACAATTTATTAGGTTTCGGACTAAAAAGAGCTTCCTCAACATTAGCTTTTATGAAGATTTAGTCAAAAGATATATTTGATCACAAGTAATTGGTTAAGTATATTGGTATTTGATAAGCATCTGGTAGGTGAACCAAAGAGAGATTTGAAGTAGTCAATTGCATGGTTTAGCATCTCAACTTAATCATCGATTACTCTACCATCCTTACTAGTGATGGAAGGAATTCTATTTACATTTTTTTTCTTGAGATAAGAGACCTACAAAAGTAAGTAGTATTAATGTCACCACTCTTTAAACATAAGAACCTTAATTTCTACTTGATAAATGAGCAATGAGTTTCAAATGCTTTAATGTAATTCCTCGTAGCTTGGTTCTCATGTGATAGTCTAGATGACTCTCTAAGAGAAACGTAAAGTTCCTTTTTCCTTTTATAAAGAATCTCTTTGGCATTTTCTAGGTCACTGTTTGTACTATTTTAGTTATTGAATTTGAGTTTTTTTTTTAAAATCCTGTTAACTTCTTAAACAATTTAAAGGAATTATTGATTGTATCTTAAAATCCTTCAACATAAAAAAAAATTGTAGGACCTGAACAAAGATATTTATATTTGAGTTCCTATCAAGTTATTTATCTTTGTAGGAGTATAATTAAAACAAAGACTATTATTGAAAATAGGTTTTCTATTTTGAAACCTCTTAATCCATAGATAGTTAACAAGGGCCTTATCTAACTTTTTTCTTATAGAGCTTACTCCTTCTTATTTATTGCTCTAGGTAAAATAATTGACTTCTAGTTTGAGATATATAACATCCAAGTTTAATAGGCAGGATTTGAACTCCGTAAAAAGCGTCGTGAGGTACAAATCCCCTTCTACTTCAAAGGTAAGTAAACTGTAATTAAAACCCCCATGATTAATTAGGGAATCGGTATGAATTAGGGTAAGTTCTTTAAGGATTTCCAAAGCAATGCTCTTTGAAGAGCAAAGTTGGAGGCATAGATGAAAAACATACATATAATTCATACTCCTTGTATTTTCATCTATAAATGGATGCATTGATTAGTTAATTATAAAGGATTTATGAATCTTAAACTTGTCAAGGTTATAGGCTACCATAATTCAACCATAACTTAGCACATTTCTTAGCTCTTAGTTTGGTTTCTAGAAGTCCAATATATATATGCTTAAAGTTTAAATAGTAAAAAAACAATTGGTTGTTATTGATACCCCTTGTATTCCAAGCTAAAATGGATATTAAGGAGATTTAGAGCAAATACCAACTCTTTTAGCCTTTGTTTTGTAGTCCAATTTCCTCATTCAATAATGTTGGAATCTTTTTAAGTAGGATTAGTTCCTCTATTAAGAAATACCTTAGATGGAGGCAATACATCTGATGGAGAATTTCGATTACCAATAAATTGGAGGTTAGGTTGAGTAGAATCACCATTTAGATCGTTTTGAAGGAGATTATAGTTTTTTGTTGACATTTCTTGAACATCTAGTTTTGGTATATTTGAAGTAATACTTGTTTAATGCTCTAATTCACCATTATCAGAAGACTTTAAGAAGTTTTGTGTACATGAA
>JAOTBA010000204.1:10321761-10332888 GCA_025629845.1 Erythroxylum squamatum
TAACCAATTCTCCGATATCCCTCTATCTGACCCCCACTACCCCTTTTATTCCCAACTCTCTAACTAACTAACAAACTCAGCAACAAATCTCTCCAAATTACCGATCTGCCCACCCTTCCTTTTCCTACACGACTGCTGATTGAGACCAGATTATAGCGGGTCTCAACAGAACTACTGTCAAGTTTTGCCACTTCAAAATACAAATAGAAACTTGTCATATTAAGAAACTATGAACATATCAAAGGATCCAAGCTGAGGTTCCCAAGCTAGTTTTAAACATTCTAATCATAAACCTTATGCTTACTTTCAATTCCTTTTAGTAATAGAGAGGTCACAACCTAGGAATTAAACATAAAACTCTTAATTCTAATTAAACTTCATAGTCATGCCACAGTAATTAATGAAACTTTATTTGAATTGCAGACCTGAGGTATTGAATGCGTCTACGCCTTACAAGTTCATAGGTAGTCTGATTTGTCAGAATAAGATAGCTGCAGAAAAATATGAGTTTAGTGAACTGTCAAAATAGGGAAGATAGAGAGGGGGAGGGAGGTCGGGCGAGCTGATGCATTTCTCAAGAAAAGCAACATTTTCCTTTTCAAAGACGGACTATTGGAATTGTAGTTAACATGTTATACTCGTGATGAAATGCCAAAAGTAGACATATGCTCCAATGAAACATAGCATCCTTCAGAATAAATTGATATGTTTTCACCTATCAGGTCAAGGTTCCTCACTACCTATCTAAATGATTTTTTGTGCACAAGGGCATAAACTTTCAGCGGTATTGGTATTAAAAAAGTATGATGTATCTAGTCAAAATCTTCAACAGATAAAGAAGATAAGATGCTAATATAGAAGTACAAATTAGCTAAAATACTGAAACAAAAATCTACGGCAGGCACTAAAAGCAGCATCAGCACTAAGAAGAAGGTACTCCTCAGGTGGGAGGTGGTTTACAAGGTTTCATATGGTTTGAATGTCACAAGTTAACCTTTGACAGGTGTTAAGTGATTTCAAGAGATGATTGGATTTAACAAAGCAGCTTGATTTCCCTTCTACCTGTGAGGTTTTCCCTTCAACATTCATGCTGGCTATGACTAGGCAGCAGATGCTCCCCCTTAAGCCTGTTTTTTAGTTTTTACAAAGAAAGTAACATCCTTCTTTCTAATTCTTCCCAAGTGTATGTTAGTCCCTCAACTAAAAAAGAAAACGTAAAGTTATGCAATCATTCTTACCACTTTTATTTGTGCGATTTTCCAACTAAAATGGATAATCTATAGAGAGCAAAGTTTGATTATATGACAAATATAATAAAATAGGGAAACTGTGAAATATAAATCATAAAACTCTCATGCAAGAAAAAGTTGATAAATGGTATAGAGATACCCATGGAAGAGTAGGAGGAGGAGGAGAAATATCAAGCAAATTGATAAAGTAATCAACAGCAGCATCATGAGGGCACCCTTCCACCTGACAACAATAGCTTCACTTTAGGATCAAATCTACCTAAATGTGACCCAATGATACATTCATTTTGAACCTATTGGAAAGTGAATAGTTTCAGTTTATTTCCACTTCCATCATTTTATTTCCCTTTCACTATCTTTTCAGTAATGATATTAGCTTAGCATCAAAGAAACTTGACATAAGGAAGAGAAAATGTCAGCACAAAGATATGAATGAACTAAAAAAGATTCATACCAAACTTTTGTTATGTTAGCCTTCAAGAATTCAATGTACAAGATACAAGTCCATAAGCACAATGCCGTTTCTCCACATATGTACCACCTAAAGTATCACAACGAGAGAAGAAGGGAAGTGTGCAAAGGCATTAGAACCATAACACAATAGAATGGATACAACAGCAAACCTATATATGTTAGAGAAATCAACAAGTCAACATGACTCACCAAAATCGACAATGATTTCTCAGGCCAACGCATGTTCCAAGCCAAACACAATGATGATCAAACTGAAGCACACACTTATCACAATCATGGCAATGTTTTGCTCGTGGAGGCTGCCATCATAGAATTAAAAGTCCAACAACAATATTACATTAAGTGGGATAATTATTTGAGAAGAAGCAGAAATGCATGCTTAATAGACCACTTTTTTAATCCACCAAATTTAAGCAGTTCATAGATTATAATAAAATTTGAAGTAGCAAAAATATATCCAAAAAACTGCAATTCAAGATCCCAAATTTCTCTGGTGCATCACGGCTGTAGTAGCCGACTACCTGTTCAGTGGACATTAGATATTCCTTGCGAAACTTAATGTGATCGATGATGCCTAACAATTCTGCAGTACTATTTAGTATGTTTTCTCTATTCTAGCATAACTTTGTGCCCTATTTTGTTAATTTAGAATTCTAATTCGTTGCTTAGTTAGTTCTATGTTATTTTGCAGAAGTCTTGTTGGAATTTAGGAATTTCGGAGCTAAAATAGGAAGGATTGAAGAGATATGGAAAGACACTAAGTCTATATGCAAAAGGGCTCCAAAATAGGAATACAAAAGTCTTCTAAATCAAGAAAAGACCTTCCTAATTAGACTTGGGCAAGGATATTACGAATTTTTCAGTATAAAAGGAGCTGCCACATATCAGATTTCGCGCCCAGCACAACCTACACAACCTGCACTCAAGAGAGAAAGCTAGGAAGAGGGGATTATCCTAGTGTCCGGGTTTTCGTTATATTATTTCCATCATGTCTTTTATGAATTTATACCAGTTGTGTTTTTGTTTACAAACATGTTAGCTTAATTTCTTTTTAGTGCCAAAGGGAGGCTGCACCGAACCCTATTCTACCATGATTTGATTGTTTAATTGTTATCTTTTTAACACATAAATTTATGCTTTATTCTGTTCTTAAAGATTCTTTGATTTTTATGCAAGTTATTCATTAAAGCAACCTGAAACATGGACCTTTAATTGATACATATATGAAATTCTTAGATGAATTGATTATTAGATCTTGATAAAGCATAGCTAGGATTACTAAGAGAACCTGAATATTGGACTCTTAGATAATTTTGGTGGTAATATTACATGAGTTTCATTGATTTTTACTGTATCTAGATAGTTTTTGATTGATTACATGACTTGAAAAACTGGGTGTTTGATGTCAGAAATTCGTCTAGATAGTTAGTTAAAACCTGAAATATGGCTGACTTTACTAGAGGAAACTACACAAATTCATGTAAAGAAAGTATGTTCAGAGCTTTTCATGGTAGAGAGGTGAGGAAAAGCTGAATTTTGGTACGTTTTTAGTGAATCAATTATTTCTTTACGTATTTTTGGATAGTTATTAATTGTTAGTCAATAGTAGTTAAAGGTGTGATTTTGGGTATTAGTGATCAATCCTCGTAGGAACGATATCTATACTGCTATACTATAATTCTAGTGCACTTCCTAGGTGAAAGTTTAGCTCGTATCAATCGATATGATTATATACATGCCTAAAGCTTCCTCACTGTCATGTATACCTGTTTTATCCCTTTTTGTTGCAATAAGTTGGTAAGAGAATTGTAAAAATGAACATTTGAGTACAGCGTTAATGATGAACAAGCTATAGTCATCTCCATTTTCAAGCTGCATTACTATTGTTTGATAAGAAATGACAGTCTAATCCAGCAGAAGAATACAACAAAGCACTCTTATGCTTACATGCTTGGTAACCAAGAAAAAAAATGCACATGCAAGATAAGGCAGTCACCCATCCCAACAAAGCACATCTTAATGATCTTCATTAGCAGAAGATGAAAAAATTACTGCCACTTTGTTACAGGTCTTATAAGAGAACCAACCCCAAAAGCTAGCTTGAAGGGTGGGAGAGCTCATAAGCCTATAAACCCCACATCAGTTTCTTTTATTACCGATGTGGGACAATTAGATCATAACATTTATACGTGTAACAAATACGCTTAAATTATTGGTGGGGAAAAAATCCCACAATAATTACTGCGTTTCATGGCCTGGAGCTTATATGTAGCCACTGATGAACTCGAAAATTTAGGCAGAAAAGCCTATCTTCTCCACTCCTCCAACTCTCCAATGGCTGCCTCTAAAGCTCTATTCTCTCTCTCCTTCCTCCTTTGCTCCCTCCCTGCCATTATTTCTCAATCTTTCATCCGAATCCCCAGCGACCGTAGCGTTGGCGACAACGACCTCTACTGCGAAAGTTGGAGGTTATCCGTGGAGACCAACAACTCCGGTAAGTGGTCCTTAGTCCCTTCCTCATGTGCCAGCTACGTGGAGAAGTACATGAACGGCGACAAGTTCCTTTCTGACTCCGAGGTTGCTTTTGACAACATGTTGGCCTACGCTGCGACCGTCGAGGTTTCTGATGGAAAGGATGCATGGATCTTTGACGTCGACGAAACCCTCATCTCTAACCTGCCATACTACAAGCTCTATGGTTACGGGTAACGTGGACTGTAATACCAAACTTGCTTTTACTTGCTTATGACTCTTCTAATACTTTTTATGAGTTTATTGAGGCAATCAGGTGGGGAATACTACGACAGGACTCACAAGCCCACCTGAAATAAGATAAAAATACGTAATGCCCGATTGGGTGAACTGGGACTGAGAAATGCGTACATAGCACAAACAGATTACATCCAAAAACTTTTTTTAAGTTGATTCTTTCTTGTTTAGAGTTTTGTATAGCGTAATTTATGTAATTACGTAGATGAAGATGTTTATTTTAACGAGTTTTTGTACAACAGTTCATTACCTCCTAGTGGATGGAATGAGTGGGTGGCATTAGGCGAGGCAACACTTTTGCCAGTAAGCCTGAGGTTTTACAAGAAATTGCAGCAACTGGGTTTTACTATAATTTTGTTAACTGGGAGGACTGAGAGTCAAAGGACTGTCACAGTGCAGAATCTTTTAAAGACTGGATATAGCCACTGGAGCAGGCTGATATTGAGGTAATTAAGCGATTTCTTCTTTTTAAGACTAAAATGTCTAGACTTAAATGACTATATACATCTTGGGTTTACGTGATGTATACCATTGCTTGTCTAGGAATACTACCGAGACCAACGATACGGCGTTAGTCTTCAAATCCAGGAGAAGAGAAGAGTTGGTGAAGGAAGGGTATAAGCTTCATGGGTGCTCTGGAGATCAGTGGAGTGACTTGGTGGGTTATCCAACGGCTAAGAGGATCTTCAAGGTCCCAAATCCTCTGTACTATCTTTCATAAACCAAAAAAGGGCGAGTGCAGGCACTGGACTACGTTTTAATAAATAATGTATTGTTGAGTTGGTGCTTAGTATAAGGCAGTTTCTTTGCCTCGTTGTGTAGTTCAGCAAGTCGCCTAATGTAATAACATTTATTTCTGGTTCTTGTAATTTATGCTTGGATCATAAACAACAAAACAAATCCACTTGCCTGGGTTAGAAGAAAGAGGGTACAGGAGTAGAAAAAGTACCGTTTATTAAGTGGAAGGATGTTTGTGGTGCTAGTAGCGGTGAAGTAATGGAACCAACCAAGTAAATAAAGAAAAAACAGTACGTGGGAAACTCGACTGTCAGAAGAAAAACTCACAAGACGAAGAGAGCCTGAAAATATGCAATATGTCAAATAAAGAAAAATTATAAGTGTTTTTTTTTCTCTCACAAACCCTAGCACTAATGAAGAGTACACCAATAGGATGTTACAAAGGATCCTTAAGGAGGTGTTTATATAGTAGTATAATCTTAGGGTAAGAAACCTACACAAAGTAGGAATTTGGAAATAGTGTCAAAAGAGGAAAGAAAAACCTACACATATAGGAATCTACACAGAGTATGAATTCTGAAGACTTTGGTCCTTATCCCAACAAATCTCCACCTTGATACAAGATCGAAAGTAGGAGCTCTTTTCACCGTAAGCCCGGAAGGGCACTCAAGTATCAAGAATACGACTGAGTCTAGGCAATGCTTGAACTTAGCAATAGGTAGTGACTTGATCAACATGTCAACAGGGTTCTCAATGGCGTGAACCTTCTCAATAATAACTTAACCTACTTCAATAGTATCCCGAATGAAGTGGCGTCACACATCAATATGCTTAGTCTTAAAGTGATACTTACTATTTCTTGTGAGGTGCATGACACTTTGACTATCACAGAAGACAACAAGGACATTTTGTTGTAGACTAAGTTCATTCACCAAACCTATAAGCCAAATTGCTTCTTTCGCTCCTTCAGTAGTAGCAATATACTCTGCTTTAGTGGTCGATAATGTTACAATGGACTGTAGAGAAGAATACCAACTAATAGTGGAACCACAAAGAGTAAAAACATAGGATGAAAGTGACCTTCTCTGATCATATTCACCCGGCATCAACATGGGCAACTACACCACTGGGATTAGAACAACTTTTGTTGAAGACCAAACCGAGCTCACTAGAACCCTTCAAGTAACAAAGGATCCACTTCACACCTTCCCAGTGCTCCTTAATAGGATTTTGCTTGTACCTAGATACAACATTGACAGCACAGGTCAAATCCGGCTGGGTACATACCATAGTATACATCAAGCTATCAACGACACTGGAGTACGAAACACGAGACATACGTTCCTTAGCTTCACTACTAGATGGACTGATAACTTAAAGTGTGCAACCAATGGACTAATAACGGGCTTACAATAAACTAAATTGAAGTTTTCAAACATCTTTTGAATATATTTCTTTTAAAAGAGCATAAGTTTTCCTACTTGACAATCCCGAATAATCTCCATCCCAAGAATCTTCTTAGTAGCACCCAAGTCTTTCATATCAAATTCACTACTAAGTTGTGTCTTCAACCTATCAACAAGAGCCTTACTAGGCACTGCAATCAACATGTCATCAACAAAAAGCAAAAGATAGATGAAGGAACCATTAAGGAACTTTTGAAATACACACAATTATCATAGCTACTTCTAGAGTAGCCTTGCCCAATCATAAAATAGTCAAACCTCTTATACCACTTTCTCAAAGATTATACAAATATCTCTTCAAATGGAAAACATAGTCCTCCTTTCCTTAAACCACAAAACCCTCAGGTTGATGGATGTAAATTTCTTCTTCAAGATTACCATATAGGAATGCAGTTTTCACATTTATTTTGCTCAAACTCCAAGTCATAAAGAGCAATAAGAGATAATAGTACGTGAATAGAGGTATGATGACCTACGGGAGAGAATATCTCATTGAAATCAACTCCTATCAAAACCACGTATAACAAATCGAGCCTTATATCTCTTGCTTTCAACACTAGGGATGCCTTTTTCGAGCTTGTAGATCCACTTGCAACTAATAACACACTTAGCTTTAAGAAGCTTCACCAAATCCCAAGTCTTGTTCTTATGAAGACTTTCAACTTCTTCCTACATAGCACCATTCCAATTCCCTACATCTGCATTAGCAATAGCCTCAAAATAATTATTTAACTCAGAATAAGTTTCAACTTCTTGTGCAACAAATAAAGCATAAACAAAGAGATCACGATCATATTCCGACAATCTCACTACCAATTAGGTCTGTCTCCTAGGACGATCTCGGGCCAACACATAATTAGGTTACACTGGCGGCGGATCAACTTATACAGTGGCATTAGTCTTAGATTCATGAGACTTAGAAGTAAGTGGCACTGTCTCTTTAAGGGGAGTTACAAAGACGACGAACTCCACCTTCTCCTTTGTACTAGCCTGATCATCTGCACAAGTAACCGGAGTCTAGGATCCATTCATCTTTGGACACTTGTTTGCCTTGAATAACAAAAAAAACATCACTTCCTAAACTAGAATCATCCACAGTAGCCTTAGAGGTAGAATCAGATTGATTACCCTTGTTTTTATCTTCTTTTTCGAGTTTATTTTTCAATTTATAACAATATGAGACCTTGTGTCTGATTTTCTCGCAATATTTACATGTAATATTGGCATCTCTACCTCTAGACTTAGATCTAGACTTCTTATGGCGCTTACTGCTCTCTCCCTTCTCAAAAGTTCTACCTATAACCATTAAATCCTCAGCCTCCTTCTCAATGGAAAAACTTTTCTTTAGATAGCAAAGAAAATTTAACTTGTTCTAAATACATAGTTTCATGGTTACCATAAAGCATAATTTCTTTAGAGTGCGTATACGAATGAAGTAGTGAAATAACAAGAAGCACTGCTTGATCCTTATCATCAATTTTAACATAAAGATTTTTCAAATTAATAATAATGGAATTAAATTCATCAAGATGAGATGAGATCGATGTTCCTTCAGACATCTTAAGTGTAAAGAGACATTCTTTGAGACGAAGTTTGTTGGCTAGACTCTTTTTCATATAAAGGGACTCTAATTTTAACCAAAGTCCTGCAATGGTAATCTCATGGAGTACTTCTCGAAGCACTTCAAGCATCAAGCATAACTAAATAGTGGACAAGTTTTTTTCATCTAACTCTTCTCAATCCTCGTCTGACATATTGGCAAGTTTCTTTGTCTTACCAGGCAAAGCTTTCTTTAATCCATGTTGTATGAGAACGACTTGCATCTGGACCTCCCAAATAGTAACACTAATTTTTCCATCGAACTTGTCGATGTTGAATTTGGTTGAAGGAGATATGGCGACAAGACTTGATTGACCAAAACGAACCTGGCTCTAATATCAGTTTATAGTGCTAACAGTCACGAAAGCAATGGAATCAATCAAGTAAATAAAGAAAAAACCTTCGAAGGACATAAAGAATTTTTTATGTGGAAAGCCTGAGTATCAGGAGAAAAACCCACTAGTCGAAGAGTGCCCAAAAATATGTACTTTGTCAAAGAAAGAAAAATTACAACTGTTTTCTCTCTCTCACACACATAAACCTCAGAACTAATAAAGAGTACACCAATACGATATTACAAAGAGCCCCCAAGATGGTGTTTATATATTAGTATAACCCTAGGGTAGGAAACCTACACAAAGTAGGAATTTGGAAATAGTGTCAAAAAAGAAAAAAAAAACTACACATAGTAGGAATCTACACAGACACTACATCATAACATGTTTTTGGCGACGAAAAATTTTGTCGCTGAAAGACAATAATTAGTCGAAAAAAAATTTAGTGACAGTAAAAAATTGACACATAAATGGTTGCCAAATCCTAGTAGCAAATAATTATCTGCGACATTTTCAGAAAATCGTTACCCAATATATTTTGCTCCGATCATAGATTTGTCGCAAAAAAGGATGGGTGAGGAGAAAGCAAGTTGTCGTAAGTGACTTATTGTGACGTTTTTTTTGTCACTAAGCGTAATTAGCTTCATTAATGTAGGCATAGGTAATAATGTTTAGCGACAATTTATTTTTTACAGCAAAATATATTTAGCAATGTTTTCCATAATGTAGCTAAAGATTATTGGCAACGTTTTGTGGAATGTAGCTAAAAGAAATTGGTGACGATTTTGTAATTATAGCTAAAAGGTTTTGGTGATGAATTTTTATTTTTAATACACTTTCTAATTAACAATTTATCAGTTATTTATAAATATTGATAACATTTTAAATCCATCTTATTGTTTTTAACATTGTTTGAATTATAATTAACATTGTTTAAATTATTGTTGGTAACATTGTTTGAATTATAATTAAGTACACAAAAAGTAAAAATAAAAATAATTAAAAATTAGATGCATTCTATATAAAAATAAAATGTAATTATGTGTTAATTACAAAAGTTAACAAAAAAATTTATGTACAAACTAAGACTCATCATCATTATCACTACTATATACATACTTTGATCCAAGTATTTGTTTGACCATCTTTTAAACTTGGTTAACTCTCTTTCAGTACAGTCTAATTTTTGTTCATTACGTTGTAATTTTTCTTCAGTATGCTCTTGTAGCACCCCACTCCTGCAAGACACGTATCCAACATCCTGAAGGATATCCGCGACCGTGCCCCGCAAAGGTGGCATGCTAGAACACTAATTTGTCAAAACTCAGTACAAATTTTTTTAAAATACAATCAAAACATGCAAAAATTGATGACTAAATCGGGCCCACTTTCATTCATAAACGTGAAATCACACGGTCAAACCGTGTGTCTTTCAGATCAGATTGTGTTTTTTGCATCAAAAACACACGGGCCGTGTGAATTTACATGACTTGACCATGTAACCTTCGGGTTTACTAAATTTTTCATCTTCAAAAACCCCTCCAAAAGATCCTAAACCCATTCTAACATCACATATACTCTTAATCTTCCCAAATTCACCTCTTCTTATGCAATTATCACTCCGTAACCATTCAAACACCAATTATAATTCATTCACTCCCAATTCCCAACTCATTTAATTCATCATCTCTAGGGATAACTTCTACAATTATATACCCAATTTCAACTAAACATCATCCATGCACATTTCATATTCCCCATTGATCATAAACACCCAAAACATAATACATTCCCACACACTCAAAACATAACACAACATACACATTCATCCACAACTTTTGCTGCACCCAGTTCCTAATTTCATGTCAAAATTTGGGACTCTTAAAGACAAAGTTAAAATTCAATGTCTTCATAAGAAATGTAGCCATATGCCTCTAGTTTAATCCAAATCAAGAATCACCTCAATTGAACAACTATAGAAGGAGTTATGGCTAAAAGACTGAAGCATATTCAAAGATTATGTTGCTGCAACATTTTCCCAGCTCAACTATCAAATTTTATTTCCAAATCTTATTCTAACACAACTCATACAAAGATCATTTTTTCTACCTCATTACTCCTCATTCTCAACTCCATTTCAACTCATTTCTACACTCAACCATTAACACAAACAGGTTATAGACGCATTTCTATACTCATTAACTTCCATTTCTCATTAAAACATCCATTTCACGATCAAATCATCTTTAAAACATGTGAAGCATAACTTATAGTTTCTTACTCATCATATACAACATTAATCATCCATAAACAACTCCTAACCCATTATTTAGCATGTATATGAAACAAACATCAATCTAGACATATATATATGTTCACTTCTTCACCAACAATCTAGCATATACAAAACTCCTTATTAATGATCATTCAACCTCCATAACATTTCTATAAATCATTACTCATCAATAAAGCAAGAAATTTTACACACCCTTCACT
>JAOTBA010000204.1:10369059-10381285 GCA_025629845.1 Erythroxylum squamatum
CGTCATTCGCCTTCGGCTTTACCTTTTTACAAGTTCCCCCTTCGGGATGTCTTACTTTCCTCTTAGAGGATATGTGTGGGGTGTTCCCCCCTCAGCCCTCTGTTTAGGCCCTGCTTTCTTCCCTTCAAATATAAAAAAAAATACCCTACTAGGTATATCAATATAATAGTTTCAATGACTGTTACAGAAGCTTTCCAGTAAGTTTCATGAAATCCTAACTTGGATTCTTGATAATGGAACATCTAATCATATAACATGATAATTGGAGTTATTAAGTAACATTGAGGATGCAATGCCTACGCCTGTTATCTTACCTAATGGGAAAACAACCACTAAAAAAAAGGTTGATCAAATTGTTTTATATTCCTAATTTGAATTGCAGTTTGATAAATATGTGCCAATTGATAAATGAGTTAAGTTGTCAAGTGAAATTTATTAATAAACTTTTTATGATACATGACCATATCTCAACGAAATTTATTGAAGTGGGTGAGCTGTGAGAGGGGTCTACTGCTTTATATAATCACATAACAGAATAAAGGCAAATATGGTAGACTCCTATAGTAGGATACTAGTCAGGTCAAAATTTACATCTTAATATAGGAATTACTATTATTAAGTCAGAAAATAAAGAGGTTTATGATACTTGTTATTGAGCGAAATAGGCATTAGTAACAATAATGCAATTAATTATTTTGATTTGATACATTATGATTTATAAGGTTCTTATTGAGTAGCTTCATCTTATGATGCTCATTATTTTCTTACAATTTTGGATGATTATAGTCATGAGTTTGGGGTTTTTTATTAAAATAAAAGAGTGAAGCCAATAGAAATTTAATAGATTTTTGTATGATGATTATAACTCAATTTGAAAAAAAAAAACTATAAAAAGAATTCTTAGTGGTAATGGCTCCGTTTGGTGAATGGCTTATTAGCCAAAAATTAGTTGATTGACCAATTTTTAGCTGATTGATTATATTAAATAGCCATTGGGTTGTTTGGTAAAGAGCTGGTTGGGTTGGCTGATTCAACCCAACCAATTGATTTTAAAACAACTCCTCTGTAGGAGCGTTTCATCCCATCAGCTGATAATTTTTTGGCCAAATGTTCATTTTGCCCTTGACATTTAATTCTCTCACATCTCCCACGTCTCGTTTTCTCCAAACTCTTCTTCCTTCTCTTACTCTATCACCCCTCCGTTCACTCTCAATCCCTAATCTCACCCCTATAAGCATTCTCCTATCATGTCTCGCCCTTTGTTAAAGTTGTCACAACTCACTCGTCAGCGTCAGCCCAATGGAACAAGAACCAATTTCTTGTCGTGTTACTCACGTGCAGCTTTGGAAGGAATGCATAATCACAGTAAGGGTAGAAACGTAGCGGCATTAAGATTTCTCAACAAGATGCGTGGGCATAGCATTGGCATTGGTAGTGGGAAATCAGCCTCATCCGATAACAAAATATCTTCCAACTGTACCTGCAGTGACTCTTCTTAAATAGTAAGACCAAATAAACGAGCGCTGTTAATTGGAGTAAGCTACAAGAACTCTTCTATTAGGTCAATTGATGACTTTCAATTGCTTCTAAGATGTTTGATTTGTATTAGATAATGATGAAAGTCATAGCTACATAATGTACAATTACTTCTTTTGTTGTTTAATTTAGTTTCGTTGTTGCGTGTTCCAAGAATATGCTATGAGTCTGACTTCAAGTTTTGAGCAGGTTTATGGTGTTGGGTCTTGATGATATTGATGAAGAGGATTTTGGAGAAAGTGATATTGGGGATGATTGATCGATTATATGATCCGCAATACGTCTTTTCCAACTGTAAATCCAATGAATTCCTTATTCAAAGTAGCAATTCTGCATTTGACATTTGACTAATTCATCTGAACAGAGTAAAACTTCTGTTTTGTTTGCATTTTGGAACTGATGTTTGAGGTGAAAGCCTATGTGGAAACATCTCTCTCTTATGTAGGATGAATTACTGATTAATTTTCTTGTAGAAACATCTATTTTCTCAGTAACTAAACAGAGATAAGCATAGGCCTTATCAAAATAAGTTTTGGCATCTTATGTAAGTTGGCAGGATAAGAACTAATTTTTCAATCAAACTTTTTCTTAGCCCAAATTTGGTATGATTATAATTCAAATAATGTCATTTTGATATTGTTATTGCAAATATATTAGAAGTATTAATCTAACTATTAAAGTTTGTCATGTAATATCATCAATAAAATTGTATTATTATTACATATAAAGTTATTAATTTTACTTTTAGAAGTTGACTAAATTATTTTAGTTTTTAACGGAAAATTTCAAATTTTATTTATATTGTTATGAAAAATTTAAAAGTGAATTTATAAATACCAAAATTTCATAAACACCAGTAAAAATCAATAATTAAATAACTCAATTGATTCGATTAGTTCAACCTTAAAATTTTTGAATTGTTTTACTTTTTAGTTCGATTTTTAACTTTATGGTTTAATTTATTTTAATAACTTTTGTTATTTAATAACTCGGGTCAGGCCAGGCTCTTTTTGTCATCCTTACTTATAAATCAATTAATTTTTATTTAATAATATCTTTTTTAATTATACTTCAAATTTTTTGATAGATAAATATAATTTCTTTCAATCATTTTTCAAAATTTTTAATTATATTTAATTTTTAGTCGATTTTATGATGATCTAATCTAAACCTTTTAAACCACTTGTTTACTTTAAACTTCTTGTTTGTTTTTAAAACATTGGTAAAAATATTTCTTACAAAAGAAAATAACCAAGATAACAAAACAAATTTCCTTAAAAAGGAGTTGGTTAATTTCAAACATAAAAAATTCATCATCATTATCATCATCATCATCATCATCATCATCATCATCATTATTATATATTCCATCTTTTTTATTAAAATTATAAACTTAATTTTTGTAGAATTAAATATCTAAACTCTAAATTCCTAATTTCTATAAGAATATTCAATGAAATACTAAGATATATAATATTCATACTCTTATAATTTTTTTTAAAGTCATGTCCTCATAAGTCATTTTACAAATAAGTAGCCAATACTAAACAACTAATTTTACCAAATATCAAATGAAAAATAGCTAATGCAATCAACTGGTCCAATCAGCTGATATAATCAGCTATTAGCTAATAGCTGATAGAATCAGTTAACATCTAATGCAATCAGATGATTGCCAAACAAGGCCATGAATCTCTTTCAAAAAAGTTCTTTTTTAAATGACAGCTAAACAGTCAACTGACTTCTTAGAAAAGTTCTTGTAAAAAAAGATATATAGAAAAAGTTGTATTGACAAAAGCTCTACTGGTATAAGCCAAATCAAACAGAGGTTTAGTCATGTTTTTTTATGAATATAAACACAAAGGATATATTTAGTTAGATGTAAGGTTTTTAATAGAATGGAATTGTTTATAATGAAATGAAATGCAAATGGATATAATAATTAAAAATTGTTGTTTGGAAGGGATGGAAGGGTTCATAATGTAATATAATGAAATGTTATTTCGATTAAGGGTTTATAACGTAATATAGTGTAAAGTTGTGTATCATTTTACATTCCATCCTAAATCTCTCAAATCATAGGCTTTTCGTTTATACTGTTTAAGATGAAATGAGATATAACGTGAAACCCTCCTCTTCTATCTCATTATATTTCATTTCATTATAAACTCTGCTCCCAATCGATATAATAATATTACATTCTATTCTATTCCATTAATAAACCCCCATCCAAACATACCATAAATGTTAAATATATGAATAAGTAATAGTAACTGTGAAGTGCATTATAGTGGTTCAATAACTTTAAAATATATATATTAAAATTTTGTTTTCCAAAAATGAAAACAAAATGGAAGATAGGAAAACAAAAGAATTATTATGAAGAATAAGTATTTTGTAATCGGCCTTTATATGGAAGTTAAAACAAATTTTGTTATTCTCATTAGTAACAAATGTTCTTGAAGATTTTATAAATTTCAAAATTAAATTAACTTTATTATTGGTATAAGAGTAAATTTTTTAACTTCCATTATGATTATCTATTAAAGTCAATCTTAGTTTTTGTTTTGGTTGATTGATAACAATATATACAGAAATTTCAATTTCAAAAAATTATTATTATTATTACTTTTGTGACATTTCAAATTTCTTAAACCATAATTTAGCTAATTTTTTTATACAATTACATCATTAATTACCAAAAATTTCATTAGTCTTGGAAATGATATTCATTAGTTACAAAATTACTTGTAGAAGAATAACCATCTCAAACTGTAACAATTAAAAGTATTGTACTCAATTTGATCTATTGGCCTTAGTTAGACTCCACACTATTAATTATGTGCATTGAGGTTATCGACAATCTCTCTATTTCCTAAAAATTATAGCAGCAAGAGGTGAGTTGCCTAGTAAGGATAAATTCATTGTGCTCTTAAAACCAAATAATTCAATATATAGTGAAAATAGTCAGGTGATAAAATATACATATAGTTCTAAAATACACAAGCAATACTTAGCCTGCCCAAACACTTAATAAATTTTCATAATCTTATTATTATTATTAATTATTAACACTAATATTATATTTATTATTAGCATTTATGTTTTACCTCTTTATTAATTGAAATAAATAGGCCTTATGTATCCTAGTAGGCTCACATTCAATGATTTATTGACTCATCTTTACTTATTATAATTACTCATTAGGTGGAAACATAATTAGATATTTAAATATAAACACAGGGTACCTCAATCTCTTAATATAATATGGTACCCTGGTACCATTATAGTACCTAGCTATTAGCACAAGATATTCCAATGACTGAAGATACCTCGTTATTTCTCCAATACTTAGTCATCAACATAAGGCATCCCCAAGATCTAGGATGCCCCGGTACTTGCTTCACTCATATGACTAAGTACCTGTTTGTGATGGTTTCTCATTTTTAGCCACTTTTTCTCCTTTTTTTTCAATTTCATAAAATTATTATCACAATTAATTAGAACATAATTCTAACTAGAAATTAGTTTAGGATGATTAAAAATTACTAATAAAAGGGAATGGAATTTTGTTAAAAATCCTACCTATATGAAGTTCTATACCTTTCCAACAGATTTTTGGATTATTAATCTCCACAATTTCCTCTATAATCTATTGTCGAACAAATAAAATGAGGAAATACATAAGAAAAGCTTCATATGCAGGAGAAAGAAGGTGTTTTTGTACACCTACCACTTGGAAATATGGAGAAGAAGAAGGAGAATGGAGCTATTTTTTGTTAGTTTGTTTGACAATCCAATCTCTACCCCTCTCTTTTATTTTCAATGGGTTGCGTTGGGCTTTTATTAAAGGTTAGGTTTGTAGGCTTTGCAGTTCTCCCCCTTAAAAGAATTTTGTCATCAAAATTAAATTACGTACCGAGGATCCAAACAAATGAGGATATCGACACTAAACTTCATCCTGTACTTCCCAAGTAGTCTCTCTTAAAGAACGATAATGACTCCACAAAACTCATACAATCGAAATCTCCCGTCTCCTTAATTTCCTAATTTATCTATCCAAGATCTCTAATGACTTCTCTTTGTAAGTCATATCATTTGCGACCTCAATCTTAAGACTCGATATAACACGACTAGGATCTAATCGGTATCATCTCAATATCGACATGTGAAATACATCATAAATCTGTGATAACTTTAAAAGGTAAGGCTAATCTGTAGGCTAACGGCCCCACATGCTGTACAATCTCATATGGCTTGTTATATCTCAGACTTACCTTCCCTCTATTAACAAATCTCAAAATCTCATTCTAAGGTGATATCTATAAAATTACCATATCTCTAATATCGTACTCCATCTCCTGACTATGTTGATTAACATAACTCTTTGCTAATCCTAAGTCACCTTCAAGCATCACCTTACCACCATTATTTTCTCCACTGTCTCTTGAACCAATTCTGATCCCTCCAAAAATCTGACACCTCTATATCGTAACATATCAAATCTCTACACTACCTACCATATAATACCTCAAATGGTGCTATATTGATGCTAGAGTGATAACTTTTATTATATGTAAACCCTATTCCAAGTAGATATCTATCCCAATCACCCTTAAAATTCACACATAAGCTCTCATCAAATCGCCCAATGTCTGAATCATACAATCCTATTGTCCATCTAACTAAGGTGAAATGCAGTACTCAAATTCAACCTAATCCCCAAAGCTACCTATAAACTTACTGGGAAGTAAACTATGAATCTCAGTATGATACAATTGGATATTGGACATGTAAACTCGCTTTCTCATCAATACATAACTTGACGAGCTTGTCTAATGAGTCTATCTATTGTATAGGTAAGAAATGAGTTGATTTAGTTAAGCTATCTACAATCACCCAAACTGAGTCATGTCTACATCTAGTTCTCGGTAACATTACCACAAAATCCATCGTACCCTTCTCCCACTTCCACAACAGAATGACTAAGGGTCTTAGTTTTCTTACTAATGTCTAATGATCTACCTTAACCTACTAACATGTCAAACACCTTAACATAAACTCCCGTTATATCTCTCTTTATCGTCTATCACTAGTAATAAGGTCTCAAGTTCAAATACACTTTGTTGGGGATATAAAGATGGACTCATCTCGTGAATATCAAAGATGGTCCATGCAATATCCATTTTGTGCTCTTTTAGAACCCTAAACAACTTATTTTCCTACACAAAGCTAGAAAAGGAATAAATAATAACAGGATAAGTATTATTTTCTCCTACATATGCTACTGTAAATAAAGAGGTCATTATTTCAATTTAAATGGTAGTGCTTTCTGTGTAGATGGTAGAGCTTAGGCTTTCCTTCTCTTAATCCTTAAAGACTCAAGAAACATGAGAACTGTTGCTCCCTTTTTCCAATCTCATAGACAATCCACAATGTTAGAATCTTCCTCTTTATTATCCATTCGTAAAGCCAAACATACTTCTGAAGCTTTTGCATAGGTAACTCTAGGTAAGGTTGCATACATAATATAGTCAATAATATTAATCATATGCAAGTATCATTAAGGGTTATCCCTTTCAAGGCCTTAAATATCATAAACTCCTCCTTGTTAATCCCCACTTTGAATGTCAACTTACCATCAAATACACCAATTAGTGCCCCTTTAATAGAAAAATGATTTCCTTAAGACGATGGAGACTTGATGTTGTACCCTATATCCATTATTAAAAGTCAGTACGAAAGATAAATTATCCTACTTTAACAAGTAGGTCTTCTATTACCTTAAATGGGTACCTAATAGACTAATATAATAATCGGAGTGACACTATAGTTGGCTTGAGTTATGGAATTTTAAGCTTCTTAAAAAGATAAAGAATCATTATATTAACACTAACACTTAAATCACATAAACAATTATAAGCATTGAAAGCACCAAAAAGTAGTTAGCTTCGAAGTTAACTTGTTTACATTATAACATTGCACTCCTCCATTAAAGGCACTATAACATACTCTAGAAGTTTTTTCTTTAAAGACCATCCCCTTCAAAAACTATGCATTGGATGACATTTAGGTCAATATTGGTAAAGGGGATGTTAATGTGTAACTTCTTAAAGATCTCTAAAAACTTCTTGAAGTTGTCCTCATTTTTCTTTTCTACCTTTGAGGGTATGAGATGGGTGGCATATAGGGAGTGTCGGCTCAAGATCAATGCTAGTTATTAGTAAAAGTAGTGCTAGTTTTGTTCTATCCAATTTATCATCTAAATCTAAAATAACAGTGGCACTTTATAAAGTTAAGATCAAAACTGGGTTGCTTCTATCTCGATTATCTATAAAATCTAGATCAACACTGGCTCTAAATGAGGATGAGCCCAACATGTTTTTACAATTTTCTTCCCTTATTAACTTCCTCTTTCTCAATTTTTCATTTTTATGGTTGCACTTTATTCATTTACTAGCATTAACGTCAAGTGTTTTTATCACTCTTTAAGTTAATGGCACTCACTTGACTTTGGGGGGTTAACTTTATTACTACTAGAAGGTTGTCCTTGACGCCTTTCACTTTCCTTCATAGCTAATTGGGTAACTTATAATCTCCAAAATGTGAATAGAATCACTATTTGACTACATCATTTTTGTTAACTTTCCAACGTTATTTAATTGTTTTAATTATACACCTAAAGAAGATAAAATGCTAGAGCATCTCTTCTATAGTGTTTCCTTTTGATGGTGGTGATTGTAGAAACAAATGTTTTAATTAAGATGTAGGTGGTCGTATAGGCTTGCCTACTCTAACTCCTTGCTCTTTACATAAGTGATTTGAAAATTCCTCCACCTTAGATTTTATGCATGGGGAAAAAAGTTATTCACTACTTGCTTTTCTCTATAAGAAATTGTGTAATTTGCCTCATCATAATAGTTTGAGGTTGGCTTCACATTTATGCATGGACAGGAAGGATTCCTTTATATGCCACATTAATAGCAAGTTTCTCTATTGCTCTTATCATATTTCAAAAGCATCTTCACATATTAGAGATATCAACTAATTTTGATGCTAAGTCTAAAACTATTTGGACCTCATAAATGGTTGCTTTTAGTTTTCTCTTTACTACTTTAGTTAATGAATTCCTTGCCAAGGTCTTGATAATATCCTTAACCTCCCTACTAGTTTTTGTATAGATAGTATCCTAAATAGTTGTGTCAACTAAGTTTTGATATGTTAGGGTGAAGCTATCATAAATGATTACATCACCAGCTATAATAGCTTTGTATCTTTTCCAAGCCTTATAGAATGCTTTCCCTTCATTTTATGTAAAACATTGAGTTTGCCTCCTCAATTCAGTAATTTTATGTGAAGGAAAATAGCTCATGATAAATGCATCATACACTTAATCCACTCTTTAAAAGAGTTCATGTCAATAGATAACAATCAGATTCTTGGTTGCTCTTTTATGAAATGTAGGGAAAAAAAACCTTATATAAAGCTCATCTTCTATAAATCTATTCATTATAAGTGATTGGATCACCAAATAAAACTATATTATAAATATGCTTATGTCTTTCTTAGGTGATCCACTAGAGGTTGGGAGTAGGTAGAGATGTATGTACTTCAACTCACAATTCCTTTCCCTTTAATTCAATTTTATGCATAAAGGACTGAAATTAATCATAGGCAGTTAGATTTCCATCATGCATGTTCTTTGTAGATGTTGTTGCTCCATACCAACAATCGTATCTTCTTAATGTGCACTCATCTATTCTCTCTTTTTCGCTTTATTTGTTTACAAGTTCATTTAATTTTAGGTTAATTTGAGGTAGGCTATCCAAGTTATCACTTCTAGATCCCTTATTTTGCACCAACTATTTGAAACAAATGATAGAAAAATGTAAAATAAAATATAATAAATAAAGACGAAACCAAGATTAAAAAAATAACAAGTTATGGGGTTAAAGCTTTATCTGCTAAATCTTCAAAGGTACAAAGTTAATTGTAGTAAGTTAACAAAATTATAGTACTCCAAAGTATCAAACCCATAAGGAATTATTTCAGCATAAATATTAATCCTAATTAGGCAAGAAAACTAAATAAAACCATATTTGATAGAAAATACTTAAACCAATGAACTATCAAAAACAAAGTAAATAACTAACAAAAGAAATATTAGTTAAGAAAATATGAAGGATTTGAGGTTCACTTGTAGGAAATTCCAGTTAGCAAACAAGATTGATTATATGGGTTTAAATAACAGTTAACTAAAGGTATATATATCCTCTATTGAGGCACATAGGCATATCTAATTATGTAACTATCACATCTTGATATATATTAAACCTAATCAAATTCATTAAGCATGACTACTCCATTTGGTTATCTATAAAGTCTAGGATATTGTCTTTCTCTAGTGTTGAAGTGCTTATTCTTCCAGTGTGTAGATTATATTTTATTTGTCAATCCTTAATAAAATCCATAAAATTGAATATAAGTGATTAATCACAAATATAACGATTAATAATAAAAAGAATAAATTCAAATAATGAATAATCAAATGATGGTTAGTAATTGAAAAATCCATATATACTACATTCCTAAGCCTAATTAGGGTTTCTAGCCATTAAACATAATTAAAACAAAACAAAACAATAAATATCAACATAAAAAAAGAGTAGAAGGTTAAAAATAGAGAAAATGTCACTGGCTCCTCTAATCCTTACTCTAAATATTCATCAAATGCTGAGAAAGCATAAAACTTATAAAAAAACTAAGCTAGATGGCTTCAAAAGTCTCCCTAACGATCCCCAAGTAAAATTTAATATAAGAATTTATGGTTAACGTTATAAAACCAAAGTTCTAAACTATTTAAACTTGATAAATCACATATCATTATAATTTGTGTCCAAAAGCGCCATCGAAATAGCATCAAATCGACGACAATCTTATTTTGGAACTTTATGTCATCACCAAGCCTCATGTAACCGGTAAACTTAGCAAAATAGTCGCAAAGTTAATAGGCTTAATCTAAGTTAACAAAGCTTCAAACTAAGCTTAAGCTTTTAAAGAGAATTAGGCTTCAAGCTTAGGCTCGTGCTTAGGCTCCATAACTCATCCCGACTTGAAACCCGTAACTCAAGTAGATTATTTCTCCTCTTTCTTACTTTCTCTTATGTACTGCCACAATAAACTACTCTTATGTACTGCCACAATAAACTATAAGGCACCAATTATTTCTTTCATCTGCACCAATTGTTTCTTTACAATGCACCAAATGTTTCTCTTTTTTTTTTTCAGTTTCTTCAATGTACTGACATTTGCTCCTTTTTCTCAATTTCTTCACTTATTTATCTTGTTGCCTTATTGCTATCGATTATAACTCCATCCCACTGCTTTGACTTCTCTCTCTTTATGTGAGAGTTTGAATTTATAGATTTATGTTATTAATCTATAAAATCTCAACCAAATTTTTGATTGAGTTTAGTCATAGATTTTATGATTGATTTGGAGTTCACTTTTATTAGAGATGCTTTAGATTTTGAGATAAGAGATTAAGAACTACTTAAAAATTATAGAGGAATTTTGGTCCACAATAGGTCAGGTCAGGTCTAATAGGTCAAGATCTGGGTGATTCAGTTTACAATCGAGCTCTAAGTCATCCAAAACCCAATCAGACTCTAGCTCAAACAATATAAGCCAGGCTTAATTGGATTTTTAGTTAGGTTCAAGCCACTTGTAAAGGTTTTTAGGCTGGACTAGGTTTGCGTAGCTTCAAGTATGGCTTGACTCAACCCATTACTATGCTTGATATTTGGCTCCCAATAGCAATTTAAAAATGGTGTGGATATTGTTATGGAACTAATTATTACATAAAACAATGATAAGTTTGGTGCAGGTCTAAGATTAACTTCGTCACTAATCCTGTTTTATTTGTCAATGCATAGTAGATGCATAATTGATCATATTTATACCTCATATTTGATGTATTTTTGCTTGAGAAATTAGACTTCTATCATATATTTGGTACTCAATTCGCTCCAAGTGTGTTTACAAAGTATAATTGCCTTTACAGACTTAATGGAGAAGAATTTAGAAGAAAACACGATATAAAACAAAGATTCGAAGCACACAAGAGATGCATGACTGTGCATCAGCTAGTGCATGTCTCTCAAGTCATGCAGATTCATGATTTCCAAAGATTTTGATTATGTGCGGTTTGATGCATAGGTCTGTTGCACGGTCTAATAAATCAACAAAACAATTGCATAATAAAAGATCAATGTAATAAGGGTTTATGGGGATTCAAAACCTAGATACTAATCTTTTGATATCGATAATTTTCTTAGTACTTCCTTAATTTTGTGATTCATTCTTATTGCTCATTTATTTTACTTGCTTTAGTTTTATTTTTTAAAATTAAAAATCACAATCAATTCATAGGCTAGATAATAGAATAATGGTAACTACTTGTAATCACTATCCTCGTGGGATCGACTCGTATTTGCTGGTACTAGCTACAGCTACGTAGGGATGATCGGTGGCTGCCAGCCTGGTCCTTACCTTCCCTTCGGGTCACAGGCTAGGACAACTGTTGGATCCCGTCTCCGGAAGTCCAACTACTAAATCCGAAACCCTTATACTTATACATGATTATAATTTCAATTAAAGTCCTCCGAATAAATCGTGCAAGATTCATCTT
>JAOTBA010000204.1:10414286-10424756 GCA_025629845.1 Erythroxylum squamatum
AACAAACAAGGGAAAAGAAATCTAATTTCTCTTCTATTCTTTTCTCCTCTTTTCCCCTCAATATTTCCTTTCCTTTCCTTTCCCTTGTGCAAATAAGGATCCAAACAAAGGCTTATACTAGACATAAAGAAATGCTATTGGCTACTGTGTTGTGAAAATTCTGTTACAGTAGAAGCTTCTAGTGTTCTGTACAAAATGAAAAGAAATAAAACAGAAAGATTCGTATGGTTCAATCTCGAATTTGTGGTGTGAGTGAGTTTTAAGTAATGGGTTTAGTGGGTCATGGGTTACCCCGTAGGTCATAGGTCACCCCAATCTCTTAACAATAACGTTATAATGCTATCTGTAAATCTTTAAACTAATCAGCATCTTTTGTCGAGATTAGCGCTTGTATATATTAGCTATGATATATATATATATATATATATCAACTCTATATTTACGAATATTTTGTATGCTTATCCAATATCTTCGAAAAGAACGAGAAACTGTGGAAGAATTGTGGAAAAATATGTAGAAGAAATAGAAGGCTTATCAGTTTTAACCAACTGAAAAATGATTGTTTTAGAAGAGAGAATGTGCAATTGACAATGAATTACATGGATAATAGGTAGATATTGAAATGTTAGTTGGGTATGACTCCTGGTGCTTGTTGGTCATGGCATGATCCAATTTATGTCTATCTAATACTGGCCATTTAGGTGTTTTGATATCCTCAACTTAGAGAAACATTTATGACAAATGAAAATGATGCTCATCCCACTCATCAGTATCCGTTCATCTCTTCAGATCATTTTGAGAATATTGCTTCATATCGTATTGCCGAAATCTTATTTTCCAACTGAAAGTTCCAAAATACGAGCTGCTAAAAATTCACAAACTATTGATCTAGATCAGTATACCCAAAAGCCATTATTTCTGGTCATGTGAGTCTCCATCGGAACAAATACAATCCAAAACCATGACCCTTAGAAACTTAGATTTGACCTACGTACCTCAAGAATACGGATAGTAGGGAGGGTGCCCTCCTGATCTCAACATCTCAAATCTTTATCGTTACAAGAGCTCATCATCCTTCCAAGGCACAGTTCAAGCAAGCAAATCTTAATAAACAATCAGCAACGCGAACGACACTGGAGATGAGTAACTTTAGATGGTTGGATATAACCCACTTTCTACAAGTCACTAAACTGCTTTCATTATTCTACCAACTCTAACGGAGAGATTCTAACTCTTCACTCAATGTACAAGATAGAACACCAATGAGAAAACTCACCAAGTCTACAATTACTTCCCTTTCAAAAACACGAATTACAAAAAACCACTTACATCATAACTTTCCGCATCTTTATTTTTTCAATCTAACACAATAACAAGTTCCCTGCCACAGTTAAAGGCCATTGCTTACAAGTTGAAAAATCACCAGCAACAACTCAGGCAAAACATGTACGATATCACTCCACACGGGCATTTCAACATTTCTGATTGCTTATAACAATAGTTATATTTCCATTCCATATTCAATCAAATTATTTCATCTAAACTTCCAGTTTCTTGAAGCGACTACATATAGTCAACAATGTATCATAGGTTCTAAATGTTAAAACTACATTTTTATTTAAGTAATATTCAAATGGAGTTACAGTTTTCATTCAAACCCCAAAATGCAATATTCGGACACTCATGAAGCAAAACATTGGATGAATGGTAGACCTACAGCATTTCAAATATCATAGATATATAAAATACAAAATATGAAAGTGAAACCCATCACTCTGGATTATTAAAGGCACCGGACATAAGTTATTCAAAACCATGCATGCCAGGGATCACCCAATTTATTGACCTAAATGCTAGTTTCTTTGATTCCTTCGGCTATATCAAAATAATTTGAAGCTTCGATAATGCACAATAATAATTCACTTCCGGAGAGACATCCAGTCTGATGTGAGAAAAATGTTTCATTTCGACTTGAACTTGCGACTGATGGAATCATAGGTGGGGACATTAATGACTGCGCACAATAGAGTGAAAGGAAACATAAATTATCAAATAAATTGTAGAGGAAGAAAACGCAGAATTCTAGCTGCATGTTCAATACCATCTCCATATGTTGCCATTGTAAGAGGATTAGAAATAAGCCGCTGAGCAATTGAAGTAATATCCTCCGATTTAAGTTCATCTACAGTCTTCAGAAAATGTTCCACAGGTTTCCTATGACATGATGGAACATTATTACTACCAAAACGTGATAAACCACATAGATGAGAGACATTCATTGCAAAAATCAAGCATGCAATTGTAAACAACTAGCACTGACAATTAGTTACTCTGGCAAAGATCCAAGTAAAACAATAACTAGCCTCTCATAGCACAGCAAACACAACCAACAACATGATGGCAGAATGGTCAACAAATGTGAAAGAGTTGAAGTTTGAGTTGCACATTACTCGTTCATAAAGCCTTTGGAACAAGCAGAGTTAATAGGCATGGTAACAGAAGGTTACACATCAGAACATACCTCTCACCATAGGTCAAGATTTGTCTACCCATATCTTCAGAAGCAATCATCTGGAACAAACAAAAGTAGATGTAAGTTGACAATTTTAAAACAAACTCTGCCACATCTTTATTTTTCCATTTTGCTCTGTTAGGTGTTATTTAACAGAAATACCTAATAACAAAGGTACATCTAGATCACCCTCTCACGAATCATTTTAGACCTTCCTGTCCTCTTTTCTTTCTCCTACTTTAGTTTGTCACTTTTCCTCACCAATGTACCCACCATGAACTACATTGGTTAGAGCAGGTCCGCTGTAAGCAGTAGTCTCTGATATTCAAGGAGACAACCAGCTTGACATGAATGTACTTTATTCCTTGTACAATCTCTTTTGTTCACACAATTCCATCTTCAGATTCTCATTTCTTATGAGTTCGTTCATTAGGACATAATTTATTATTAACCAATATTTTTATCAAACACCAGGGCTTGCTTAGATGCTGTTTGCCATAGTTCCTGTAGTCTAACAGGAATCCTACTCAAATAAAATTCCACCAGCAATTCTCCGTTTAGAACACACAATTCTCCATTCCACAATGGATTTACAAGAAACTATATTGATCAAGAACCGAAATACATTCCGTAAACTAATTATAATCACTCAGTTTTATCCTTGAAAGTTCCAGGAATGTTTAATCTCTGCCTTGTTCTAATAAATGATACTCTTCCAGAATTTATCAGGTATGCATCTTTTTGGTTAGGTATTGCTTCCCATAAATATCCACATTTCTGAATATAGTTGAGAAATATAGATGTAGTCCTACTTGCGGGCATAAGCACATTATTGCTGATGGTCTCTTCGCCAACAACTAAGTAAACCCCAGCCACTTGCAGCTCATGCTACCTTCAAAATCTCGTCTTTAGGTTTCTATTGACCATAATTCACACCTATATGCATCTTCTTATCTCTTCCTCTATCCTAGTTTGACTCCAGGTTTGCTTTCTACCTGCACTTTTCCACCCCATTTTGTGTCTACTAGCGGTATTAAGTCTACAAATTTTTTGCTGGTAGTCTCCCTCAATTTTCTTCATAAAGTACAAATGTTCAAGTTCAAACATGGATCGCTTCATTTAGAATTCATCAATATACAATTAACAAATGAAAGGAACAAATTTACATACTCTGGATTCCAAATTCATTAAAATGGCAGACTTTGTTGACTGCTTAGCACGAGATAACTGCACTGGGTCAACTGTTCAGAAAGCAACACTAAAAACAATCAGTATCAGGGTAGAAAGGCCAATCATTCGGTGGAAGACACCATGATAAAAGTGGGGCAACAAACCTGTACCAGGTGTAGCAACTTGAATGAGCTCATTAACTGCTATATCAATGGCTTTCTCTGCAAAATAAGAACCCTGCACCAAGAAACATAAGTCTCTTTTATAGCACTCATATGACTGACATAGCATAAGAATAAAAAAACCTTACATGCAAGCCTCTTCTTCAGCATATGATTTTGAACCACACAGATCTTGAAAGTTAAACATTATAATATAACAGTTACCCTTCATGAGGTCCAAATCAGTTCACTAACCATATCCATCTATTTGTAATCTCTATTATTCAATATAAAATTGAAATGAATAGCCAATATGCTGTTGCAGATGACATTAATTAAAAATAAAAGAAACAAACAAAATGCTGAGAGGAATTTCCAAGAAGAATATGAAGAAAAAGATTTCAGCAACAAATAGCCTAACAGAAGCCTTGTTAGTTGTCAGAAACTAGATCATGCAGTATGAAAAGGTGTTCAAGGAGGTAGCTTACAGTGGAGCCTTGGATACCAAAAATGCTGGTATGGTTGTAAATTTCGTTGAACGCTATAAAAGACTCAATCTGTGGATACTCATTCAATACACGAAGATCTGTCCTCATGTCAAACATATAAAAAATAAAAAGAGTTAAAAACTCCTAGAAGGAAAAAGAAAAGGAATTCAATAGCTTGGAATCATGAAACTAAGCAATAACCAAAGAAGAATAGTACTTAGATGTGTGTCAATGTCATGTTAATAAATAAACTCAGTGTGGAGATATATCGTATCTTGCAATAAGGGTAAAAATCTTAGATTAACTGTACCATTTAGGATCAAGAATATTTATAGACTTACACAGCCTTGAGTACATTCCTTTCCCAGGGCCACCAGCAGAAAATGATCCACCTCCCCCCATTAGCATCTATAGTGTTACTAATAAGATTTAGTTACATCTAATTTGGTAGAAAAATATGGTACATCAAAGGCAAAATTATGGTCAAAGAGAGGACACAACACAATGAACCGATAGAAACTAAAATGTTTATGTCATGGAGCTGTACAGAAATATAATGGAACAAACCTGGAAAACTGTTAATGCCATAGCATCCTTCAAATGGTGCCAGCCGCCAGGTAGTCCAAATGCGAGAGCAAAATGGATTTTCTGGTCCTAGAAGGGGAAGTGAATAACTATTAACCCATTGTGAACATACATGATAAGTGACAAAGAATTCCATGAAAATTGAAAACAATATGGTACAAACCACAGAATCAGATTGACGACGAAAATCGCCACCAGTGTAAACAGAATCAGGCTCTCCTACACTAGAAATCATTGGTAGGTCAGATAAAAGTGGCTCTGCAATTGAAACCAGTTCCTCATGCTCAACACCAGAAGCAGCTACTACAATCCGAGGAGCTGTGTAATTTTGCTGATGTTCTCAAAGCCAATCCAGGCTAACATTGTCAGTACTTATGAGAATAAGCAAGGATAACTTTTTATCTTAGGAAGTCAAATTTCAAAATGAAAACAAAAGGCACGGATAGATTAGACCTACAGTTACAAATTCCTCCAAAATAGTGCTGTTCAATCTATTAATTGCAGCTTCTGTAGCCAACAAAGGGTTTGCCAATGCACCAGAAAAACCAACAGAATGAAGTCCCTCTGAGAGCACACCTTGAGGATTTTTTGAAGCTTCAGTAATCTCCGCTTTCACTTTCTGAAGCTGCATTATGCAGGAGTTTAATGTAAAACACAAATGTTTTTGATGTACTACACTCTGAATCAGATCATTCAACATTGAGAATCATACTTGTTCATTGACCTCCCAATCAAGGAAAACAGGGTTTCTAACAGAGTCAACCAGTAACTCTACCATCCGCGGAAGATAAGTCTTGAGAGCATCAAAAGTGTAGCCCATTTGTTCCCTTGAAGCCGATGCTTGCACATTACCTCCAACTGCCTCAACTTCTCTCACAATACGCAAATGGCTACGGTTTCTGGTGCTCTTGAAAGCCATCCTCTCCAGCATGTGTGTTGCTCCAAAAGTATCTGGTGTCTCGTAAATGGAACCGGAGTTAATATATAACCCAACTGATGCTGCAGGACTCTGGTATTAAAATAAACAAGGTCATAAAAAAGGCACGGAATTATCTAAAGCATATTCGATAGAATGTGACACATACTGGTGTTGTTTGAGAGGCGATTTTAACGCCGTTAGAAAGTTTGGAGATCTGAGTTTTGCCCGGCACAACATGATCAGGCAATGGGGCTGAGACTTCAACTCCTGGGAGTGGGAAATCCAGCGGAGGCAAAGAACTGGACTTCTCTCCAGTCAACCAGCTGAAGAGACCACCTGAAGAGGATGATTGCCGCACAACTGCACTCGAACTTGAATACCTTACAGGTAACCTACGACCCTATTCACATGAGAACATCAGAAGCAATTTTTTAATACTCCACTAACCTCCATTTCCGCATTCTAAGTAACATCAATTAATATTACAGAACCATATTCCGCACGCTTTCCATAAATCGAAGTGGACAATCATCGATACCAAGATTGGAATAAAGATAATGGTTTAATTGGAGAAGTTTCTGTAACTGACCTTGAGAGACCTTAGGCGTGAAGCTACTGTTCTGAACATGGCCGATTTGTATGAAACCCTAAGCTGTGTTGAGCGTAAGCCGCCTGATCTCCGGGAAGATAGTCACAGTTCTGACTTCTGTGTGCGTCCTCCGGGCTCAACACTTTAGATGGTTTGCGGGGTAGGGGCTGGTCTATGCTATGGAGCACACATCACACCCAATCTGTACCGTGCAATTAAGAGGGTTTGTGATTGGATGTTAGCCTTCAACTTTTCCTAGGAGGAATGTGTTAATCATGCATATTTATTTTCATGTCTAGGTTTTGGAAATGAAAATTTTATTAGAAAACATATATAATATAATATAATATATTAATTCGGCCTTTTCATTTTCATTTTAAGTTTCGGATTATTTATAAAAGTGATAACATTTGTTAAAGATAGTCTTGCATTGACTTCATATCAAGTTATGATTAAACTGCAATTTCATTCCACGCATTGAATCATCCTTTAAAATACACATTGCATGATGATGTGCGAAGAACACGATAATGAGAATTTTCTTGCATTTACAGCCTTAATATGCAATGTGTGCTTGTATCTGATAAGATAAAATTAAGTGGAGATATGTAGTTTATCTAATTATATACAAATTGAAGAAAATCTGGTACTTGAGATAATTATAACATGTGCTATCAATCCCCCTCAAGCTCACAATAGTATGAAATTGTGAGTTTGTCTTGAAATCTACTAAAGGGAGAGGCGGAAAAGACTTTTGTCATAACATCAACAATATGATTCAAGGAGGAAATATGTTTGATGAAGAGAGCTTTGTTCGCAACCAGGTCTTAGATGAAGTGAGTGTCAACTTTAATATGCTCCGGACGTGCATGGGAAAATGGATCAGCAGTAAGAAAAGTTGGAACCAAGGTTGTCACACCATAAAGTGAGCTTGAGATGAGACATCCCTATTTCACTAAGGAGGGAGGTGTTCTAATAGAGCTCAATAGCAGTGAAGGCAATACTACAATATTGAACTACAATGTTGGACTTGGCTACAGTAGGTCATTTCTTGGCACTCGATGAAATGAGATTAGGACCAAGAAAAATATAGTAGCCAAAGGTAGAGCAATGATTATTAGAACAATCAACCTAATTAGCATCACAATAGGCCTATAAATAAGAGAACAGGAACACTTAAAAGAAAGTCCATAAGACGGAGTGAATTGTAGATACGACAAAATATGTTTGATCACAACCCAATGAATATCTATAGGACAATACAAAAATTAAGTAAATTTGTTGATAAAGAACTGGAAGTTTGGACGAGTAAAACAAAGATATCGAAGAGCACCAACAGTGCTAAAATACTTAGTCAAATCTAGTAATGGGAGACCATAGTTTTTAGATAACAAAAGGTGGGAGTGATAGGGGTGGCAATATGGAATTGTGAAGACTAGTTTGGGTAAGAAGATTTTTGATATAATATGTTTAGGTAAGAATAAGACCACTGGATGTAAGAGTGGCCTTAATTCTAAGGAAATGATGAATGGGACCAAATCCTTAATGGGGAAGGTGGTGTGAAGATCATAAATGAGAGTAGTGATGAAGGATGAGGAAGAACATATAACCAAGATATTATCCATATATATTAGCATGAAGGTAGTATGAGAGGAAGTAGTGTGAATGAATAAGGAGGTGTTAGAATTGGAGGCAGTAAATGAAGATAAGAAGTTTTTGATTTAATCCGTAAAACCGAGCCCTAGAAGCTTATTTGAGACTATAAAAAGCTTTGTGAAGACAAAAAACATAAAAAGGATGCTAAGAATCTTGAAATCCAAGAGGCTGAGTCATGAAAACATGTTTTTGAAGACGATCATAAAGAAAAACATTATTGGCATCAAGTTGAAGAACTTACTAGTTTTGGGAGATAGCAAGACTCAGGATAACGCAAAAGATTGTGAGTTTAACAACATGACTAAATGTATCAATGTAGTCAATTCTTGGAGCCTAGTGATAGCCTTTATCCATAAGACGAGCTTTGCAACAATTGAGATAACATCAAGATTCCTCTTAATATGAAAAGGCCATTTTCAATTGACAACAGTTGCATTTAATGGTGGAGGAACAAGAGTCCATGTTTAATTACGATGAAGAGTATTGAACTCATCAATCATAGCTTAGGGCTAGTGGTGATATTTGTTTGCTTGAGTAAATGAAGTAGGATAAGGTGAGATAATGAGTGTGGAATAGGTAATATAGTTAGAGATGGTGCGAGAGATGCAAGTGTGATCCCGTGTGCAATTGATCATTGGGTGAGGATAGAGGACAGGGAAAGATGAAGTTGTGGATGATGAGGAGTTACTAAGTGTAGTTGGGGTGGAACTGGTAAAGTTAAGGTGATTGTTGGTGGAGAAGGTGAAGGAACAAAGATAGAGACTTCGGCGAATGGAAAGTCGGTTTCAAAAAACAGTGATAGCCTTTGTAGTGGAATGCATAACCAATAAAAATAGACAGAGTGGATTTAACAGTAAGTTTATTAAGATGAGTAGATCTTGAAAAGGAAAAACTGGTACAACCAAAGACCCAAAGGTGAGAAATGAAGGGTTGCTATGAAAAAGAAGTTTATGAGGAGATTTATTGTGAAGAATATAAGTGGGTAACAAATTGATGAGATACATAATAGTGGAAAATATTTCATGTCAAAAAGATTTGGGGATGGAGGAATAGATAAGGAGGGTGAGGCCAATATTTGTAACATGACGTGTTTTGCATTCTGTAAGACCATTTTGTTAATAAGTATGAGGACAAAAGATGCAATAGGTAATGTTATAGATAGCAAAATAATGAGCAAATGTGTTTTTAATGAGTTTAGGAGATCTATCACATTGAAAGGTTTTGATGATGGTAGAAATAAATTTTCAACGTAAGTTTTAGTGTTGAAATTTAGAAAATGCTTGATATTTATAGGTTAAAGAAAAGATCCATGTGTAGTGACTAAAGTCATTAAAAATAAAAATAAAATAGTGATTATCAGGAAAAAGAGAGAGAGAGAGAGATGGTAAGTGTAACATACCACTCCTATAAAGCATATACCCAACATACCGAAGGATATTCGGGAACATGCTTTACAAAAATGACACATTAAGATAATTAAATCAATTCATTTTTACTTTTTAATCCATCGCACATAACATAAAACATTTCAATAATCATGTTGTTCCAATTTTATTCACAAACATATACAGTCTCAAATGTCATTACATTTCCAAAATTCACATGTACAATATACAACAGTTGAAAGATACAATTCTTAATACAACATAATTAAAACATTTGCAGGTACAACTAATCTCAACACTGACCCATATTCAAATGCAAAAGTTATTTAAACTAGACTAGCTAGGTTTCCTCTGAACTTGAAAATCAACGTTGCAATTTTGATGAGTTTGCAAACTCAATGAGTGAACCATCATCGATGTGCTCACTTAAACAGACATAAACATCACAAGTATATAACATAGTTCAATCAGTATCTCACATCATTCAGAATCAAATCCTATATATCATATCGTTTAGAATTTAGTACCTGATCATAGTATTCATCATATTTCAACAAGTTCATTATGAATACAAACATTTCATATAATCATTTCAGGATAATCTATTCATTTATTTCATCTCATTCATATCATCAACATGTCCACAAACATAGCATATCATTATATCCACTCAATTCAGTCATTCTTTGCAAATATTTACATGGTACAAGTAAAGTTATGGATGCAAATGCACATGAGACTTCACTTTCATTTTTATTTTGTTGTGATCGAGCACCTATTTAACTGTCCCATATTCATTGCAGATACCAGGCTCATTTCAGATGTTGTCCAGTACCCATTGTGGATATCGGGCTCATTAATCGTTGAGCCTGTGGCTTTGTGTGCATATTTGTTAGCTTTAAGCTCCTTTTTCACTTTGGTTGCTCCGGTCACAACTCCTTTATCTGATCATGCATATCAATGTCATGACATGCATCATTTCACATAATATGCTAGCAATCACTT
>JAOTBA010000204.1:10453243-10468449 GCA_025629845.1 Erythroxylum squamatum
CCCAATCGTCTAACCAATGGTCAAGCCAGAAAAGGATGCGGCGGCCATTGCCTAGTTGCCATTTAGCGCCTTGACGCGCGATATGCCACGTTGCTGAGAGCCCCCGCCAAAAAACCGAAGCACCGTTCCTTGCTAACGTAGACCGCTCATTTCATACAATTGGATTAAGAATCTTCTATCCACGAGGAGGCCCAATGTTTGAAAATGCTTGGAATCATTCTTGCAACGTACACTATTGGTGGACTCATTTGCTTAGTAATAAAATAACAAGAACGGGGGATTGGCACTTCGGTTTCTTTCGCCACTTGTCCCCACATGATGCCATTCTCTAAAATATTCTTATTCTTTATGCTTAACTATCCCTTTTCTTTTTAATGTCATTACCCTATTCCAGAATTTGGTACCTCCTGCAAAATTGCTGTATAAATACAAGCGGAACTTGAGCATTCGATATAACTTGCTCGTATGGTAATAATGGCTTCAGCTACGCTTAATGACTGCCAATTTGTGAGACATCGTCATTATTGCCGGCCTCGAGTAGAGTTGCAGAAATTTCCACGGGCAAAAGATTGCAATATTCCACGATTGTCTAGGGGTGAGTGAATAGTGATATTGAAGTGAACAGATCAAAGTAATAGAAATAAAGTCGCTTAACTTCTCTTGTTTGTCCTATAGCTCTCTCGACGGATATTTTAAAGACCTCTAGTAATGAGCTCAAGTACTTCTGTCTAAAGCCTGGAAATGGCAACGTGGTTAAGAAGAACAAAGGAATAAATGCTGTATCCACGAATGTGAGCTTAACACAGCTGGAGCTTCTTGATGCATGGGATGATGAATACGAAGGAGTCGTCATTAATCCTAACTGCTTGCCCACAAGCGCCAATTCCTTTGTATCTGCTCTCCGCTCTTCCTTGTCGTACTGGAAATTTCAGGTATTTCAAAACAAACAAAACTACCACCTACATTATCGATGAATTGATACATTATCTGCTCACATACTCGGATTTTGCTAGCTATTCGAGTGTTGTTTATTGTTATGGTAGCAAGAAGCTCTTCTTTTGATTATTATTGTCCAAAGTTGTACTGTTTTATACGATAATTGTAGATAGGCAAGACAACTTTAAATCTCATACCCTTGTTAGATAATTCCCATGTTGCGGCCAAGAAAGATATGAAAATATTATAGTTTTTGAGGGAAGGAATCTAACAGAAGAATCTGTTAAATTTTATAAGATTAAGCTTAAATAAATTTATTCATTCTAAAGTCAATAGGTAATAGGAGAAATAACTCACTAAGTTTATATACATACTTAACGTTCTAAAATTAAAGTAGTCCTAACTGTTGTTAATAATGTTCCTACCTATTAAATCTCTGTGAACAATCAAATCAGAAGGAATGATTCTCTCCCTCAAATAAGTAACCTAAGTAAGATAATCGATCAGTGTTTACAGAGACGTAGCTACATGGAGCTACATGGGTGAAAAGTTCTTTCAAAACTTTTCAAAAAAATTATTTTTAATATATATATATATAAAAGGACAAAGTTATTTAAGGGTCAGTGGGGTATTGGACCCCTTAAGATTTTAAAAAATAAATATTTGGACCCTCCTATATTAAATTTCTGGCTCCGTCACTGAGTGTTTACCTCCTGTTATTGCAGGCTCAGGATTTTAAACTACCACACTTCTAACTCAAAAATCAGTTGCACGGTACAAAGATATGCAAATTTTGCAACCACTTTTAGAAATCGATGAAAAAATCACGGATAACAACTTGCTTAACAACATTCGATAATTTGAGAATTACTAGATATCATATTGAATAAGAACAAGGGAAATGGTTTTTCTCTTTTCTAGAAAGCGCAAACATAATCCTCCCACTCTCATTTATTGCACTACACAGCATTAAGATAAATTATTGCATATTCAATATAATTGTTGGAATATAAAGTGGGAGTTTGTCCCACATTGGAAAAAGAAATAAAAAAAGACTGACATATAAGTCTAGTGGGCTACTCTACTTATCGTCAACTAACTTTATGATGGAACCTCACTTAAACTTGTATGTGGTTTAACTTTCCTTCTCGTGTGTATCCGTAGACTTATTGTAAATTCTAACAATAACTAACGTATACGTGCTCCAGGGGAAAAGAGGAATCTGGCTTAAGATACTACTGGAGCATGCTGATCTTGTTCCTATTGCAATTCAGGTAACATTTGGATTTCATGTTTGTCTTCATTATTCAAGTAATATATTGGTTCTATCCGATGTTTCAAGCTCAAACAGAATTAGTAAGAAAATGTCTACCAGAACTGATGTCCCTTTTCCTTGGTCTACCAGGAAGGTTTTAACTACCACCACTGCGAACCAGGATACGTGATGCTTACGTATTGGATTCCTGACGAGCCATGCATGTTTCCTGATAGCCCTTCTCATCTTATTGGTGTCGGAGGATTTGTGATCAACGACAAAAGGGAGGTACTATTCTTGGTGCTAAGTTCAGTTCTTGTATGTCATGATATACACATATATTATCTTCCCATGACCTCGAAGAAGTTGGAATTTCGGCAATTTTCAGGTCCTTGCGGTGAAAGAAAAGTGCCCTTGTTATTGCTCTACTGTCTGGAAGATGCCTACTGGATTCATTAACAAGGCGATAGTCTTAATTCCACTATATATTGCCTGTTATTTATACGGAGATTAATTACCCCAAAGGCAAGATCGTCAACGTTTGATTTGATTCTTTTTCAGTCTGAAGATATATTCTCGGGAGCAATGAGAGAAGTAAAGGAAGAAACTGGCGTGAGTACACTTGTTTTGTTTTCCTCGTACAATCCTGGTCTCTTCCATTATGAATCCTCGGAATCTCCGGTAACCAATTCGTCACATTTTTCCAGGTAGACACAAAATTCCTGAAGTTGGTTGCGCTCAGGTAGCTAGTTTAATTTATGTTTTCTTGTTAAATGAGCCCACATTTTGTGCTACAAGTTCTAATTGATGGGGCAATTTGGCAGGCATGCTCATCTGGTGGCTTTCGAGAAGTCAGATCTGCTCTTCGTGTGCATGCTTAAGCCATTGTCTTACAATATCAGAATGGACGAAAAAGAAATCCAAGCAGCTAAGGTAGTTCAATATTTATTAATATATAGAATGAAGAAGCTGATCTGGCACTCTGTCGTAATTGGTCGAGTTAATTAGATATATTTTGACGCAGTGGATGCCCCTTGAAGAGTTTATTGAACAACCGTTTTATCAAGAAGATCACATGTCAATGAGGGTGATTGAGACCTGTATTGCAGCCTACGAAGATCGTTACGATGGGTTCACTGCTCATCGGTTGACCTCAAAACTTGATGGGAAATTGTCTTACTTGTATTACGACGCTACTACATCAATATTAACACCCGTAGGCTCTACTAATTATTAAAATAAACACACCGTATGCTCTTACAGTCACTTTCGGATGTGCATGATCATATAATAAGACGATTCGAGTATAGCTAATTATATATATGATAATTTTTTCTTATTTCATTGCACAAAGTTACCCCGAAATACAAAAGTAATAATATATTTGAATAACTTGCACAAGCAAATTCGTGAATGCACTAATACGTTGAATTGCGTTCAATATCATCGCCGGAGTCGACTGCATGTAATTATGGTCAGAAAAAGTAGAGATAAACCTTTAAATAAAAAGGTAAAAAGAATATCCGGCTATTAAGTTTGATGAAATTAGACAACGTACTTTTGGAAACAAAAGATAAACAAGGAGACAATTAAGACTTAAGAGGGTCACCGACTCAAATTAATCTTTTTAAAACAAGAGACGAGCAAGGAGACAATTAAGAGGGTCGGGGATGGTGGTTACTGTGATATATTGCGACTCTCGGCCTTTGTATGGTTGGCTGTGGTTTTCTAGAGACTTGTGGTTTTCGTTTTGAACTTTGAAGCAATTTCAAGTTATTCGGTTCCGACCCATGACCCGTTATATCCCCCGCCCGAAACTCTTGGACTTTTCTTCCACGGCAACGCAGCCACCGCGCAGAGTTGTTTAGACTTTCAGCTTTTAGGAGACTTGGGAAAAAATATCTGTTTGACAATTTTCAAAGCCAATAACAGTAGTAGGAGAATCTAGAACCTCTTACAGGTCAAAACATACATACGACCTTTCTTTGCCCATACTTTCCACGCTAACGGTTCTCTGGTCTCTGGTCTCTGCTCTCAGCCACTTTCATAAGCTCATGTCCTGCGAAGCCAGTCAAATGTGTCTTAATTATTACCTGCAATTCAATTTTATATTTAAAGAAAAAAACCTTCCCTTCCCCCCCCTTAAAAAAGTTATTATTTTACAACCAAAACCGCTAAAAGTAGAAAACTAAGTTCTGGCCACCTGTTTTTTGTTTGCTTATATATTAAAGCCTTTCAAGACCGGGAAATCCAAGGCCAAAGAAACCAGGTGAAGCAACGCTTGTTTCATATAGTTTTGTTTTCATTTTAGATTTCTGTTTTTATTTCGGGGGATTGTCGTGGTCGTAACTTTCTCATCTGGTCAACGTTGTCTCCTATAAGTATGGACATAGCTATATCCTCAATTCCAAACTGTGTTTTCATGTCTGTGCATGGATTCCATTTTCTCTCCTAATTATAAGCCAGAATTGTGTTTGTTGAATTCACGTTCTAGTTGTTCCTGGTTTCCGATTTTCAGAAAATCCTTTACGGTCCATTTTGGTGGTTTGGGTTCAGGCTCAGTTTTGGGTAAGAGTGGTTTCGCAGTTAGATCGTCGACGAGTGTGATGGGGTCCAGAGAAGACAACTCCAAGCCAAAGATCGTTACCGGGGACTACGGTTACGTCCTTGAAGATGTTCCTCATTTGACCGATTACCTTCCCCATCTTCCTGTAAGTTTGTTAATTTCACACACATATTTTTTGTCTGGTTCATTATCTGTTCAAATTTAGAGCAGCGTATCATTACGTGATTAATTGTTGTTGCTGTTCTTCGTCTGTTACTTGGCAGACTTACCCCAATCCGTTACAAGACAATCCCGCTTACTCGGTTGTCAAGTAAGTTCATATACATGTTATGCTTATATCATTGACCAATCATAACTGCTGTTTGCGACATAACATCTTTCTAAGTGATTAATGTTTCCTTTTTTTGTTTTTTTTTAAGGCAATACTTTGTGCATGTGGACGACACAGTTCCACAGAAGGTTAGTCTTCCATTCCACCATAGCATGGCTCTGTTTTTTATTTTTATTTTTTTAATCTTCTGTGTTTGATTGTCAAACGAAGATAACTGACTTCTTATATCAGTTTTGTTGGTGCATTTATTATGTGGGTTATAACCATTTTAGTTACTTCTTGTGTTGTCACTTGTCATTTGGTTTTTAGATTGTGGTCCACAAGGACAGTCCTAGAGGAGTACATTTCCGACGTGCTGGACCTCGCCAGAAGGTATAAGCTTGTGGGCCTTGCAAACAAGATTATGGAATGGTCGAATTCTTTTGTCTGTTTATGGATTAGGGTATTTGCTGGGTGTTTCGCAGGTGTACTTCGAGTCGGATGAAGTTCATGCTTGTATTGTCACATGTGGAGGTCTCTGTCCCGGACTCAACACCGTAATAAGAGAACTGGTGTGTGGCTTGTACCATATGTATGGTGTTAAGAGAGTTCTGGGAATTGATGTAAGTCACCTTTATTGCCTCTGCTTTTAGATTTTGCTCTTCCCATATTCTTATTTGGCTGCATCTTGTGAATTCCTTTTCATTGTGTATGTGGAAATCTGCCTTTGCCTTTTTTCCATTTGGATAATGCTTCTATTATAATTCCTGGTCGGTTGCGCCAAAACAAAGGCAGTGCTATTCTGACTGTGGTCTGTAGAATTCAAGTGTTGCTTTTCCCTTTTCAAGACTTCAAATTACTCTTTGGCCTGTCAACTTCGGGGCTTTACTCTTTTTTCAATTTCTTTATTTTTTTTTCATTTTCTTAATCTTTTGGGAAGAACAGAGTAATAATTCCATTCAACACATCTGCATAACCTATGTGATTGACAACTCATAATCTGGTGAAATCTGTAGGGTGGATATAGGGGTTTCTATGCTCGGAACACTCTCCCCTTGACACCAAAGGTTGTGAATGATATTCATAAACGTGGCGGGACAATTCTGGGAACATCCCGAGGTGGTCATGATACTGTAAAAATAGTTGACAGTATTCAGGACAGAGGAATTAATCAGGTTTGTTGATACATCACTTGGCTGGCTTCTTTATAATGCAGGAATGGTTCAACTGCCCAATCAATGGATTTTCATTTCTATTTCTTTTTGCATTTTAGGTCTATATCATTGGAGGAGATGGCACGCAGAAGGGGGCATCGGTGATATTTGAGGTAATTTCGTTTATGGGATCTTTGTTTAAAAAGTACAGATTCTTTGGGATTTCTAATGATCACTGACAAAGGAATCAGGACAAAAAGAATTTTCTGGTGCAAATTAAGTGCATAAATATAACTACCTAGATAATTACAAATTGAAATGATGATTGTGAAATTGGACAAGGTGATGGCAGAAAATTTCAAAACCAGATTGTCAATTACTTAGTTGAAAATGGAGTAATTTTGCTTTTACCCAAAATGAAACGTTCAATTTTTAAATCTTGCAGGAAGTTAGAAGAAGAGGTCTCAAAGTTGCAGTTGTTGGAATCCCTAAAACAATTGATAATGACATTCCGGTAATTTCCTTGGCTTAATAATTTGCTAAGGCAGTTTTTAGTTAAACCACTGGACAGTGCACCTCATATCTGAAAGCTGTTGGACATTATCAACGATATCAATTGTTGATTCTAAACTTCTTTGTGAATCTAGGTTATTGATAAGTCCTTTGGCTTTGACACTGCTGTTGAGGAGGCTCAACGTGCTATTAATGCAGCACATGTTGAAGCTGAAAGTATTGAGAATGGTATTGGCCTTGTGAAGTTAATGGGTCGCAACAGTGGTAAGCATCAACTCATATCTTGAAGTCATCCATCATATCTGCTCAAACACTTAGTGGCCTTATCTTTTCCACTTGCGATCTGGTCTAAGATACTCCACTTTATCTTATGTGGTGAATTTTTAAGCTTTTTAAGTACCATTCAAATTTCTTTTTCCACCTCTTAGCTACCTAAAAGATATTCTTTCGATTATTTTTTATGAGCTTGTTTTACTTTCATGCAAGAGTTTTTTGAGTGATTTTCCCTCAGTTCCCCCGATTTTAATGCTTTATGCTGTGATTTGAACGTTACTGTTTACATGTTCACAAGTATCTTATTTTCTGCTAATTAGAATCAAGTCGCTTGCTAGTCTTGAGCAGCCTTCATATTTTCCTATCCCTGTCCTATTCTTTGACTTCTCCAAATTTTTATTGATTCAAAATAGCGTGGTATGATTTTTCCTGCGTTAAGGAAATATGATGAAACCATGGTGCAGGGTTCATTGCCATGCATGCAACTCTTGCAAGTCGAGATGTAGATTGTTGCCTGATTCCCGAGTCACCCTTTTACTTGGAAGGGGAAGGCGGACTTTTTGAATTCATTGAGAAACGACTTAAAGAACATGGGCATATGGTCATTGTGATAGCTGAAGGTGCTGGGCAGGAGCTGTTATCTGAGAGCATTCTGACAATGACCAAGCAGGATGCTTCAGGAAACAAGCTTCTTCAAGATGTTGGACTGTGGCTATCACAGAGCATAAAGGTGATTCTGAATCAAATGCTTCTGCCTTGCACGATAATAAATGAGAGAGCATATTCCACATATAAGACACAAAGCTTGGACTCTTCAACTCCTCGAGTTCAAACTTTAGCCATCATATATCTTCAGATTGGTGACGTGTTTTTCTAGAGAATTGATTGATTTGCCTTTTGCAGGACTATTTTTCAAAGCGGAAGAAGATGACTATAAACCTCAAATACATAGGTAGATACTGCGTGCTTCTAACTTATTTACTCCTAGCTTATTCAACTAGTAAAAAGTTTTTGTTGGACTTGTATAATTAAGACAGGATAAGTTATTTGTTCCTACAGATCCAACATATATGATCCGTGCTATTCCAAGCAATGCATCTGACAATGTTTATTGTACGCTTCTGGCCCAAAGTGCCGTGCATGGAGCAATGGCTGGTTACACAGGGTATACAAGCGGTCTTGTAAATGGGAGACAGACTTATATACCCTTCTATGTGAGTGATTGGATTTTCTCGTTCTAAAATTTGCTTCTTTAATTCGATTATCTATTTTTGCCCTGTATACGTTGTATTTTGGGATGATCTCTCTTTGTCGTTAACAAGTTACATATGGTTTTCATGACTGCCCTTTTTAACGAGTCCAGATTCTCTGTCCAATATTATGGTGTCTTATTGTGTCCAATAAATTTCAGCCATTTATTTATGTAGGGTCCGCATAGGACCCGCGTGGGTCCCACAAAATAAATGGCTGAGATTTTATGAGACAGAATAAGACAGAGTAAAACTGGACAGAGGATCTGGTGGGCTTTTTAACGCTCTCTCAAGCATTCATTTTCATATCTTTTCTGTGCTCTGTTGCTTTACGTAGTTACTCTTTAACTTCGCATCCAGTGATTTGCTCAGTGTGCTCCGTATAACTACTTTTTATTTAAGCTCTCTTGCCATCTCCTCTATTTCTTCCCTTCTTGACTTTTCTTTTTTCAAGATCTTTCCATATTGATAATTTATTTATGTTTATGGATTTGAGTGTAGTATACTCCATTGGAACTTTCTATACCAAAACTAGTAAAATTCTTTCGACGGCAAAATCTGATATTGCAATGTCTTGACTAACTGTGTCAACGGTTTTGGATGGCTGGTCTGCAGCGCATCATTGAGAAACAACACCAGGTGGTCATAACAGATAGAATGTGGGCTAGGCTCCTGTCATCAACCAACCAACCGAGCTTTTTGAGCGCTAAAGATATCATGGAGGATAAGAAAGAGGAGACTCCCAAAGAGAAGCAAGAGGGAGGACAAACTTCTCAATTGTTGGATAACGGAAATTGTAGGAGTGAAGTTTTGTTGAAGAAGGAGGTCACCAGCCAATGATTGGAGATTGAATACAATAGTGCTGTTTGGATTGTTTCCACTCTTGTGGATTCTGGTTGATTTTTTCCTTTAGCTTATAAATTGGACTAGGAGAGGATGTTAATATTCCACGAAGGCACTTGTTTCTGAGGTTAATAATAACAAGGTTGAAGGGAAAAGAATCAGCTTTATATCCTGAATTATACGGTAGAACTAGAATAAGTTGTTGTATTAAAAGCATGTTTTGTGGTTTTGCACCACATCTTATGTATGGAAAGCATTAAGACTTTGTTTTGAAGCAAACTCAGACACCATATGTAAATACACAAACCCTAAATAAGTTACTCAGAGGACTTGAAAAAAAAAAAAGAGATTGATATACTAGTCTAATGCCTTCAAGAAATTGACAAAAAATCAGCGAAAGTTGCATGTTCTTAATAGCTGAATTCATTAACACAAATAATGTAAAAAGAGAAGCAGAGGCCTCAATACTGTGTTATTCCCTTAATCGAGTGGAGCATTGAAATGATGGTTTTTTTTTTTGGATAAGCTGAAATGATGGTTTTGCTAGCCATACATCAACTTTGTTTCTATAGGGGGCAGAAATACAGATACTAGAAGAATGAGTAGTATTTTTACCCTACATTCGAGTCTCCAACGTATCATTCTCAATCTCTTTAACGCCATATCCAAGTTTCCAGCAACTTACCATACAAATTGATGTTCAACTTAGATTAAGAAATCTCGTAAATAAGTCTTTATATAATACATAATAGATTTATGAAATGTGTACGTAATAAAAGTCATTATTTATCTCTAATATAAATTGATTTTTTGCATATCTTTTTCAAATACCTTTTATTATTCCTTACAATGTAATATAAATTTAAATTTTTTTAAAACAAATCATGCTTTTAACGTTTTCTTAGCAATTTTGTATTTCTCACTTTCAAAAAAGATTTTACAAAGCAAGAAACATGCTTATTGAGTTTATTAAATGAAAATTTTACGCAAACATACTGCTAATTGTTATTTAAAAATCTTAAACTCGTTCTTTTGTAACTATAATTTCACAAGTTTAAGCTTTTTGTAAAAATATAAAAAAAGATTGCATAAATTATGACCTTTTTTAGACTCCTTTATAAGGCTCTTAGACTCCTTTAAAACGGAAAGCCTTATGCACCGGATATATTGACTTGCGTTATAAATTATTATTAGTTTAATTTAATTTTTAGTAACGATAATATAGGCCTTGTTTGGTAAAGAGCTAATCAGCTCTTTTTTAGCTGTTTGACCCATTTCAACTTGTTGATTTAATAAAAAAGCTATTAAAAGTGTTTGATAAATAGCTGGTTAGGTTGGCTGATTCAACCCAACCAGTTGATTTTAAACCAGCTCCTCAATAGGAGCGTTTCACCCCATCAGCTGAAATTATTTTGGCCAAATCTTCATTTTGCCCTCGTTCGGTGGCTAACATGGTGTTGATTTTCAACTTCGACTGGATGCTTATTGACGGCGATAGTCACAATTGGGTGGTGACCCAAATGGACCTCACTAATTTGTTCAATCAACTTCTGTACACTGTGCCCTGGACCTCTCTCATGGTTTGGGCTCTCGACTTTTGGTTAGCCTATTTGAACGCGTGCCCTTTTTTTAATAACTTTTTCGAATGTTTGAATCGGTGAATGTTTATCATGGACATTACATTTAAGTGTTCAAAATCTTATTTTTCTTGGTCCTCTGGTAATTTTTCTTTCGAAACCATTCATTGAAGCCTGAGTTTCAGTGGCGTGTGGTAGAGCTTGATCAAGAATATTCATCTGTGCAATTCCGAGAACTTGATGGTTCAGAAAGTATTTCTTTTGATTCTGATGGGTTTTCTCTAGAATTGACCAGCTCTAATTGAAGTTCTTACTCAAACATGGATGTAAACCGGGTATCAATTTATGTCGTAGCTTTTAGTTTGACTTTTATGACCTTTCTTTTCACTGGGATGGCTGATAAAGAGTTTAATTTATGCTTTCCTATTTTGTTTTTCTGTTCTCACGGAAGTTTTCATTATATTTCTGTGGTGTAGGCTACGAGTGTAGCACCTCAATCATCATGGAAGTATGATAATAATCATTCACAAGTTTTATTCTCGAACTCTTTGCTAGTTGACAAACAATTTAATAAGCTGCAAATACATTTTGTTCATTGATATAATACAATTGAATGATATAACCTGTCAAAAATGGTAGGCACCAACCCTTAGAAAGTCAGCTATCCCAAATCTCCTACCAATAAATAGGCCGGAGATGAAGCAAGAAGAATAAGAAAGCAGAGCAGAAAAAAGAGAGAAAGTGAGGTGAGAGAAAAGAGAGAGAACGAGAGATACAAAAATATCCTGTATATTTTTGGTGTAGTTTTTCCTTGTAATTCTCCAGTTTTTTCAGTAGTAAAATTCTTCTATTCTTGCCCATGGTTTTTATCCTAATTTGAGGGTTTTTCACGTAAAATCTGTGTGTTCATTACTATTTCCTTAGTCCTATTTAATTGTGAACCTGCTCTAATCCGGCCAATTTTCACAACAAGTGGTATCAGAGCTAGGTTAGAAAATTACGACGAATTTTTTCACGTAATCCGTTCAGAGTTTCGGTGAGCACAGTGAAAGTCGGTGAATAGTAACCAAAAGTGACAACTGTTCATTCATTTAATTTTGCACTAAATTGTGTAGTTACTGTAATATTCACGTATACAGTACTATTCACATATAGGATACTATTCATACATACGAGTACTATTCATACATATAGGTACTATTCATACGTACATACACTATTCATACATACGAGTACAATTCACAGGAAATAATGGGAGCTAAAGTCTATCCGTGATAAAAGCAATGGCAGCAAAATTTGAGATTGAGAAGTTCAATGGGAGTAATTTCTCATTGTGGAAATTGAAGACAAAGGCAATTTTGAGGAAAGATAATTGTCTGGCGGCCATTAGTGAACGGCTAGTTGGAGTCACAGATGAAAAGTGGAACAAGATGGACGGGAATGCTGTAGCTAATCTTCACCTAGCTTTAGCTGATGGTATATTATCCAACATAGAGAAAAAAAAGACTGCGAAGGAAATATGAGATCACCTCACAAAACTATGCGAGGCCAAATCACTCCACAACAAAATTTTTCTGAAGAGGAAACTATACACTTTACGCATGGCGGAATCCACTTAGGTGATGGAGCACTTAAATACTTTAAATATTCTATTTTCCTAACTCACATCATTGGGGCATACAATAGAGATAAGTGAACGTGCAGAATTTCTACTCCAAAGTCTATCAGATTCGTATGATCAACTCATCATCAATATAACAAACAACACAAGCACTCTAGTCTTCGACAATATTGCAGTTGCTATTATGGAAGAAGAGAGTCGGCGCAAAAGTAAGGAAGACAGGCTGGCAAATTCGCAACAAGCGGAGGCCTTGACGGTGATGAGAGGAAGATCAATGGAACATGGCTCAAGTGGGAGTCATAGTCTTTGTAGATCAAAATCCAGGAGAAAGAAGAATTTCAAATGCCACAATTGTGGCAAGAAAGGGCACCTGAAGAAGGATTGTTGGAATATAAATAAGAAAGATTCTATTACTCAAGGAAATGCGGCAAATACTTCAAATGATGGAGGTGCAATGGTCTGTAAAGCAGCAATGACTATGGGAGGTAAGAGAAGACTTGTTGATGTATGGCTTCTCGATTCAGCAGCTACTTTTCATATAACCTCTCGAAGAGGATGGTTCCATCAGTATGAATCTGTCTCTAAGGGATCTGTGTATAGCTGTAATGATCAAGCTCTGAAGATCGTTGGTATCGACATCAAGTTAAAGATGTATGATGGGACAACTCAGATTATTGAAAAAGTGAGACATGTGGAGGGCCTAAAGAAGAATTTGTTGTCTGTAGGACAACTGGATGATCTCGGTTTCAGATTTGAGATTCAAAACAAGATCATGAAAGTGATTAAAGGAGCGTTGGTATTTATGAAAGTAGAGAAGATTGTTGTAAATCTATACATACTGAAGGGAATAACTTTGCAAGAAGGAGAGGCATCTATTATGGTGACTAGTCCACATGATAAATCTGCAATGACGTGGCATAAAAAGCTTGGACATATGTCAGAACAAGGAATGAAGATACTTGTAGAGAAGAATCTACTTCCAGGTCTCACAAAGGTATCACTACCCTTATGTGAGCATTGCATTGTGAGTAAGCAGCATCGATTGAAGTTCAACACATCAAAGTTCAGAAACAAAGAAATTCTAGAATTGATTCACTCTGATGTATGGCAGGCACCAATTACGTCCCTAAGAGGAACAAATTTCTTTGTATCATTCATTGATGATTATTTAAGGAGATGTTGGGTGTTTCCTATCAAGAGAAAGGCAGATGTGCTTCCAACTTTCAAATTTTACAAAGCGTGGGTAGAACTCGAATCTGGTAAAAAGATCAAGTGTTTGCGCTCAGATAATGGAGGCAAATATACTGATAAAGAATTTGATGAATTCTACAAGTAAGAAGGCATCAAAAAATAGTTCACGATGTCATACACTCCCCAATAAAATGGAGTAGCAGAGTAGATGAATAGAACTCTATCGGAAAGAACAAGAGCGATGTTGAGAACTTCAAGCTTAGATAAGAAATTTTGGGCAGAAGCAGTCAATACCGCCTGTTATGTGGTGAATCGAGCTCCATCAACTTCAATTGACCTAAAGACACCGATGGAGATGTGGATTGGTAAACCAGTGGATTATTCCAACCTCCATATATTTGGAAGTCCTGCTTATGTGATGTTCAATGCCCAAGAAACTATGAAGTTAGATCTAAAATCCAGAAGATGTATTTTCTTGGGATATGTTGAAGGAGTAAAGGGGTATCGTCTATGGGATCCCACTACCCACAAGATTGTTATCAGTAGAGAAGTTATTTTCTTAGAAGATAATGAGCAAGAGCAAACAGAAGATATTAGCACTTCAAAAGAGAATTCAGAGACTACAATAGTACAAGTGGAAAGGAAATTTGATCAAAATGATTTTTCTGAAGCCCCACTAGAGCACAAGGAGCAAGAACCGATCGAATCTAATGTTTCAAATACTCAGAGATCAACTCGCACAAGAAGAGCACCGAGCTGGCACTCAGATTATATTATGTAGATCAATATTCTCCTGTGGTTCGATTCACCACAGTTCGAGTAGTTCTGGCGATGTGTGTTACATTTGACTTGCATCTTGAGCAATTAGATGCGAAAACTACATTTTTTCGTGGAGATCTTGAAGAAGAAATTTATATGCTCCAGCCAGAAGGTTTCAATAAAAAAGGGAAAGAGAACTTGATTCACAGGTTGAACAAGTCTCTATATGGTATAAAGCAGGCACCAAGGTGTTGGTATAAGAGATTTGATTCCTTCATCATAAGCCTTGGATATAGCAGACTGAATGCAGACCCTTGTGCATATTTTAAGAGGTTTGAGAAAGATGATTTTATAGTCTTGCTATTGTATGTAGACGATGTGTTAGTAGCAGGCCCCAATAATGATCATATCAAAGAATTGAAGGCATAGTTGGCTAGGGAATTTCAAATGAAGGACTTGGGACCAACAAACAAGATTTTAGGGATGCAAGTTCACTGAGAAGGAAATAATAAGAAGATTTGGAATTCTCAGAAGAATTATTTGAAGAAGATCTTGCGGCGATTCAACATGCAAGATTGTGAGTTAATTTATACCACTGTTCCTGTTAATTTCAAGTTATCCTTAAGTATGAGTCCTAGTAATGAAGAAGAGAGGATGGCGATGTCTTGAGTACTGTATGCATCAGCAGTGGGAAGCTTAATGTTCGCTATGATTTGTACAAGACCAGAAATTGCACATGCAATGGGAGTAGTTAGTTGATACATGGCTAATCCTGGTCGAGAGCATTGGAATACTATTAATCCCCAAATTTTTTTTAAGGAATAAGCATGATTAGATTAATTTTGGAATATTAGTAGTTTGTTTATGTTGGGATTAACTAGTTGTTATGTGAATAAGGTTTGTGAAGTGGGTTAAATTGAATTTAAGTGTTAAGGTAGTAAGTTTGTATAAGGGGTAG
>JAOTBA010000204.1:10482758-10495612 GCA_025629845.1 Erythroxylum squamatum
GTCCGTTAAACGGACATGTGTGTCCGCTTAACGGACACTCTCGGGTCTAGGAGGGTGCTTTTCCAGTATCTGTCCGTCAAACGGACAGACGTGTCCGTTTAACGGACACAGCCTTTTTCTTGATTTTTCTCCTTTGACCTCCCAAATGCCATACTTTCTTCTTGGAGTCTTCTCGGAAGTTGCATAGCTTAGCATTTTCCTTGCACTCAATCTTGACTAGCTTTAATTCGGCATCTTCAAGCGGGGTTCTGGCTCTTTTTCCCAAAATCACACATTTGTACCTACCAAGCAAGACATTCAAAATGTGAGCGAATTAACTAAATAAAACATCAAATCCGCGAGGAAATAAGTCAGAATTTATCCAATTCAGTCCACAAATAACTATATAAATTCGACTTATCAGTAAGCAATGATGCCAATATCTGGTAACCATTCAATAACATTATTAGTGTTGAAGGGAGCTATGTTATGATCTAGTTGGATATTCATGGTAGAGAAGGTTGGGGTAATATTATTTGTTGTTTGGTGAAATCTAGTTAAGTAGTTACGAGATTTGAAATACAGAAAGTGACAATGAGCAATAATATGTCCCCATTTCCAATAATTAACAATAGGTAGGTTATTTATTATTAAAATTGGGCTTAAGATAAGATGAGTTATGTTGGGTTTGGGTTTGAAATTGGGAATAGGCTAGAGTATAAATAAGTGAGGGTTGATATGGTTGGGCTTCATTAAACTGTATAGGTCTAGATGAGTTTTATAAATTTTATGGTTTAATAAAATTTTTAGCTCGTCAATTTTGATGCCCATAAGAATTTCGCTAGGAAGTGAGTGTCATAATCTTCGTGTTCTTACCATATGAGCTATAGGTGGAGCGATTGTTGCTGGAGAAGGCAAAAAAGGCTGAATCTGATGGAGGTGGCACGTTAAAGGAGATCAGCTGCTATTTATGGAGCAGAAGTTTCGCTTTGAGTTCTACAAAGGTGATTCCTGTGTTGTGATTTTCTATAAGTATTATAAATGACTCGAAATCTTCACGTACTCCATTAAGTGAAGAGGATGAGGTCTTCATTCAATATTGAATTTACGATGAGTTCTTCTGTAGTAGTGGACACGACATTGAGGTAGTCGATAATAGTGCTAGACCCTTTTTTCAAAGTGTGAAGCTTCTGGTAGAGGAGAGATTTTTCAGACACTGATTGTTCAATTAAGTTCTCTTTAAGTCTTACTCAGAGATTGCGAGTCATGTTATGCCTGAGTACAAGTTATATAGTTAAGCTATAGAGTGATCTAGTGAGGAAGTAGTAAACTAACTGGTCAACTTTCTTCCATTTGATGTATTCAATGGATTAGGAGTCTGAGTTTTCTTGTAGGGGTGAAATGTTCCCATCAACATAACCAATGAGATCTAAGGTAATTAGAATAGCTCGTATTTGATTTCTCCATACTAAGTAATTTGTAGAATCTAGCGTGTAGCTAAAAATTTATGAATTGGTTGAATGGCAATGAAGGTAGACTATTTTCTAACATGTTTGTATTTGTGGAATTGCCTTCTTGCTGTGTTGAATCTATTGGTATTTGGTGTTTAATTTCTTGGTTATGATATGTTGTTAATTTTCATTGAGATAGGGATTATGAGATTATCTGCTAAATTTAGACTCTAATAACATGATAAAACAAAAATAGAAGGAAAAGGTGTTGTGTTTGATAATTAATCAACAGAGTAACCAAGTGTAAAACAATGATATTGTGTAGTAGTTAAGATTCCGAGATGTTATCACTTCTTAATAGAAGTCACGTATTTATTAAATCCATAATGTTATCATAAATAAGTATGAGTTGTCTTGCATTTTTTATGTAAGTATCAAAACGTTTACTTTTTATGACTTTAAGAGATCTATACATTGAAAAAGATGTAGAAAGATCTTACTAATATCATTTATATGACCTTTATAAAGGATGATTGAAAGTTTTAGTAGTTTGTTCAAAAGACGATAAGCTTATTCAAAATTTCAAGCTACTTACACAAATACAAATGGATAACAAAATAAATATTATTTTGCATTATGTTCATTTTATACAAATTTATAGTTGATCTTAAACCGATCGATAAAGTATGTATTATATTTAGCATGTGGTATTATAACAGTTTTATGATTGCTTGAATCAAACGAATATTGTTTTAATTTCTCCATAAGAAATTAGAGAAAGTAATACATTGTTGTTTTAACAAATATTAGATTCATTTCTAAATTGGTTTTTATATGAAAATATATATTTTACATTTTGTAGTGATTTTCCAATGAAAAATTATTAGAATATTGAGAAACATGACCATAAATTACCTATTCCAGTGACTAGATAGAAAACCAAGTAGATGCACACCAACCGCTTAATGCATGTCTTGTGTACAGAGACAATTAGAGCATGTGGAACAGAGGCATAGAAGGTAATGGTAGGAGTTATTTTAGTCGCTAACATTAAATATGCAGTTTTTGTTTCAGGTCATCAAAAGGAAATATCTTCAAATTCAAGCAGATGGAATACAACCATATCCACAAGCAAACCATTCCAAGTCAATTCAGAAAAGAGTTGGAGATCTTCAACATTCCATAGATCATCAAAATAGTAGAAAACAAGAAGATCAATATGTAACATATCAGAAGGTACACCCTTTGGACCTTGCAAAAGGAGTAGAGGAACAATCGGAGGTATGACAGAGAAGGATGGAGAGTCTTCTAAGGTGCTGAACAAAAAGAGGTAAAGGTGCTCTACAAAGACGTTTCAATACTATTTGCAGTTCGTTGTTATCAAGGAAAGGTACAAAATAGATGAGTTTATCTGATTAAGTTGGTGTGTGAGTTAGCCGAAACATTTGTAAGGGAGTTCGATGACTTCTAAGCAGAATGGGCATGTATGTGTGAAGCAAATGGAGAAGTAGTATTTCTATTTTTGCTAAGCTTGTTTCCTTTCGGGGAAGATGATTGTAGAGAGGTGGGGTTCAATAAGAGATATCAGGAACTTGAAAGAGCAACTCTAAGAGTGCAGTAAACAAAGAGGACAAATCGTAAAGGTAAGATATTGGGTAAGGAACTCGAGTTGACTGAGAAAGCTAACAATTCCAGAAGGTTTCATACGTCTAGAGAAGAATGGGACAGAGAAATAATGGATGTAAGGATCAAGAAGACAGGCAATAAGTGCAGCATGCAGCTAAGGAAGTTCATACAACAAGGAAAAGTTGTCCTTGTAAACACTGTACTCAAGCAATAGATATTGGTAGGCTTTGGAAATTTCAGGTGTTATCATGACTGTTTTAGGGTGGGTTAATTCCCTTGGTATTGGTATGAGATTGGTCTTTTGTACAATCTCTGCCTATGTACATACACCCTTATTTTCATAATTTATTATATCTCTAATTTATAAAAAAAAAAACATGTGTCTTGTGTGTGTTAAGCACGTGTTATAAGCGTCCTATATGTGTGTGCACCATAAGGTTAGGGCATATGTCGACGCCTATTGCAAACACACTATAAGGATAAGAATGCATCTTTGTGTGTTAAGTATGTGAGCTTCAAACATTTCATGTCTTTGGACAATACAAAATCTACCATGCGCATGCTAGCGTCATCATACTATAGGACATCAAATTTAAGAGTTTATAAAATTATACAATGGCCCTTAAATTATCTTATAAAATCTAAGATCTTGTAGATGAATAAAGTTGATTTTTTATTTTTTTACTTTATTACATTTGTAATAATTAAGATCTAACTCCACAGAAGTCTACATAAAAGTTTTTCTAAGACTATTATCGAGTGAATTCTCATCCAATTGACTTGAAATAAAGGAGACAAATATACTTTTATTATCTTTTATATTTATAAAATTGTTGTATATTGCATGATTTAACACTTTTGAAGACATTTATATTGTGAATTCTCAAATCAAGATTATTGATAATATGTTTTAGTATCGTTATATGACAATACACGTGTACAAAAATATTCATTCAGTTATAAGTTTATCATAGGCTTATGCTTATGCAAAAAATTGCATACATGTATATCTCTTATGCTTATGAAAATTTTAAATGCAGTTAAGAATTTAATCATTTCATAGGCCTTTCTAGTTAGTATTTGAATTCTTTTACTTATATGTTATGAGATTATAATTTTGTATGTGATTATTTTTTTCCATGATTGTTAACTTTATATAAAAATTTAAGAAGTTCATAAAGGTATTTGACAGAGAATGACCATTGCTTATAGTGTAACACTTTTGAAATAACTATATTTTGTGAGTTACATTAGGGCAAGGGGAGTAAAAGAATATAACATCAAGATGATTATTGATGGATAAACTCAAAGCCCTAAATATAATCATTCTTAATACATATATTGTTCAACAAACTCTTAATATAGTTCCATCAAAGTTTAGTATTCCTGTTATTACCTACAACTCAAAAGATAAAGTTTAAGATATTGATTATCTTATTACTTATTAAGTAGTAGAGGAATAAATTAAATAATATAACGTAAACAATCTTTGTAACAACTAAACCAAAACCTAAAACTAAACTTAAAAATCCCAAAGGTAAGGCTCCTAAAAATCCTTTGTTCCAAGAATTAGGACAAAACATTGGTTTAAGGAATCTTGGGGATATCATAAAGAATATGATATGCTTCTTTTGTAAGAAGAAAGGCCATAAAGAATAAGATTACATAAAATATAAGGTTTGGAAAGGAAAATGGAAACTATCAAGTAATTCTTTGGAGTTTATCATTTATGATTCTAATGTTGCTATAACTATACTAAGTTCCTGTTGTCTAGATAATGAGGTTTCTAATCATATTACTTTTATAATGTAAGGACTCACATCAAGAGATAAGCAATCAAGGATGAATAAAAATTTATGTTTTTTTAAAAATAAAATTTATGGTTAGCAATAACAAAATAGATGTAAATTTTTTGTAAGACTTATTTGTCTAAACATTGACATTAGACTTAAAATTATTTTGAATAGCATATTCTATATGTCATCTTTTAGGTGAAATTTAATTTATATATCTACTATCAATAGAGAACATTATATTTTTTGTAACTAATAACTCTAATGTACATTTATCTTTTAATGTAAAACATATTGGTACGATTTTTTTAATCATATAACTTGTATATAATGTGTTGACTTATGATGAAATCCATGTTTCTTTATATATTATCAAAAAGATTGTTAGTAAAGACTTATAATAAAGGAAAATGTATTCATATTGTGACATAAAATATTAGGTCACATTTAAAGCCATATATTGATTGTTTTAGAGGCAAGTTAACCAAAATAAAACAAAAGAGGTCAACTTCCAATTCCAATTTTTTAGAAAATATTTATACTAATGTATATGGTTCTTATTCACCTAACATTTATGGTTCCATATACTTTTTGGCTTTTATTGATTATTATTCTTGATATAGATATGTGTTATTGATTAAAATATGGGAACTAACTAAAAAATCAATTAGGATTATCATGTTTGATTGTGAGGTAAGTATTATGACAAACATAAGGTTTTTGAATAATAAAAGGTTTGTTTCCTAAATACTTGAAAACTTGTTAACTAGTAGCTCAGTTTACTATACCAAATAGTATTGAATAGAAAGTTATTGATAAAAGGTAGAATAATACCTTAAAAGATATGATGAAGAGCATGAATAGTAGGACTGTGCTTCTATATATCTTTAGGATAAGGATATTAAGATTGCTTGTTATATTCTAAAAAGAGTCCCATTCACTACCCAAAACATCTTTTAAGCTAAGGGAAGTTTGGAAACCTAGTGTCACTCATCTTCGAGTTTAGGATTGCCCCACCAAGGTACATTTGTATAATCTTTCTAAAACAAATTATATTCGTATTCTACTTGTTACTATTTTGTAAGATATTTAAATCACTCTAAAGGCTCCATTTTCTACTGTATAAAAAGAGGATATATAATTATGAAATCACAAACAATTAAATTTATAAAATATGGTGTGTGTGGTAAGGTTGATCCTTCTCACATTTGAGAGGATAACAAAGTTAATACTACTGTGGTTTCACATCCTTCATAAATTTAGTTAGGGTTCAGTGGACTTTGTACCTAGTGCCACTCTAGTATAAGATTAGAAACCAATACAATTAAATAATAAGGTTTATGTGGCACAGTGTTCATATTAAACATGTTCGATTAAAGAGATCCGATAGGGTAAGGAGGCTTGCTATATCATCTAATTATACAATTTATCTTATCGAGGATGATTATAGTATTTGACATATTATTGATCCAATTACCCTTTTAGATGTCATTTTTGGTCCTCATGTAGATTTATAGTGGGATATAATGAGAGATGAAATGAAATCCATAAAGCACAATCAGGTAGGAAGTTCGTGGCAAACATCTTTTGTCCAATCATTTTAACATGAAATATCTTAGTGAAGCATCTTTTATCCTTATTATTCAAATTTATCAAGACAGATCTCAAAACTTATTAGTTCTCTCTTCAAGAGTATATATTATGTGCGTATTGTAAGGATTTAATATGAAAAATTATAAACCTTGTGCATCATCGATCTGTATATAGAAAGCAATTATCTTTGGCACAATTTCCAAGGAACGAAGTTAAAAAGAGGTTATGAAGAATATTCTATATCTTAATGTAGTTGTCAACTTGATATATACGTAAGTTTATACTAGACTAAATATTACATTATTATTAGACTATTGGGTAGATATTTATCTAACCAAGGTCTAAACCAACATAATGTAATTAAATAAATTTTGAGATATCTTCAAGTTACAAAGAATTATATATTAAACATAAAGCAAGTTGATAAAACAAATATGAATGAGCATATAGATTCTAACTTTGTTATGTGTTCAGGTTATAGAAAGTCTACATCAGGTTACATCTTTATGTTAGTAGATATAGTTGTTTATAAAAAAGGATTTAAATTGACATTTGTGACCTCTTTGATTATGAATGTTAAGTTTGTTGCATGTTATATGCTGTTTGATTAAGAAATTTAATTTTTGAATTGTTTGTGTTTAATTCACATAATCTTTTTACATTAGTATTTTGTAATAATAATTAGATACCACATAGTTTGAAGGTCAAATACTTGACTATAAAGAAATTTGTATATAAAGGTGACACAACAACAAAATTTATTTTGATCAAGTATATATTAAATGATCCTTTGATTAATGGGCTTTGCTATAATATTTTTTATAAATATAATTATAGTAGGAGTATTTTGGAACTAGTACTATTGGTTATATATTGATGATTGTTATTTCATTTTCAATCATACAAATTATTTTTCACTGATATAACATAGGTGAAAGTATTAAGATTTGTGTTAATCTTAAGCATACTATAATTCATTAGGCATATTTATAGCTTGACCTAGATCATATATCTCCTGACACATTTAGTTATCTTAAATACTAATGAGTTTATGAGATATATGGGATGTTATCTTTAATCCCATAAAGGTTTTTTTGAATTTAGAATAGCACCACTGTAAGAGAAAGCACATTTTTCTATTTTAAATTAGCACTAAAGTTTCGACAAATCAAGTTGAAAAATGAAACATTGATGCATTATGGATTATTCAAGTAACATTGTTATTTGTCATACTTTATTTTCTCATTCATGCTAACTAGATAATTATATATGCATGACGGTATTGAATCAATATCCCATATGACTCATGGTTATGATATCTTTCAATATCGAAAGCCTTACCAGACCAAATGATAAATTTGGATTTTCTTTGGTTAAATATTTTATAAAGATCAACCAATATGGTATCATTTTTGTTCTCTTAACCTTTATCATTTTAATTATAAATATAACAATTAATATTTGCCGAAGAAGGAGAATTTTTTTTCTTTATTAGACATTTATTAATTATTTTTTAAAATTAAGGCTAAAACATTAAAATTTGATTCTTACAAAAACAATAAAGTAATTCAATAAATGATTTAATTGAAGAGGGAAGAAAATGACATCTTATCAATATGGATCATATATTTATTTGACCATTGTTAGAGAGACCTAATAAGGTTACTATAAATAATTACTAAATCTTTTACATTTATTTAAGTAAGCTTTACATGTATCTAATTTTCTTTGATTTGTTAAGAGGTTTGTGCATTAAAAATGTGAAGAAAAATATTGTTAACATGATTTCTACAAACTTTTGTAAAGGATGTTCAACAATTTCAACTTGTTAAAAAATAGATAATGGTAAACAAGATTTTTAAATATTTATTCAAGCATAAATGAATAGCAAAATATGCATATTTTTTATTATTTCTATTTATATAAATTTATGATTAATAGTAAACCAATCAATAAAGTTTATATTATATTTAAGACATAACTTACCTTGACAACTATATGCATCACCATTAGGAACTCTCTGTAATCAACTCAAACTCTGATGGGGCATGATGTGCAGGGATAAAGCTTCAAACTGCATTGGAAGATAAACTAATGTCCCCGAACTATTGATACAGCGCGAGCACGGAAAGTAACGAAGAGAATATGTTGTGTGATGGAGTTGTTAAAAGCCGGTGGTCACTTGACACAAAAGATATGAGAAATAAGGCAGCAAATTACAATAACAAAAAGAAATTTAACTAGTAAATGATGCCCAGAAAACATACAGCGACGTGCATTAGTTTTGTTTCATGTCATTGTAATAAGTGTTAGATCATAGATGGCCCATGTATTGAAGATTTTAAGTCAGGTTTTGTCCACGCCGATAAGGAAGGTGATACTGTGCCTACGTCCGCTCCTTTTTCGGTCATGTAAAGCGTTTTCATATAGGATAAATAAACATCATATTTGAGCTGTACAAGTTAATCGACTCATATGATTTGAACTGGAAACTATTTGGTAGTGGAGAAGATGAGATTGGCGTCATGGATGAGAGCTGACATGCAGATTTAAAACTATAAATGCATAGATATAATTAAGACGAAAAGAACTCAAGACAAGTGACCTTAGCTAGTGGGAATTAACTTATGAGGAGTGGACATAATTTAATGATTGGTGAAAGCGCTGTTTAACCACCTCAATGTCATCATCAACTAAAAATCACAAGTTTATCGAAGTGACATGCCCCTTCATCTGTTCAAGGAACTAAACAAAATATCAACTTGTTAAATAAAAGAGCAACCCAATTAACCCAGGGCGCAGGTGAATTTGTATGGGATTTTTCTGACTTAAGTGAGGTCGCGGGTTCGAACCCCTCTCATATATGTAGTCGTTTAAAATTTGGGGTCAGAGCTTTGCCTCCTGCAAGAGACCTAACCGGCTCAAGCGGGGATAAGTCTGTATGTGGATGGCTTAAAGATGCCTTTCCATAGTTGGGACCCGCCTAGAACAGCTCGTGGGTAACCCAAAAAAAAAAGATCAACCCAATTCTTTGTGATTATGCTCACCTTATGTATATGTCTATACTTAAATATCAAATGAAATAATTATATGATCATTTAATATAATTTTTTGTATTTTAACAATCGATACATAAATAATTAAACATATTAGAATATCTAAATTAATAATATAATTGTTGTTCTTGATATTTTTAGAATCACTAAAATTATATAGGGATGATCCAACTCCTTTTTTAGTTCTCACTATATAATCTTAACTTTATATAAGTCACTTATATAGAATTACTAACAAAAGAGATCCAAATTTGGTAATTAAATGATCAAACCTTATTATAAAGATTTCATAATAACCTTATACAATAATTATATCATACCCAATAAATATGTCGAGAATATCAAGTTCAAAACATATTCATAAATATAATAATGGACTTACAGGTCTTTATTTGACCCTATTGTAAAACAAAATACTAATTGATTGTAAATTATATAAAAAGAATCTAACAGTCTTTCACTTGAGTAAATCTAATTAAGATATCATATTTTCTTTGAAAATATTTTGAAAATAGCTCAATTAAGTAAAATAACAAAGTTAATCAGTTTATATATATATAATTTTGAAAAATATCTTAGCATAAAGAACTTAATTAAATGAACTATTCATACTGAATTATTGAAGTTATATGTTTTAGTCAACATATAGCTCTATATAATTACAAGTTTAAACAACTCACTAATTGAACTCTTTGGTGTAATACTAATGTAGTGTGACTTGCATATGTGATCCATAAAATTATAATCCATATATATCTATATTAGTTCAGTATTAAACTCACATTCTGGTCTGAAAACACGAACCATAATCCCTAGAAAAGACTATCAAGTTCAAAAAAAGAACAATGACCAAAAGATGACTCACTCCATAAATATTCATTGACCACTATGACCAATCAAGGAATAAATCATCAGGTTCCATAAAGAATCTATTAACATATCTTGAGATAAAAAAATACAAATACATAGACGATAAGATAGTAATATGCTTGTATCCCAAATATCACAATACATCAAACAAATACAAAATTCATAATTTACTAATCTCATGCACTATAAGTATGTAACATAACAACTAACTCTTAATACATCAAAATATCATAAAATGACATAATACTTGTATTGCCTATATGTCTATAAAAATTAGTAGGTCTAAGTCTCTTAGTCAATAAATTAGCTAACATGCTTGTGGTGAAAAATATATTGATAAACTACATCACCATCATCAACCCATCCTTGAACTTAAAGTATTTAAGCTCAACGTATTTGGCACCACCAGCATTATTTTTATTCTTAAGAAAGTACAACTGATGAGTTATCACATTGAACCATGATAGCCCTAGAAATTGAATCAACAATCTTAAACTCTTTTAATAAAATTCTTCAATCACTTGGCATGCACTCATACATCATAATAAGTTATAATCTCAACTTCTATAATTGAAGTCACCAGAAAATAGTGTTTAGATCTCTTGTAAGATACAAATTCTCAAACTAAAATAAAATGTAACATATCGTAGACTTCTTATCCTTAGAACATCCACCAAGATCAACATTAACATATCTAATAATCTTTAAATTTTCTACATGTTTTTTTTTAGAAAGTAAAGAATTGTATTAATAATAGGATGTCCCACACGTGAACACCTAAACAAACAAGAAACTATAAGGTAACTACAAGGTTTAAGCTTACATCAATATCTTCAAACAGAACAATGACAACGTTTAGACATAAACAAAATATGGGATAAGCTTAGATCACGTCTTACCCCATTTGCCCAACCTTACCAAATTAGGGATTGGGTGACTGGTGATCGCTGAGTTCCCGATGAGGTGCTTCAACCGATGGATGATTTCTAGAGGATTCTCTTGAACTTCATCTCTATTATTGGTTTTGAAGCTATTCTCATATTGGTTGGAGTGTTCAGAGCCTGCAGACGTGCGCTACCAATCAAAAGGGGAAAAACTCCTCTTTCCTAGTTATATACTTTCAAAGTTTATCGATCTACTATTTTAAGAGATAGTTAACCCCTTCTGTATATTAATGGATTCTCCAAAAAGAGGCTAGATTAGGACAAACTCTTTCTGACCTAATAGTATAAAGGAGTTTCTCTCTAATTGCACCAATAGGAGAGTAGAGAACTCATTTCTGGAACATGCATGTTCTAAAAACATCCGATGTTTCTCTCTTGCCAAATCTCCTTAATGGAGGAGGTGAAGGAGATGATATAAATCTATTTGTCGTATCTAGGAGAATGGTTCAACTTTAGAAGTCAATCAAGAGTTTCCTTGAAGGTTGTACCTGCATCAGAAATAAGACATAACTCTTGAATCTTCTCCCATATAAACTGGGAAAAGGGACAGAGGAAAAATAGGTGATTGCTTGATTCTTCCTCTATCTCACAGAGGACACAGGTAGAATCGAAAGTAATATAATGCATTCCGTCCATTATGCTCAGGTTATTTAGCACAGTAAGCCATAGAAGAATGGAGTAGCTAGGCATGAGTGACTTGTGCTAAATGATAGGAAACCATATCTGTCTTGAATTGTTCTGATTCTGTCAATTTCTGAATTTTGCAATGTTGAAGGTGTTTGGAGGTAGATTGAAGCATTGGAATCTATCCTCTCTACCTAAGTTAGGGTGGTAATTAGAAGTGAGGTACTACAATTTCGATGGAATGTTCCATTGGCCTTTAGAATGATGGAATGTACTTTCAAGTTGATAGGAAATCTGCTCCAAAATTGAAAATTTTGAGGAAATCTAGTTAGGGGGCCTTTACCAGTCCAATTATCAAACCATAAATAAGTCTTTTCACCATTTCCAGCCTTACAAAACACCAAAGTTTTTAAAATGGGTCTTAACTTCAAAAGTTGAATCAAAGACCAAGAAAAGGAAGGTTTTAGAGGAATAGAACAAAGGCTAGATCCTTTAAGGATATAGCTATGAAACCATCAAATCCATAGAGATTTCTTATCTAATAGGATGTTCCATAGATTTTTGATCAATGCTGATATATTAAAAGTGGCAATAGAGATCAATCCTAATCCTCCCTCTTCTTTCCTTTTGCAAACTTCTGTCCATTTAACCTTAGTAAAGTGTCTATTCGAGTTTAAGTTTTCCCACATAAATTGTTGGGACCCGATCTCGAAAACCGGACCCCAACCGGAAAAACAGAAAACGAAAACGTGTTGCGTTGGAAACCCTAAGACTAACCATTCCGAAATCCGGTTTAAATTTTGTTTTTGTTTTGTTTTGTTTTGTTTTTCTTATTCAAAACATCTTTATTCCATCTTATACAAATCTTAACCAATCCAAACAAATCCATACAAATTCCCTTTTTGAAAATCATCTACA
>JAOTBA010000204.1:10495712-10509986 GCA_025629845.1 Erythroxylum squamatum
TATACTCTTTATTTAATTTGATTAAATTGTTTTGTGTGTGTTAATTCCGTGATTTTATTGTAGAACTCTACGAAGAACTTTAAAGATCTATTCAACCCCCCTTCTAGATCGTTTACATTAAGTCCGTTAACAATTGTTTGGAATCGTCAAAACATCTGATCAATAGTCTTATCATCTTTCATCTTAAACAGCTCACTGATGAATAAGAATACTAATCTTGGTTTCTTTCACCTGATTTGTGAATTCATGTGCAATGGATAATGTGTCCCATATTTCCTTTGTAGATTCGCATCCATGAACCTTATCATATTCACTTCTGCTTAGAGCATAACTTAAAAAAAACTTGGCCTTTGAGTTTAACTGAAAGCGAACTTTTTGATCAGCTGACCATTTATCACGAGAGATGCTATTGCCTTCATCGTCTATTGGTGTATATGGACCATTCTCAATGATATCCCAAAGATCTATATGTGTGGATTCTATAAAGAACCTCATCCTGTCCTTCCAATAATGATAATCTTCACCATTGAATGCAGGGGGTCTTGTGACTGAGGCACCTTCGCCTATAAAAACATGTGATTCATCCATGGGTCGTTGTCCTCACTTTGTAACAGTGTTTCTTGGAAACCTTGCTCTGATACCAGCTGAAGTAAATCTCTTGTTGATATAGAAATCACGTATAATATATACAATACACAAGAAGGGGGGTTGAATTGTGTTAAATTGTCAAAGATTTTAATCTTCAAAAACTTCTTGAATTTCTTTACGAATTCAAATGATTACAAAACAATTCAGTTAAATCAATGAGTAATGTAGTCACAAAAATTATTATCTATTCTTCTAACAACAAGAAAATTAAAGAGATAGGGTTAGAAAGAATGACACCGCGATTTATACTGGTTCACCCTTAACCTTGGGTTACGTCCAGTCCTCAGAGTTTGTCTGAGATTTCACTATACTCTTCAACGTTACAAGTATTTTTTCTACACTTGCAGAGCCTCTTCAAGTCTCTCTTACAAAGTATTCTTTATCTGCTTTCTTAACCTCTCCAGGCTCTAGCCTTTCTTTCTCTTGGAAAGATATTGTTTGAGCTTCACGTTACATATGTGTTTGCTCTCTTTTTTTTTTGCACTTTATTACAGAGTTTCTCTAAGTATTGTACAATCAGATTTTCTCTCTTGTATTGTATGTAGTTATCTATTTTTTTATGACTATACCTAGTATTTATAGCCTAAATCTTTAACTATCCTCTTGAGAGATCTGCCTTTTGAATCTTCTAAAAACCATTATTAGTTGAGTCCTGCAACTAACTCCAACTAACTAATTGACTGACGTTCTAGAATATTTTTCATCTTCATCGTCTAGTACTATGCTTCTTCTAGTGTTATGCTTCGTCTGGTGTCACACTTTCGTCTGGTCTATCTAAGATGCTTTGTCGTAATCAACTTTTAACTATCATCTTGAGTTGGCCTTCTGTATCTTCTTATGTTGACCATCTTGATCTTCTCATGTTGACCGTCTTGATCTTCTTATGTTAACCTTCTGTATCTTCTTATGTTGACTGTCTTGATCTTCTTGTGTTGACTATGAATCGTCTTAAGTTGATGATTTGTGTCACTTATATTTTTCTGCGCACTTAACAAACTCATCAAAACAGTTCACACACTTCTATGATTATTATTATTTGATTATCATCAAAATTAATAGTGAAGTAAAGTCTTCTTGACTTAACATCCTTGTGATTATGGAGATTCTATTTTCCATCATAGCAGCACTGGCAGCCAGAATGAAATGACTTTTTCTAAGGTTAACCTTTAAACTTGAAAGGTTTTTGAATAAAGATAGTATCGAGATGAGCAATTCAATAGATTTATCATAGGTCTTGGAAAAAAGCAACAAGTCATTCGCAAAGCATAAGTTAATAAACCCTACCCTCTTACATTTACTATGAATTTTGAAGTCTTTGATATTACTCACCTCCTAAAGAATCAATTGACTTAGGACCTCCATGCATATGATAAAGAGATAAGGGGATATGGGATCTCTTTTCTCAATCCTCTTGCAGTCTTAAAGATATCAGTTGGCATACCATTAACTAGATGGAGGAAGATGGAATGGTAATACAGGCCTTAACCCATCTGAAAAACACATTTGGGAATCCCAAGAGCCTTATGGTTTGAAGGATAAAATCCTATTCCACATGGTCAAAAACTTTCTTGAAATCCAATTTTATGATACAATTAAGTGGGCAATTCTTCCTCTGATACCATTTCATCAGTTCTTGGACAATAGAGATATTATCTCCAATCTTTCTACCATGTAAAAAGGCATTTTGATTATCAGAGATCAGTGAATCCAAGACTAACTTCAGCCTGTTTGCTAAGATCTTAGAAATTACATTGTAAAGGAAGTTGGTGTATGCAATAGGCCTGTAGTCGTCCAAGGAAGAAGAGCAAGAGGATTTGGGAATCAAACAAATATGAGTTTTATTGACTAATTTAATAGTATTCCCCTATATAAGAATTCTAGAATTGCTCTCTTTACCATAGGACTAGCTAGTAGACCATTTTTGGTTTCACGCATATAGAGCAACACTTTCTTTATTGCAACCCAATACTTAAGACCATGATTTATCAAATACCTGTCAAGAACAACAATTGCAAAGATAATATTAGGTTTACTGCATACCTTTGAATACACTAGACTTTTAAATATATTATTATAAGAAATAAAAATCATCTTTACTTTTTTTTACCTTATTCTTTCTCCCAATAATTTTAAAGTATACACAAAACTTTAAAATGCCAATCATATACAGGGCTAGAAACACAAACCATCTCCCGCTGATTTTAGAGTAAATATAAGAGTGATGTGTTTTGAAAAGAAAAAATGACCATCTAATAGAATTTTAGATATCACGATCATGATTTTTGCTTCTATTTATAAATAAAATTCCTCAATATACTAACTTGGTGTTCATTTCTCTTACTTAAAACCCTTGAATTGTTGTAGATACACCTCCTCCACTAGACCACTATTCAAGAAAGTTGTCTTCACATTTATCTGGTGAAACTCAAGATCAAAATAAATTGTTAAAGCTATAATGATCTTGAGTGAGTTCTTATTTAAGATGAGGGATAAAGTTTCATTATCGTCCACTCCTTTTTAAGTGAACCTCTTACTTATAAATCTTACTTTAAACTTCTAAATCTTTATTTTAGATCTCTCTTACTCTTAAACACCCACTTACAACATATGGGTTTAAATTTATTTGGAATATAAACTAACTCCTAAAGACCATTATTAACCATAGATTGTATCTCCACCTCTATAGTTGTCACCCATTTATCAAAATGATCACTCCTTATTGATTTTTCATAAGTAAGATAATCAAAATATCTCTTCTAAAACATAGTTGGTACTATGGTCTCTTATATATGGTACTATGGTCTCTTACATCAAAAAACAAAGTTAAAAAGTTTACATATAATTTTGAAAAATATATTAGCATAAAGAACTTAATTAAATGGACCATTTATAATGAATTATGGAAGTTAATATGTTGTAATCACACATAAGTCTTTATAATCATAAGTTTAAACAACTCACTAACTGAACTCTAATATATAGTGCGACTTGCATATGTGAAACATAAAATTATAACCCATATATTTTTACATCAATTCAACATTAAACTCACATTTTGGATTGAAAACACAAACCATAACCCCTAAAAAAGACTATCAAGTTCATACAAAGATCAATCGCCAAAAGATGGCTCACTCTATAAAGATACATTGACCACTAAGACCAATCAAGGAATAAATCATCTGTTTCCATAAAGAATCTATTATCTTGAGATTAAAAAAATTACAAATACATAGACAATAAGATAGTAATATGCCTGTATCTCAAATATCACAATACATTAAACAAATATAAAATCCATAATTTTTTTAATCTCATGTACTATAAAATACGTAACATGACTATTGACTCTTAATATATCAAAATATCATAAGGTGACAATACTTGTATTGCCTATATGTCTATACAAATTAGTAGGTTCAAGTGTCTTAGTCAACAAATTAGCTAATATGCTTATAGTGACAATATATTGACAAACTACATCACCATCATCAACTCATCCTTAAAACTTAAAGTACTTAAGCTTAACATATTTGGCACCACCAGTATTATTTTTATTCTTGAAAAAGTACAACTGGTGAGCTATCACAACGAATCATGTTAGCCCTAGAAATTAAACCAAGAATCATAAACTCTTTGATGAAATTCTTCAACTGCCTGGCATTCTCTCCTACCCTATAATAAGTTATAATGTTTTATATAATTGAAGTCCCTAGAACATAGTGTTTAGATCTCTTCTAAGATACAAATTATCTAATTAACATGAAAATGTAACATATAGTAGACTTCTTATCATTAGACATCCACCAAGGTTAATATTAATATATTTATTAATCTTTAAATTTTCTACATGCTTGCAAACTAGTTTACCATCTTTGGTTTCGTGCATATAGGGCAACACTTCCTTTATTGTGACCCAATGCTCATGACCATGATTTTTCAAATACCTATCAAGAATAGCAGTTGCAAAGATAATGTTAGGTCTAATGCATACCTCTGAATACACTAGACTTCTAACTATACTATTATAAGAAATAAAACTCATCTCTACTTTCTTTACCTCATTCTTGCTCCCATTAAATTAAGAGTATACATATAAATTTAAAATGCCATCCATATAAAGGACTAGAAATAAAAACTAGCTCCCATTGAATTTGGACTATATATAGGGGTGAAGTGTTTTGAAAAAATAAGATGACCGTCTTATAGAATTTTAAATATCACTATCATGATGTTTGCTTCGATTTGTAAATCATCTTCCTAAATATGCTACCTTGGTGGTCATTTCTCTTACCTTAAAACCCTTGAATTGTTGTATGTACATCTCTCCCGTTAGACCATTACTCAAGAAAGTTATCTTAACATTCATCTGGTAAAACTTAAGATTAAAATGAATTATTAAAGTTGTAATGATCCTGAATGAGTTCTTATTTAAGACGAGGGATAAAGTTTCATTGTGGTTTACTCCTTTATAAGTGAACCTCTTACCCATCAGTCTTACTTTAAACTTCTAAATCTTTATTTTAAGATATTTTTTGGTCTTGAACACCCACTTATAACCTATGGGTTTAAATTTATCTGGAATATCGATTAACTTCTAAAGACCATTATTAACCATAGATTATATCTCCACCTTTGTAGTTGTCACCCATTTATCAAAATGATCACTCCATATTGCTTTTTCATAAGTAAGATGATCTAAATATCTTTTCTAAAACATAGTTGGTACTATCGTCTCTTATATATAAATAATCTTCAAAAGGTGCAGGCCTCAAAGCTCTTTATGATATATTAGATAGCTTCCATCATAAATTACTTAGTGACTTCTATGTTATCTCCAAAATTACGAGTTACAGTTGCTTTTAGTTTATCCCTGCATATCTTTGGAAGTACCTTAATAACTCCCCCATCAACATGGGTACTACTATTAGATTAGACTCTTTAACTACTTAAGCTCTTAATGATATCTAAGGGCAAACTTTAGTGCGCAAGGCTCCCCATTTTGTGAGGGTTAAGGACGGTCATCAATTGTACGCAACCTTCTCTTTATATTTTACAAAGAGGCTATTTCTGTGACTCGAACTTATGACCTTACGGTCACAAAAGAGTAACCTTACCAGTTTCTCTAAGGTTCGCCCTTAATGATATCTCTCTTACATTGTTATTTAGAAATTTTATAGCTAAAACCTTTATAATTTTTATATTATAACCAAGACAATAAAAAAAACCCTTTTGAATATTTATGATAGCTTAAAAAGAACCAAGAATTGTCCTAGGATCTAACTTCTTTTCTAATAGGTTATAAATTTTAATCTCAATTAGATAACCCCAAACTTTTAAATGGTTTTATCTAAGCTTCCTACCCATCAACAATAGAAAAAAAGTTTTGGAAACTAACTTACTAGGAATATGATTTACGATGTAAAATGATATCTTTAGTATCGCACCCTATAAATACCTAAGAATCAATGATCTCGCCATCATGCTCCTCACCACGTCTTTTGGCATATAATTGTGCCTCTTTACTAATCCATTTTCTTTAGGAGTACCTGACATAATGTACTATGTAACTATGTCTTAATCCTATAAAAACCTAACAAAATGTTCCTTCTCTTAACTTAAATCTCCATATCTGTTATAATATTCACCATCATGATCTGACTTAATAACCTTAATGGCCTAATGGCTATATCTCTAACATTCTTAACCCACCAGATGGCCTAATGGCTATATCTCTAACATTCTTAAAACTGTTGTTATTTTTCCATTTCTTGTTTTGATTCTTAAAATTTCTTTTATGTTTAAAGTATTTAATCATCAATTTCACATTTTCACCCTTATTATGCTTTGTCTTTTCTCTCCTTAGACATACATATATTAACTCATTCATTCTCTAAACCTCCTTTTTGGCATTATAAATTGTCTTTAAGGAGCTTAAGTCAAAAGTTAACGAATTCAACAAATGATGGATCAATAAGGAATCTTAATAAGGATTTAAAGCTAATTATCTTATTAGATATGAACGCATCTAGAAGCTTCATCATACCTTAGTGAAGTCATATGTATAAGTTAACTTATCTCAAAATTTTCACATGCAATGAATCTTTCCTTAAATATGTTATGACCTTTTGGTATTTTTCTAAACCAACAAATCACCCCTAAAGTTTGGCAAAATTGAGTTCTTTATCACCCTGAAGCATATTCACTCTTCCCACTTACAAAAGTGAACCTTATGCTCTACATTGCTCTTTTGTGTTATAGGAACAAGCTCATCATCAATAAGACGCATATCCAAAATTGTCAACCTTAAGACCAACTTTACATTAATCTTCTAAGCCTTATGTTTATTCCTAACTAAGTCTCAATAGGATAAATTAGATTGTTTTTGGCTACTATACTCATTGGATTATAATTAAGACATACTTTATAAGAAGTTAAACCAAAATTAAATTCACATCATAAATTCCCTTTAGGGTAGAATAAATAATTCAAACAAGTTTTAATAAATCAAGTAAGAAATAATGGTATAAACAATTATCCTCTTTAGGAAGACAGTAATTTATAAATCACATTATAACATTTATCACTCACCAAACTCATGCATGATTAAGATTACATATTTTGGAAGGTGATAAGATTCATTGAAATAGTGGAAACATATAAAAATGTGCCAAAATATAAGTTAAATATGCCTTTGTTTGATAAACGAATGGTCTACTAAATTATAGGTTTGGTCAACTGAGTATCCTTCTAAAAGAAACTTAATAGTTGTTTCCTTTAGGACCCTTGGAAGGGGCATCATCTAGAATTCTATAAATCATGAATCTCAAAAAGCCAAAGGGCCCAGTCGACAGGTGGAGCATTGTTCAAATTTTATAAATCATAAATCTTATTGAGTAAAAGGCCAATAATATATAAACTCACATCAATATCTATAATACATAAGAAATGATTTTATGAAAATCAAGTCACAAATTGATGACCAACCTAATTAGTGTGTTGGTCCCTAATGGCACATAAGAAGGAGGTGAATTAGATGTTAGTAAATTTAAAAAATTATTTTATATCTAATATATCCTATTTAACAAAGATCAACAGATGATGATGTAAGAAGATAATTCAATATAAATCAATCACACAATGATAAAGTAATTTAAAAAGTAAGAAGGGTAACTAATTTTATAGTGGTTTAATAAATAATCATTGCCTACATCTACTCTTTAAGACACTTCTTAGGATTTCACTAAAACTCTTCTTCTAACAAGGTGAAGATGAACCTTTTTACAATCAATCTTGTTTTTCTTTTTGTAAAGAGTAACCCTTTTAAGTCTTCTTTTAAGATAAAGAGTAAGAACTCAAATGAGCTTTACTTGCTTACTTTGAAAACTTAAAGGCTTACATACTTCACAATGCAACAAAATCATTAAAAATTCTTTAAAATGTGTTTGTAAAACACTCAAATATTTTTCCATATTAAATCATTTTAAAAAATATGTATTTATAGAATTTAAGAGATTAAACTAGCTGTTAGAGATAAAAATTAGTTGTTTCCAACAGTTAGCTCTAGTATTTTGGTTGACCACTATTGCATATAGAACGATCAATAAGTATTAATTAAAGAAATTAGTTGTTGTAAGCATTGGTTGAGCACTACTACATATTTATCGACCAATGTGCATCATATTGGGACATTAGTCGACTAATATACTCTATTGGCTTACCAATATAGTTGCAATAAACTTCTTTTTACAACTTTAACATGCATTGATTGACCACTAACCTATATTAGTTAACCAATACATCTAAAATCTTAATTTTATTATCTTCAAATCATCAAACTTATTTTTTTTCTGGATTTAACCTAAAGAATTCTCAAAATGTATTGAAAGAATGTTTTAAAGATTAAGATGATTTTTTTTTGGAAACTAATACCTTAATTCTTCTTGACAACTGAAAAGACTTAAGCAATGAATTAAAATGATGATACACTTGTATATGATGAGCCTCTAAATTTTCAAAGCAGCTATATAGAAATTATAACAATCGCTACAATTTTATTTAGAACCTTATTATTCTTCATCTTCCTTTATCTTGGTTTTATTCTTCACTTGAAAGAAGTTTTTTCCAACTTTTCTTTATTGTTTACTGGGATTGATCTTGATTTATGCATGAGTAAATAGCTTTCATATAAAAATGAATTCTTTTGTAATACTTATATTTTGTTATCATAAAAAGTATAGATTGAAACCTCCCTTGGTTAATAATCTATCCTTTTTTAATAATGAAAAATATTTTTATGATATCATAAAATCAATAATGAAATTATTATTTAAGCGTATGCGAATTTTTTATCTTAAAGCAATATGAACAATTAACTTGCCATAAATCTATGCATCACAAAAATTATTAATAGAGATTTAAGTCATTTAAGCATAAATAATATGATCAACAGTTGTATGAAGATTAAAGTCTCAGAAATAAATAACCAAACATATCTAATGGCCAATATCAATATCAAATACACATAATGAAAATTCAAGAAAATAATTGCTTCCTTGAATCTAATATCACTAAATTTCTCCCCCTCTTTGTAAAAAAAAGGAAATTAAATATCGACAAGAAAAAGGTGAGAGTGAATTAAAGTGAATAGCTCATAAAAGTGATGTATAAGTTAGAGAGCAAAGCTTTTAATCCAAAAATGGCTCGAAATAAATATTAAAAATATGTAATAATTCATAAAATATCACTCAAAGGCAAATGTAAGCACCAAAAGAGATCCAAATCAAATAGAACTCTCATCAATCATCCATAATTCTCTCCTAATTGTGAAAAACTTGTCTTTACTCATTAGTTTAATGAATATGTCAACTAATTAATGTAATGTATCAATAAATTCTAGTCAATATATCACATTAATAAATTATACCTCTATTCCCTATTTTTCTTATGACCAATAATAAAATGATATTTATTTTATATATACTTGGTTTTAGAATATGAATGGGATTCTTTATAAAGAAAATGGCACTGGTGTTATCATACATAATATGTATCTTTTGTAAGTTCCATGCTACAGTCTCTAAGTTATTATCTGAGCCAAAAATATTATGCACAAAAACTAACATTTGCCACATGTTTGGCTTCCATAATTGATTGTCCAACTGAATTTTATTTCTTAACAAACAATGAAAGCAATGCATTGCTTAGTAATGTGCAAGTATCAAATGTTCTCTTCTTATCTAAAAGGCTATTAACATATTCTACATCAAAATAACTAATTAAATAAAAGACTGTATTTTTAGGATACTAAAGTCGTAATAATATGGTACAATACAAATACCTAAGTATAAACTTAAAAGCTAAAAGATGGGACTTTTTGGATTTGATTGAATTCTAACATATAAACAAGCATAAAATATTATGTAAAGCTTACTTGTAGTAAGATAAAGTAAACTACCAATCATAATCGATACATTTTAACATCAATTTGCTTCTTTTTTTTCATCCTTATTCAACTTAGTTTGGATGCTTATAGGTTTCCCCAATGGCTTAGCTTGATCTATTTTAAAATGTTTAAGTAGTTCTTTAATGTGTTTGCTTGATTAATGAAGATGCCCTCCTTCATTTGTTTAGTTTGAAGTCCAAGAAAGAAGTTAAGCTTTCCAATTATGTTCATCTCAAATTCCTAACTCATATACTTAGAAGATTCTTTAGACATACTTTCATTAGTTGCACCAAAGATAATGTCATCAATATAAATTTGAACAATTAAAATGTCTTGTTTATCCTTTTTAATGAATAGAATTGTAAGGTCAAGTACTTAATACTAAGCTCTAAGAGCTTATTCAAAATCATATACTGTTTTGGAGATTTTATAAATATGGTTAGGTGCATAATGATTTTTAAAACCTAGTGATTGATCAATATAAACTTCTTTTTAAATAAATCCATTTAAAAAATGCTCTTTTAACATCTTTGAAACAATTTGAAATTCATGAATGATGTAAATATAAATAATATTATAATTGCCTTTGATCTAACTACTGCTGTAAAATTTCCTAAAAATATATGCCTTCCTCTTAATGATATCCTTTAGCACACTAATATAGCTTTTATCATTTTCTTAAAAAACAAATGTACTTAACCTATCCTACCAAGCTCTAAAAGCTTGTTTCAAACTATATAACTCTTTGAAGAGTTTATGATTATGGTTTAGTGCATCAAGATTTTTAGAACCTAGTAGTTGATCAATATAAACTTCTTATTGAATAAATCCATTTAAAGATGATTTTTTAACATTCATTTGATATAATTTAAAATTGATGTATGATGCAAATGCAAGTAATAGTCTAACTGCTTCTAATTTAACTATCGGTGTAAAATTTTTCTCAAAATATATGTTCTCCTTTTAATTATAGTCTATTATAACTTTGTTTCTTACTATTATACTTGAGTCATCTAATTTGTTTCTAAACACCCATTTGCTACCTATAATTTGGTGGTGTTTTAGTTTAGGTACTAAAGTCCAAACTTTACTTCTCTCAAATTGATTCAACTCGTCATTTATAACAATAACCCAACTTTCATCACTAAGGATTTCTTCTATAGTCTTAGGATCAATTTGAGAAATAAAATCAAAATGTGATATATTTCTAAAATGTGATCTAGTAATTACCCCTTATTGAACTTGCTTATAATTTGATTCGGAAGGTAATTCTTCTTAAACTTTTAATACATTGGAAGTTCTGTGTCTTTCTTATCTCCCTTACTAAGTTTAATAATTTACTCTTGTAGGGTTTCTTAATCATCATTATTGATCATTCTTGTTCTCTTTAAGGGATAATTTCTCCAAATCCTTAGTTAGATCTATATCATCATCTTCAAGATTTTTCTTAGAGGTAAGAGGATTAGATTCATCTAAGGCAACATGTATAGACTCTTCAATAATAAGAGTCTTCCTATTAAACACTTTGTATGCTTTGCTAGTTAAAAAAACACCAAGAAAAATACCTTTATTCACTTTTCAATCAAAATTTTCCAAGTTTTCTTCAACATTTAAGATAACACTTGCAACCAAACATTTTGAAATAACTAATCTTTTATTTCTTTCTATGCCAAAGCTTATGTGGTATTTTATTCATAGTAGGTCTTCAGGTACTTCTTAGAATTCTACAAAGACTTCTCTTTCAACAAGGTACAGATGAAACTTCTTACAATTAGTTTTGTTTGTCTTTTAGTAAAGAGTTATCCTTCTTATAATCTTTGTTCAAGGTGAAGAGTAACTCTAACTCATAAATAAAATTTGCAACTTAAAAGAACCTTGCTTACTTACTTTGATAACTTAAAGGCTTACACATTTCACAATGCAACTATAAATGCTCATAAAATCTTACTTGTGTGCCCCTCTTCTTACTACTGATCAGACGATTCTTTTGGAGGTGACCCTTATAAATTGTGCTAATGGTTTCTTTGTGTCCTGCATTTATGGGGCGAATAATGCCAATCATAGAAAAAAAACTTTGGTCAACCCTCTCTAATACCAAAACCTTAGTTGGCAATCGACCTTGGCTTATAGTTGGGGACTTTAATGCCATTTTGTATGCACATGAAACTGAACCTCTTAGTTCAGTGGCTCTTAGTGGGATGAGAGACTTTAGGAAGTGTGTTGAGGAGTGTGAAGTGTTTGACCTAAACTCTAGTGGCCCAAATTTTACATGGTCTAATAAGCAATATGGCGAATACCACATAGTTAGGAAATTAGATAGAGCGCTTATCAACTCGGAATGGAGTTCTCGGTTTCCTAGAACCTTTAGTGAAATCCTCAACCCTAATATTTCAGATCATTCTCCTGTGGTGATGATGTCCTTACCAGTCCTTAAGAAGAGGTCCTCTCCTTTTTGGTTTTCAAATTTCCTGGTCTCTCAACCCAATTTCCTCCAGACAGTGAAAGAGGCTTAGAACTCACATATCCGAGGGACACTCATGTTTTGTGTCATGTCTAAGCTCAAACTAGTTAAAAAGGCTCTCAAATCTCTCAACTCCAATCAGATTGGTGATATAAATGATCAAGTTGTGACTTGTCAAGCTACCCTCAATACCATCCAAGATCAAATGAGAGTCATGCCTAATAGGCCTCATCTAGTTGCTGAGGAACATGAGGCTTTGACCAATTTGTTTCAGGCTTTAAATGAACAAGAATCTTTTTACAAATAAGCTTTTTATGTCAAATGGCTTCGAGAGGGGGATAGGAACACCAAATTCTTCCATAACTCTGTCTTGTCAAATAGGAACAGAGACAATATCCACTCGTTGTTGGGAAGCAATGGCCATAAGATTACTGAACTTGAAGAAATTCATAAACATTTTCTGAATTTCTTTCAAGAGTCTATTGGTACTAAGAAAGACCTAGCTTCTTCAAGTGAATATGTGTCCGCTCTTTTTCCTCACCCGATTCCTGAGCACCTTAGCCTTAATCTGGTAACAGAAGTTACTTCACAGGAGATTAGGGAAACCTTCTTTTCTTTCAATCTGAATAAGACCCCAGGCTAGGATGGCTTTAATGGCATTTTCTTTAAACATACTTGGCACATTATCGGGAATGATATCACTAGGGTCATCTAAGACTTTTTCAAACACGGGAGGCTCCTCAAAGAGCTTAATTCAATGTTTATATCTCTTATCCCTAAGACCAATCAACCATCTACTGTGTTGGACTATAAACCTATATCTTATTGTAACATGATTTATAAGGTGATCACAAAAATCATATAAAACAGAATTAGAGCGATCCTTCCCCTCCTCATCAATCCAAACCAGAGTGCTTTCATCAAAAATCTCCGTATAGGGGACAACATCCTTCTAGCTCAGGAAATCTTTAAGAACTACCATCTCTCTAATAAGCATAAGAGATATGCTTTCAAAATTGATTTGGCCAAAGCTTATGATTCCATTCAATGAGACTTCCTCCTCAATGTGTTGCTAGTTGTAGGGTTCCCTCCTATGTTTATTAGGTAGATTGAAGAGTGTGTAACCTTGCCCTCCTATTCTATCTTGATCAATGGGTCTCCTACTAAATTTTTATGTGGGAAATCAGGTTTAAGACAAGGTGACCAACTCTCTCCATACCTGTTTATCATCTGCATGGAAGTGTTTTCTAGGACTCTTAATGATACAATAACAGCCACTCCTAATTTTTAGTTCCATTGGAGATGCAAGACTCTTAAACTGTCCCATCTTTTATTTGCTGATGATCTGTTACTGTTCTGTCATACTGATCTTATCTCGGTGAATACCTTGCTTACCTGCTTGCGTACTTTCTCCTCTTTCTCTGGGTTGGAAATGAATCATAGAAATAGTCAATTCTTTTTGTCTCCTAATGTGGATCCTCTGCCCCTTCAATTGGAAACCATTTCAGGGCTTAAAAGGGGTACTCTTCCTATTAGATATCTCGGTGTGCCTCTTTTAACAGGTAGATTGATGATCGCGGCTCATCATTCAATCCTAAGATCGATCCTTGGATCTTAGAAACCGGTCAAAAATAATAAATTCCAAGATCGCAGTATAGTTGCAACCTAGGGTCGTCTCACTTTTTGGAACCGACGAAAAAGGTTTTAAAGCTAGCCTAAA
>JAOTBA010000204.1:10529795-10540078 GCA_025629845.1 Erythroxylum squamatum
GGCTTACTACGGGTTTTGGTGGCATTAAGCCTACCCATTCCCTAGTGCCAACACGGCCCAAAAGGTGGGTCGTGTCAAACTATCGTCGGATCATCAATTCAGATGTGAATTAATTTTTGGTCTAGGATTTCAATCTTTCTTCTTATTTTATTTTAGTTAGGGTTTTCAATTATTTGTTGAAAAACTTTCGGATTATATTAAAAAAAAGTCGAAAAAATGAAAAAGAAAAGATTTGAAAAAAGGTCAAAAAATGAAAAAAAAAATTCGAAAAAAGAGAAAGTCTAAAAAAAAAGTAGTATCAAAATTTTCGAAAAAGTCAAACAAAAAATCAAAAAATCTGAAAAAAAAAATTGAATTTGTTTTTTCTGTTTTCCATACATGTTACTTGATTGTGGTTCATTTGAATCAACCGTGACAAATAGTTTCAAAATTTTTCAAATTTGCTAGCTTGTTATTGGTTATTGATTTGGGTTGCTTGTTACTTGTTATTTGAGCTAGATTTGAGAACATTGATTTGTTAAAGCTGTGGTTCTAATTGTAACTTGGATTTCAGAGAACACTGAGTGGTAAAAGGCAAGAGTGTGTGAGCTTATTTGAGGGAGTCATTTCCGTGACTTAAACATGAATGGAGTGACAAATTCTTGAGTGAAACATGTGAGGCATTGTGTGAGGTTGTTTATCACTAATTTTGTTTTGCAGGTATATCATTTTATTTACAATGTCACAGGAAGGTAGTAATGATGAAAACTAAGGGGGAGATGCAAATATCGCTTTCCCTTTGAGAGCCATGCAGCAACAATTTGAGAGGTTCAATGTAGCCTTAAATGAGGTTAGGGGACAAATGGATGAGCTTAGACAAGGGAGACGTGAGGAACCTCAGGGCAGGCGTGCAGATGTACATCAGCGGCAACCACCACCTCGTAGACAAACACTACGGTATGAGCCTGAGGAGGAGGAGTTTGATGAGGAGGAGGAGGAGGTCTATGAAGAGCGCATGCCTAGGAGAGCTTGGAGAGGAGAACCCCTCAACAGGCGCGATTGAGACCTCAAATCTATCAAGATGTAGATCCCAGCATTCAAGGGGAGGAATGATGCTAAGGCATACTTGGAGTGGGAAAGGAAGGTTGACCTGATCTTCGAGTGACATAACTTCTCAGAGGAGAAGAAGGTAAAACTTACTGCTGTTGAATTTATAGATTTTGCACTAATATGGTGGGATCAGCTTGTGACCTCTAGGAGGAGGAATGGAGAGAGATCCATCAATACTTGGGCAGCAATGAAGGCATGTATGAGGAAGAGATTTGTGCCTTCTTACCATTATATGGAGATGAATCAAAAACTCCAAAGACTCACACAAGGGTCTAAGTCAGTAGAGGACTACCATAAGGAGATGGAGATTGTTATGATCCGTGCTAATATAGTGGAAGACCCCGAGGCCACCATGACAAGGTTCTTGAGTGGATTGAATAGGGAGATAGCAAATGTGGTAGAGTTATAACATTACTTGGAGATTGAGGACATGGTGAACATGACCATGAAGGCGGAGAGACAGCTTAAAGCTATAGTGACAGCAAGGAGTGGAGCAAGTTCTAGTTACTCATGGAACTCAAATTGGCCCCAGAAGGAGGAGAAGTCCAAGGATAAGGGGGTGGACTTCAAGGAAACACCTAAGAAATCAATTGAGGGATCTGAGCAAAAAGGTACTTCTAATACCCAAGCTACTTCTGGTAAACAGTCATCTATAAAATGTTTTAAATGTTTGGGTACTGGCCATATTGCTTCTCAATGCCCTAATAGAAAAGTGATGTATATGAGGGATAATGGGGTTATTGATTCTGAGGATAGTGATGTTGATGATTTGCCATGTGATAGTGCTTGTAATGATGATGATGAATGTGTGGAAAGAGCTGTCACAGGAGAAGCACTTGTAGTTAGGAGAGTGTTAAGTGCTAGAGCTAGAGATGCCATTCTGGATCAGAGGGAGAACCTATTCCATTCAAGGTGTTTAATGGGTAGAAAGGTGTGTAACTTGATCATAGATGGAGGTAGTTGTACCAATAGGGCTAGTCGAACTATGGTGGAGAAATTGGGCTTGACATGTAGGAAACATCCGAAGCCATATAACTTACAGTGGTTTAATGATAGTGCAGATGTGAAGGTGACTAGACAAGTACTGGTGCCATTTTTTGTAGGGAGATATGAGGATGAGGTGTTGTGTGATGTGATACCCATGGAGGTAGGACATTTCCTATTGGGGAGGCCTAGGCAGTTTGACAAGAGGGTAGCACATGATGGGTATACCAATAAATACTCTTTAAGTTTAAGGGTAGGAACTTCATCCTACTACCTTTATCACCTCGTGAATTGTACCTGGACCAGATCAAATCAAGTAAAAGTGAGGAGGGTTCAGGTAGTGAGAACAAAAAAAGTGAAGAGAGAAAAGAGGCCTAAAAGAAAAATGAGTTTGGCCCAATGGTGAGTGACTGCACAGGTGAGGAAAAGAAAGTGAGATGTGCAGGAGAGAAGAGCTCAAAAAGAGAAAAGAAGAGAGAAAAGAAAGAGAGAAAAGTGAGTCTGTTTGTTAAGAGAAAAGACTTGAGGAGAGTAATTGGAGAGAAAATAGCACTAGTAGTAGTGAGATACAGAGAGTGTTTAGTTTCTGACACTAACTCTCTTGATGCTTTGCCTAGTTTTTTTACTTTGGATCATAGGGGTGATGGTCCGTTCCAGGTGTTGGAGAAGATAAATGACAACGCCTACAAGATTGACTTACCAGGTGAGTATTCTATTTCTGCAATTTTTAATATTACTGATCTTTCTCCTTTTGATATGGATTCAGATTTGGGGATGAATCTTCTTGAGGAGGGAGGGACTGATGTGAACAGGAGCAAGGATCATCATGGAGATGGCATGCGTGTGGGGGCGAGCTTATCATTCCAGTTGGACCTATGTCCAAAGCTAGGACCGAGAGACTCAAAGAGGCTTTCTATGTGCGTGTGAGCCAATTTGTGGAGAGAATGGCGAGCTCCAAGCCTATTGGAGGAGAGTTTAATGGAATTGAGCCCAAACTAATCTATTTAACTCAAATCCTTGGACCGGATACACTTGGAGCTTGAAGACACGAAGACTTGGGCTATTTTAATGCTTCATCACTTAAGCGCAAGAGCATATGGATCCAGTAGTGGCACAACACATTAGACCTATTTATTTAGTTTTTGGAATTTATTTTATTTTAGGCTTCCATGTATTTTAGCCCAACCTTTGATTATTTAACTTAAGTATAAATATGTGTCTTTAGGTCAAATTTTCGAAACTTTTAGATCAGAATTGCTTGAGTGTCGTCGGCTTCAATAGGGAGAAACATTATTCTCTTGTTCTTATTACTTTTCGAACCATCTTTCACTTATTAATTGCTTTCCCAATTGTAGCGTGTCGATTGTTTGTTTCTCTTGGTTTTATTTTGATCATCGGGATTGCTTGGAACAAGTTTCTAAGAGGTGTCGTAGAAATCAAACTTTGCGTATCCTTATTTTTCTTGATTGTTGAATTCGAAATTTCCATCCTTCTTAATTCCTCAAGGTCGAAAACACACCAAACAAAAACACCCATCGAAAACATCACCAAATCGATGTCAAGACTTCCGCGGCGTGCGTTATAAGGAATGACCAATGTAATAAAGGAATGATCACTGAAATAGATCTGAGAAAAATTGACCTTATTATTTTTATCTGAATTGATTCGAATGATGTTATTTTACTTAATGATTAAATAATTGATTGACTAAAATGAGGACATCTTTTTTTAAAAGTTTAGATAAAAATAACTATATTGAATCTATTCATTGCCAACTTTAAAAGGAATATCTTAATATAAAATGATACCTTGTATAAGATCTCATAAAAAAACATGATAGACCAATTAACTCACGTGTAGTATTTTAAATGTGTCACTCACCCTTAACATGTAAATATTTAACACAACTTAATTAAAAAAAATAAAAAGAGAGAAATATGACAAATTCATTTTTTAATAAACTATTTATGCAATAAATAATATAAAGGATAGTTGAGGCACTTCTTATTTCAAATTCTATATAGTAAACACTTAAGATTTTATATTTGAAACTTTTTATGATGACTTTTTCACAAATCTTTTAAACTTGTTCTAAACAAAGGATTAAATGTATTGCTTATTTAGATGAACAATATGAGACATCTTTATATAGACTTATAAGAACTTAATAGGTAATGTAAAATAAACTACCTCTCTCTACCATTAAACTACTAAGTTAGTAGAGAGCTACTACTTTTTCCACTAACTTTATCCAATTAGTTAAGAGTTATACCTCTTAAGTCACTAACTCTAATAAGATAATATAGAGCATAGTATCAAAAATATTTATTCCCATAATACTAAACCACTTTTCAACTACTTAAAGAAATGCTCCTACTTTTTAGATAGTGGTCCAGTTTCTTTAATCTACTATTCCATGTTTTTGTCATGCGTTACTACATCATGACCTTTTGAGCTAACAAATGCCCTGACGAGCCTCCAACCATCCTCTTAGAGTCATTTTAGTGCATCATCCAAACACAATCATGGTGCAATCACATTATTTCATGACTAAATTAAACAATAATCTAGCCACTATATAATATATATTAGTAATTTTTATACTTATGGAATTCCTCACAGTTTAGTTGCACCAATCATCTTTGATCTCATATTCAAATCTCATTCATCGTTGAAGATTTTTACTAATACATATGAATACATATACTCTCTTATGTACTCTCAAGAATTTATTGATATTACCTTTTTGTTTACCCTACTTACATGACTTTTTCTTATTTTTTCCTCCACATATTGTATTCATATTAATTCAAATGTCAGTTAAATGCACCCCACATTTTTTAAAAGAATTTTTTCACCAATTACTAGCTTATTACGCTGCTAGCTGATAGGGCCAGTTATCTAAGACAAATTTAAAGAATAAGATATCCCAATATAATTGCAGTGGACTTATTTTATGCAAACTTTGAAATGAGAGGCATAGAATATGCCCAATACCAACAAAGATAGGACATGAATGTTGTTATTACTTAGCAGGCAAGTTACGGTTATGGGCAATGTAACCATATTACCTAGGATCTACTGATAATCTTGGGAATGTAACCACATAGGTTCAATTGCAAGGTAACAACTATGAGTTTATAAGAACTTCATTATGGGCAAGACGAAAGTTTACTTTCATTAATGGAACCATTAAGATATTGACAAATGATTCGCTGGTGCCAGGAAAATAAATAAATAAACCAAGCTTGAATGAGTTATGCATAAAAAGGTGACAACAACATGCATGCTTTGTTAATTGTAGCCGAAATTGTGATGTGCTTAAGGTAAGGGGAGATAGGATTAACTTTCTTCCTTCTTAAGCTTCCATTTTGATTTAACCAAATTTATGGTCCAAGGTTTCTTGTGTTTTAAGACTTTATTTTTTTTAACCTTTTGTTTCCTATAAAAGGGAGTGTAATCGAGCCTATGTTATGGTATTGTATTTAGGATTGAGTTAATTCTTCTCCTCAGCTCTTTCTCTTTCTCTCCATGCATATATATGTGAGTGTATTATGTCATTTGATAGCAAATTGGTATCAGAGACCTTAAATCCAGCTTCGATTTTTAAAGCGATTTGTGAGAGAAAAAAAAGGAGAGTATGTTCTTATACTTGTGAGAGAGTGTTTTATTTAAAAGTGAGAGATGTCAGACAGTTATAATATTATGTGTTCAGGTCCCAAATTAGATAGTAAACTTGATTATAATTATTGGGAGATTTTAATGTCTACCCCACCTTAAGGCTCACAATATTTGGAGTCTTGATGATCCACACTTACAAGAAGGAGCTGATATAAATGCTTAAAAGAAGGACCAATTGATGTTATCCCAAATTCACCAAGGAGTAGATTATTCAGTTTTTGGCAAAATTGTTAATGCTAAAATTGCCAAAGAAGTGTGGAGTATCTTGAAGATGGCTTATGAAGGTATAGATAGGGCTCAAAAATCCAAATTATGGTCCCTGCATAGACAATATGAGAGTTATGAATTATATAATTCATAAGCTATTGAACAATATTTTTCTCATGTTATTGATCTTATCAACAAGATGAGGATGCATGGAGAATATATTTCAGATAGTAAGGTGGTGGAAAAAATTCTATGCACTATGCCTATTAAATTTGACCATGTTGTGACTATAATACTAGAGTCGCATGATACAAAGACTATGACTATAGTAGAGTTGCAGGGAAGCATTGAAAGTCATGTTAGCAAAATATTGGAGAAAACAGAAAAGACAACAGAAAAAGCCTTAAAAGGCCAAGTGAATTTCAATAATATCGCATAATCTATTCAAAAAGCAGATGACAAAGGTTGTGGTTTTAGTAATGGAGGAAGAGTAGATTTAAGAGGAAGAGGCCATGGTAATAATTTTAACCAAGGGAGGGACAACAATTCCAAATCATTCAGCCAAAGAAGAGGAGGAAATAATTTTGGGCGTACCAATCAAGGAAGAGGACTAGGTAATCAATATAAATAGAGATGTAATTTTAATTTCTTTAATTGTAAAAGCTATAGACACAAAGCTGTTGCTTGTAGATCCAAATTTCAGAATAATTATCAGTCTAATGTTGCAAAAAAAGGTACCAACATTTTGGTGAGAATTCTAATCATGTAGAAAGTTTATTTCTAGCAAGCAAGTCTTTTATAAAAGATGAAAATATTTTGTATTTGGATTTTGGTTATAATAATCATATGTGTGAGAATAAGGAGTTATTTTCCTCTTTAGATGAAAATTTTCAGTCAATAGTCAAATTTAGGAATAATTAAAATATTCCTATTTTGGGAAAAAGGTCGAGTATCCATTAGGCTAAAGGAAGGTTCTAAAAGTTTTATCTCTGAGGTTTTCTATATTCCTGGTCTTTATCATAATTTACTAAGCATGAGTAAATTATTTGAGAAAGGTTATAACATGCTAATTCATCAAGACTTTTGCAACTTGGTAGGTAGGATTGGAAGATTTACTACAAAGGTAAAGATGTCTTCCAATAATCTATTCCCACTAAAAATTCATCATGAAAAATTTTCTTGCTTGAATTGTGTGATACCTAATGCAAATTGGCTATGGCACATACATTTCAGACATTTTCATTTTTCTGAATTAAATTATCTATCAAAGAAAGAGCTTATGTCTGGCTTACTTGTTGTGAATATTCCTAACCATATATGTGAAACATGTGAGTTGGAAAAAAACATAGAGATGTATTTCCAGTTGGAAAGTCCTATAGAGCAAAGAAGTTATAGGAAATTGGTCATTCAAATCTGTGCAATGTTAAAGTTCCATTTAATGGAGGTAATTGGTATTTTATTAATTTTATTGATGATTTTAGTAGAAAGGCCTAGGTGTATTTTCTAAATAAAAAATCAGAAGCTTGTGTTGCATTCAAATCATTTAAAGCATTTGTGGAAAAGCAAAGTGGTTGTATAATTAAAGCATAAGGAACAAAAAAAGGCCAAGAGTATCTTGCATGCACAGAGGTATTTGAGCGGTATGGAATTCAACATCAATTGACCACCAGATATAGCCTTAATAGAATGGAGTAGCAAAAAGGAAGAATAAAGCTATTATGGACATGGTAAGATGCATATTAAGATCTAAACAATTGTCTAAAGAATTTTGGGTAGAAGTTATTGCTTGTGTTGTTTATATTTTAAACAGGAGTCCAATAAAGCACCTTAGTGACAAAACACCTAAGGAAGCTTTGAGTGGGAGGAAACCTTCCATTCAATATCTTAAAGTTTTTGGGTGTATTGTTGATGCCCATATAGCAGATAAGTTAAGGAAGAAGCTAGATGACAAAGGTGAGAATTGTATTTTTGTAGGCTATAGTACAAATTCAAAGGCCTATAAATTATATAATCCAAATACAAAAAAGAAGATTATTAGTTGTGATGTAACCTTTAATGAGGATGGAATATGGGATTGGTCTTCAACTTTCCGAAATAGGCTAGTGGTAATTTCAGAAAGTTGTGAAGAATAAAATACTTAAGCATATTTAGTATCTCAGCTAGAGACATCTAATAGACATCAAAGACATTGTTAGTTACCAGCTAGATTAGAAGATTATATGATAGGTGCTTATAATAATCTATCTGATGAAGAGATTATCAATTTCGCTTTATTTACAGATTGTGAACCAGTTAATTATGAGGAGACATCAAATGACTTGAAATGGAGAAAAGTCATGGATGAAGAAACGTATGCAATTGAAAAGAATGAAGCATAGAATTAACAGATCTGCATGTTGACAAAGAGTCCATAGGAGTAAAGTGGGTGTATAAGACAATGTACATGCTTAATGGTGAGATTGACTGTTTTAAAGCTAGATTGGTTGCAAAAGGATATAAGCAAAAACCAAATATTGATTACTTTGAAGTATTTGCTCCTGTTGCGAGAATGGATACTATTCACATGATTAGCTCCCTCTTAGCTTAAAATAACTGAAAGATTTATCAAATGGATTTAAAATCTGCATTTTTAAATAGAAATTTAGAAGAGAAAGTGTATGTTGAGCAACCTGCAAGGTATGAAATCAGAGGAAAAGAAGATAAAGTTTATAGGTTGAAGAAAGCATTGTATGAATTTAAGTAGACACCAAGAGCATAGTACAAAAGAATTGATTCATACTTCATGAAGCATGATTTTAATAGATTTCTTTTTTAGCATACTTTATATATTAAATTTGTTGAGCCTGATGATATTCTAATTGTGTGTCTTTATGTTGATGATTTAATTGTTACTGGAAACAACTCAAAGATGATTGAAAAATTAAGGGAGGCTATGGTAAAATCATTTGATATGACTGACTTAAGTTTAATGTCTTATTTTCTTGGAATAGAAATAAAGGTAATTTAATAAACTGTTGGAATTTTTATTTCCCAAAGGAAGTATACAAATGATTGTTGGAAGAATTTTCAGATGGAGAATTCAAAACCAGCTCCCATCTTAGTTGAAGAAAAATTGAAAAAAAAAACATAAAGGGAGACCTATAAATTCAACTTACTACAAGATTTTAATTAGAAGTTTGAGGTATTTAACTGTAACCAGACTAGATATAGTTTTTAGAGTTGGATTACTTAGCAGATTCATAGAGGAGCCTCGTACCTCTCATTTACAAGAAGCAAAAAGAATTTTTCGATATATCAAGAGTACTTTGAATAAAGGAATTTTTTATACAAGTATCAATTATGTGAAGCGTATAAGTTACACAAATAGTGATTGGGGTGGAGATATAGAAACAAGAAAAAGCACATCAGGGTATGTTTTTCATCTTGACACCAACGCAATATCATGGTCTTCAAAGAAACAACTCATGGTTGCGCTATCTACAGCTGAAGCATAATACATTGCAGCAACTAGTTGTGCTACATAGACAGTATGGCTAAGAGGAATTCTTGAAGTACTATATCAAAAATATGATGCTCCAAAAGAATTATTTTGTGATAATAAGTCTACAATAACACTATTCAAAAATCTAGTTTTTTATTGGCGATCTAAGCATATAGACATTCGGTTTCACAAAATTCACGAGCTTGTAACTGAAAAGGTTTTGGCGATTAATTATTGTCACACTGAAGAACAAGTCGCAGATATTTTTATTAAACCACTAAAGTTTGAGTTCTTTCACAAATTGAAGAAATTGTTAAGGATGATAAATTTCTAACAACTTGATTTAAGGGAGGCAATGTCAGAAAAATAAATAAATAATCAAGCTTAAATGAATTGTGCATGAAAAGGTGACAACAACATGCATGCTTCATTAATTTTGACTGAAATCATAATGTGCTTGAGGCAAGTGAAGAGAGGCGCATCTTTCTTCCTTCTTAAGTTTCCATTTTGAATTGACCAAATTTATGGTCCAATAGGAAGGCTTCTTGTGTGTTAAGATTATATTATTTTATTACTTTTTATTTCCTATAAAATGTAACACCCGGTATCTTGTTTACCCCGTACACCGAAATAAATTGATATTTAGACTGATGTCATTAAAACCAGAGCAGTGAATAATAATTTTAGTGACACCAAATTAATGATGTATGATATTTTTCGGTGGTCATAGGAAATTGTCCGGGCAGATGTTTAAAAACCAGAACAAGGATGACATTTTTGTAAATAAGTGGACTTATGGCATATATAAGGAGTTAGTGGGAGAATAAGACAAAAACCTATC
>JAOTBA010000204.1:10608030-10622926 GCA_025629845.1 Erythroxylum squamatum
AACTGTAACTGAAGAAGATAAAGTTACATGTAAATACACTTGCTTTCCAGGGCACTATATTTACATAACTCCAACACCTCTAATTAGAGATAACTGACAAATCCATTATGGGGAACATGAATGATGAACTGATGACCAAGAAATTTGATTAGTCACACCCATTCTTGATCACGTGACTTGCTTTGAAAAATAAACAAATTTGAAATCGATGGGTATGATTGTGAATGAGTACTTTCTGGTTTAGTTTATCATTAACTCACTTCTTCTCGAGTTTTGCCAATTACAACACCTTTAAAGAAATTAAATTTCAAGACATTAAGGCCATATTGATTCAAGAGGAAGGAAGGTTAAAGAAGATGGAAGGAGTATTATATGCATCTCATGTATCATGATGGAGCTAGCAGCAGTAAAGTCAAATCGGTTAAGAATGATACAAAGACAGACAAAGCCCTAATGAAGGTCAGTGACGGTTTGAATCCACAAAGATCAAAGGTGCTACTTCTGTAAGAAAGTTGGCCACTTCAAGAAAGATTGTTTAAAAATAAGGGCATGGTTCGAAAAGAAAGGAATTCCTTCCAATCCAACTCATAAACAGAACTAAAAAGTTTCTATATACAGGGAACAAAATGAAGGCATAAATAAAGGGAATTGGCAGTCATGGGGCATACGGACTGACAGTCAACTCCTTGAGCTAATACATACCAACATTTGCGGTCCATTTGACATTCTATTTTGGGTGTTGATCGGCATGTATGTGAAGATTTTACTAAAGGCTAGCAAACCAAACACATACCAAGGAATCCAACCATAAAAAGCAGTCAACGGTTTAGAACTGAAAATTTCCCAACGAGTGCTTGCATATGTCTCTTGTACTTGTACAAATTCAAAATTTTAAGTCTTTTATAGGTGTAGGAATTATATTCTAACTTTAAGGGAAAATCTGGACTAATCTAGGTGGAATTAGACAAAGTTGTCTTCTAGAAAGTTATAGGACTTTCTTTTCTCTTTCCAACGGTATATAAGATGAAATTTTTAAACATCTGAGTTGAAAGTTATGGTCCTTATAAGGGAAGATATTCAAGAGTATAGATTGTATCGTCTGGTGATGACGTATCGTCTAGTGATGACATGTCGTCTAGTGATGACGTATCGTCTGACGACATCATATCTTCTGGTGATGACGTCATATCGTCTGTGATGAAGTATCGTCTGATGATGTCATAACGTCTGGTGATAATGTCATATCTTCTGGTGTACTATTCACCTAATCCTATCGTCTGGTCCCATTTTTGACCCTGTATCTGTTTGAATTTGTCTTTGAGGTCTTCATAACAGTTGTAGATCTTGAAGTTCTCTTTCAAACCATCTAAAGAACACCTTAATCTGACATCTCTAGGGAAAGCTATGGCAACTTTCCCAATTCATCTGACCCTTCGTCTAGTTTTATCTAACCCTATCGTCTGGTCCCATTTTTAACCCTGTATATGATCGAATATTTCTAATTCTTCATAAAAGTTGTATATCTTGAAGTTCTCTTTTTAACCATATAAAGAACACCTCAATCCGACATCTCTAGGGAAAGTTATGGCAATTTTCCCAATTTATATGACCCTTCATCTAGTTTCATCTGATCCTATAGTCTAGTACCATTTTTGACCTTGTAGATGATCGAATTTGTCTTTTAGGTCTTCATAAAAGTTGTAGATCTTGAAGTCCTCTTTCTAACCATATAAATAAAACCTTAATCAGATGTCTATACGGAAAGTTATGGCAATTTTCCCAATTCATCTACCTTATCATCTGGGCCACTATAGACTAAATCGTCTACACTGTCGTCTGGTCGAATTTTGACCCTCTAAATGACAAAATCTGTCTTCTAGGTCTTCATAAAAGTTGTAGATCTTGAAGTTCTCTTTCAAACCAAATAAATAACACCTTAATCCTATGTCTATAGGAAAAGTTATGGCAATTTTTCCAATTCGTCTACCCTATCGTCTAGTCCACTGTAGACTGAATCGTCTACCCTATCGTCTGGTCTAATTTTGGCCCTATAGATGATAGAATATATCTTCAAGGTCTTCTTGAAAGTTGTAGATATATGAGTCCTCTTTCAAACTATCTAAGAATGACCTTGATCCGACATTTATAGAGAAAGTTATGTTGATTGCCCCAAGACAGGTTCAATATGGTTAAGGACAAGTATTGTTTCTGTTAAATGTCTCCGAATGCTGGGCTCCGAAAGCAGGGTCCAGCAGTTATACTAAAAATTATGGTATTTATTATAAAGAGATATTTTCTCCAATTTCAAAGAAGGATTCTTTAAGGATTAGTATGGCTTTGATGGCTCATTATGATCTAGAGATTCACTAAGTGGACTTAAAGATCACCTTTCTAAATGGTGAATTGGAAGATGAAGTTTTTATTGGTGTGTAAGTTAAAGACATTGATATAAGGACGAAAACAAGCTTTTCGACAGTGGTATCTTATGTTTAAAAATACTATTACATCATATGGTTTTATAAAGAATATCGTTAGTCGACCTATCTATATGAAGGATAGTGAGAGCAAGTTTATTATTTTGGTCCTATATATTGATGATATCTTACTTGTTTCTAATGATGTTAGCTTATTACATGAAGGAAAGAAGTTTCTTTCTAAAAAACTTCAAAATGAAAGATATGAGTGAGACATCCTAAGTGATAAGAATAGAAATATTTTGTAACAGAGCGTAAGGGATTTTAGGATTGTCTCAAAAAAGTTATATCAATAAAGTGTTAGAGAGATTCAAAACTTTGCAAGAGTAGTTCCAATTTAGAAGGGGGACAAATTTAGTAAAATACAATGTTCCATGAATAATTTAGAATGGAAGGCAATAGAATCTATTCCCTATACCTCAATAGTTAAGAGGTAGATGTATGCTTAGACATACACTCAGTCGAATATCAATTTTGCTATTGGAATGTTACGCCAATATCAAAATAACCTTAGGATGGACCACTAAAAATTTGTAAAAACAAGTCTTTAGATATTTACATTGCACCAAAGATTACATGCTGATGTATAGAAGGTGATATCATCTCAAAATGGTTGGTTACTCGAATTCAGACTATCCTAGATATGTGGACTTGAAGAAATCCACATTCAGTTACATGTTCTTATTGGCTAGAGGAATAGTTTCATGAAAGAATGAAAAATAGTCCGTCATTGCTACTTCCACTATGGGGTTTGAATTTGTAACATGCTTTCAAGCTACTGATAATGTATTGTAGTTACAAAATTTTGTCTAGGGCTTGATATTGTTAATAGTATAGATAGGTTATTAAAATTTTATTGTGATAGTTACACAGTTGTTTTTTTCTCTAAGAATGACAAATACTCAACTTGTGAAAAATGCATAGATTTGAAGTACTTATCTATCAAGGGAGAAGTACAGAAACAGAAAGTATCAATTAAGCAAATTGATACTGACTTGATGATAGCGAATTTGTTAACTAAAAGATTCCCACCCAACATATTTTCTAGTCATGTTAAGCAGATGGGCATTATAAAGAGGTCCTTATTAGCATAATAGTGAAATATACGTGTGTGTGTGTGTGTGTGTATAGTTGACTTGTTAGTATTGTTATGACGATTGTGAATTCAACTAAAGTTGTATTTATGCTTGTTTGCTTGTTGTCCACGTTATATTTTATACATGTTTTGTCTTGGTGTGATGACAAGTTATGCCCTTTGAAAAACAATAAAGTAGAAGATTATGGTATCCCTAAATCAAAATTGTTCTGAGTTGAGTTGGTTATATAATATGTAGAAAGAATCATGTCGTTAAATGACTTGGTTATGTATTATGCAGAAAGAATCATGTCGTTAAATGACTTGTAATCACCATAATCCGATTACTTCAACTCAGTTAAAGATGACGACTTAATAGATTACATGCTTATGGTTTATTATTAAATCACTAAGTCATTACATGGGTTAAGTGGAAGATTATTGGATTATTTTGAATAATCTTTGTAAGTTTATTGGACTAGTTCTAATAAAATGTGTTTAATATAATATTTATTGGACTAAAAGATATTAAAGTCGGAAGAGTTTTTTATTTTAAAAAATTCCTCTCCTCTCTATTTGAAAAAATGGTAGTTAGAAAAACCATGAAAGTTATTGTAAATTCTTGACCATCATTTAATTGAGAACAATGGGAAGGGAAAGAGCGGGAAAAGAAAAACTTTGGTTTTGTTACACAAATAACTATAGATGATAAGTTTGTAAGATTTGTATGATTTATGAGTTTGTAAGATTTGCATGATTTAGAGCTGAAGGTTTTTTACTTTTCTGTCATAGAATAGTAAATGTGAAAGTGTTATCACGGCTGGAGTTTTGTTGGTCTCCTCTAGACATACCTGAGAGGGGTGCAGGCATTGCTTCTCCCCGCGGTATTTTCTGCGGTATTTGAGTACTAGAAGTCGGAACTAAGACATGGCCTTTCATCTAATGCTTCTAGATGACGCGAATTAATTAATTCCTTTCACGAAGTTCAGGCCTCCAAGGTTGAATGACTTTCTGGGTTGCGTATGCAGGAATACTACGAACCAATTTGAAGAATATAATTTACAGACATGTAATCTATGCTAGATATAATTTCGGCATAAAGATTCCGATGCTAAGATTACAAAGAAACTTATAAAAGGTGAAAAGAGAATAATAAGAGAGAGCGACTTCCATTTAAAGGTACAAACTCTTCTTTCTTTTTTTTGTGGAAGAGTTACAAACTCTTTTTACATAAAGAACGTAAGAGGATTGCAATCTGCACGTAACTCGCATCCATACTTTGTGAGATGAGTCATAGCACATATAAATCCAGTACGAGCAAGTCATATATTATAGATAAAATGGCATGTCCTGACAAGAATGATGTACTAAACGTTTGTATTAATCGGGGACAATTTAGGATTGCTCAGAAGCTGGACTTAATTGAATCATTCAAGTTTAGACTATAGGGTATCATGAGATTGAAAGCTTGCATCTATATCAGAGAAAATATTGGCTAGTAATAGGGTTGGAAGCGCACACCCCTGCAAAATATAATGCAAAACTAATAAACTATTATTTTCGATAATGACATTCAGGTTTCAGCGGTGTAGAAATTTCACACGTCCTTTTCGGCCTGCTATGCTTTTAGTCACTCTCAATTTTGCATTGTTTTAACTTTTAAGACTCGGATCGTGGCTCGTGAGTCGTGACCCTCCTCCTGCCGGTTTCTGATTTGGGTTGATTTTAGTTACTTACTGCCGTTGATTAGAGTTTTTATAATCAGATAGCTAGCACTGAGTGCCAAGTTCACACGGTACAGTTTGAATTGACAATTACTTTTGCATTCTTTAGTCAATTGGTTCACATTTCACAACAAAGTTTTGGATTGAAATTTAAAAGAAAAAGATTAGCAGGAGTAGCATATGTCAAGTTTAGACAATCACGTCTTAAAAAAAGTTACACCGGACTACTGGAACAACATCATGTCGCATCATGCGATAGAACATTGTGCAAGTTGCAAGAACAGTTCGAAGACGGCGCGTGTTTTCCAGATTTGTTGCAAGCTCGAGACGGGGCAAATCTTGATGTGAAACATACCAGACCAGATCCTCCAATTTTTCTTATTACCGCTATTACAAGCAACGTATAATTGATCATACTATTTATTGCTACTCGTAAGTCGTAATAACTACTTGGGTATGGTGAAAAATCAACGTAATTGAAAGTATTAAATACTGTATTATTACTAAAAAGTTGTTTCTTCGATTGAAAACTTGTGGCAGACATATACTTCCGAAACATATATGAGTGCATGAAAGACCTTCAATAAGAAGAACCATATCATAATTAATGCACGAGAGAACCGTTCCTCTGATACCCTCCACTAAAATTAGAAACAAGATTTCGACTTTTAAGAATTTGAAGCATGGTATGGTTTAATATTATCTGAGTTGGAGAGTTTGGTATAAAGTTTTAACTTTTATTCTTTCTTTTTTTTTGGGTCAATATCATGAACTCTTTTAACACGGTGTCCGTCTAGTAAAACGTAATTACTAATTAGTGTTTATGAGAAAAGCCAACTTGGCTGAAACTGTCACCAAGTTAGGCGACATGTGTGAAATGGACTAGAACGGTCTACTAATTACCCTAGTACATGTCCAACCAAAATTTTAGAATGCCCCTTTTTGTTTTTTTATATTTGTTTTGGTATTGATTTGAGACCATAAATCACTTAAACAAGGAAAAAGTAGGTAAATTTTGACATGTTCGGAAGTAGTCGCTTGTCACTGAGACAATGATGCCACACAACTACTTTACGAAATGTTATTTTCATGCATATTAAATACTTTACTTTTTTTCGGTTCAATTTGACCCTACCATTTTAATTAAATACCCCGTTGAATAAAAAAAAATTATTAAGTGACTCACTTAACTCTTTTAAACTAGTTAGTTCTATTCATTTGAATAATAATGAGACGTTGATTTTTGTTGATTAAAAAATAATATTAAGATAAAAGAGGATTAGTTTCGCAATGAAAATTTTAATTTAGTAATTAATTTTTTAAATAAAATAGTATTTGTACACAATTTGATTAATTCATCTTGAGATTTATATCATAACTAAAAGAATAACTACTTTCTTTGTATCCCATTCTATTGCATATGATCTAATATCATAAATTTGACTTAGATTATAAGTCCTACTTCGTAAGGATTCGTATAAAACTCAATTTGGCACATAAACAAATGAATTGAAACATGTAAAACTGTTGTTCATTTGTTAGACAAGTTAAATTTACGATAAGAGATTGAATTTCAATTGGTAAGGTCCATAACAGCCTCAATTAATATAATCGTTTAAAATTATTAATTATTTGGCTCGGTGAATAAAATGTTACTCATCTCCCGTTTCAATTATAGCTTTCCTTTATATTGTGTTGTATTAAATGAGTGTTTGGTTAGTTGGTATCAAAACAAAGAAAAGAAGTAAAAATAAAAAATAAAAATATTTAATAATATATTATAATTAAGTTATCATAATTTCTATATTAACTTTTAGAACAACATGTCTCCTCGTAATCAAGTTTTAGAAGAACATACCTCCTCATAATCAATTACGGGGAGGATGATTATAAATTTTATTACTATTTTCTCAAACCAAGGACGCCCTAAATTTGATTTTAATCAAAGCCCTTTGCCTATTTTTGGCAAATAGCAAATTGTATTTCTTGTAAGCTGATTCTATTAGTAGTTAGCTGATAACTGATCCTATCAGCTGATTTGACTAATAAATAAAATCAGTTGTTTATTAAAAATGTTTGGTAAAATTGGTTATTTAATATTAATTGTTAATGTGTAAAATAGCTTATGAAAACATAATTTTTAAAAAACTTATAAGTATAATACAAATGCGATATATAATAGTTATATACTAAAAATATTAATTTAATTTGAATCTTTACGTTAAAAAATTTAATATTATAGTATTTTAAAATGTAAATTAATATTATAAAAATGGAAAAGTTTAATTAACTTTTTTATTATATTTTTTCAAATTTTACTACATAATTATACGACCTATAAAAGTCAACTTTAAAAATGTGCAGCAAAAATAAAGAGTAAGGTAAATCATAAATGGCAATATTATCATTATACAAATAACCAATTTTATAAGTTCTTCCGGAGTTAAATGAATTAACCAATTAAGTCACTAATAACTTTTAAGAAAATTAACTTTTAGTCAGCTTTAAAAAAAATTAATAAGCTGCTTGCCAAAATCTTTCAGGTATTCTGGCCCTGGGACCGCCTTATCTGTCACGATGCTCAAGACGATAAGGTTGCGCCATAGGTATTTGCCACGTGCTTCACTAGTTTGGAACTCCTATGGCTAAACTAAGCAAAAACTATGAAACTACAACTATACTATTACTTGGTCTTTCGAGCAGGTCTTTCGCTTTCACCTTTAGCATATCACAGATCCTCTAAATCCCAACTACGTTGACAACCGCTCACGAATATGCACAAACCTTTAGTTGGTAAATTTCTGCATCACCCCTACAAGTATCCATCTATCTCAAAGCCTATGCATGATTGGTTCACTGCCGTCTCATCACAGCGAAACAAACGGACTTGTCAATCACGTGTGGGTGAGGTTAATAAATTGCCAATCGTGGCTTTCATTTCATTTTCAATCAAAAATCTCGTCCCACCTCTGACTTATCTATGAGTTCTTGACAAGTTGGGCACCGTGAATTATTGCTAGACCACTGCACCCTTCTTTGTCACTTTTGTGGGACGAGACCTTTTGATTTCGCAGTTCATTAGGGGCAATGGTCATCGGAGTCCTCGTTTATCTTTCACACGGAAAATTGGACACCACTTACCTTTCCTGATTTTGTTCTCATCGATAATTTTTTAACAATTGAATAAACATAAATTTTATTTCTTATTTTATTTTTTAATATCAAATTAAGACTAAAACTTACATAACATAACATAAATTAAACTAAAAATAGTGTAACAAATATGCTAACGTAAATCAAATAAAATTAAAAATATAATAATATTTAACGATGTAAGACTATCTTAAATATTTTATAAATTTTTTATTAAAGACATCAGTGAAAGGTCATCAGTTTTTGTGAGATTTTAGTATTTAAAAATAATTAGAAATTTATAATTATCCTAAAAATTAGTTTTTCTTATTTAGAAATTTCTGAGAAAAATATTTTCTACGAGTTATTACGCATCTTTACTAGCGAAAATGTTAGATGATTATTAATGTGGCCATGCCACAAACTCCAACCTACATTCAATCCTAACGATCAATAGCCATTCACGAGAAGCCACTCCTATTATGATCTCTTAATTTATTCATATATGAATGATCCACGTATAATGAACGGCATCCACAGTTACACCAACAGTATAAACTTGCTCAACAAAATCTTAAAATTTAGTTTTGACTCTGCAGCACAAAATTCGTACTTTGACCACCGAAATGTGTTTCGTCCTCCTTGGGTTTCCTGGGTACTTCTAACAGCGATTCACTCAATTAAATCAATGTATTTAGCATAGAATGATAATTATGAAAACTTTATTGGTGTTTCACATGTTGTACGTATTATTGGTAAATTTTGTATGTTTAGATTTTAAAATCAGGCTTGAGTTAACTATTGCCAAAATAAATAGAACTAATCATTTGAATATTTGATTCTTGCCATGTATTAATTCTTTAACATTTCTATGCTCAGTCAATATGAGATACTCTAATACTCCACTCTAATACTTCCTCTCAAGTGCAACTGGGACTAGACATCTAATTGTCATTTGAAATAAATACAGTGGTAACTAAACCAAACCATATGCTCTGATACTATATTCGAATTGGATTTGAGTCAACTATTGCTAAAATGATTAGAACTAGTCTTTAAATAATCGACTCTTACCATTTATAAACCCTTTAATATTTCTATGCTCGGTCAATATAAGATACTTTAATATAATAATACAGAAAAGATCGGAAGGTAGTTACTGGGTTGTCATGGCCTTTTGTGTTCTCAATTTTCCTCTAATTAGGCCAACTAAGCTACAGTTCTGTGATTTCTCTACTACATTCAACCCTAAAATATTTCACATGTAACAAATAATTAACACCGCAACCACAAAATAAGTATATATATCAAAATCACGTGAAATTTGGCTCCATCACTTCCTAAGCAAAGAATTGGAAGCAACTCTCTTCTTTTATTTTGTCTTCTAATTGCTAGAGTCCAGATCCTTTGTCCAATATTATGGTGTCTTATTGTGTCCAATAAATTTCAGCCATTTATTTATGTAGGGTCCGCATGTCCCACAAAATAAATGGCTGAGATTTCATGAGACAGAATAAGACAGAGTAAAACTGGACAGAGGATCTGGTGGGTAATTGCTAAGCAGGATAATAAATGAAATAGACAATTCAATTTTCAGACTCTCCGATATCCTAACCCGACAGACTCTGTGCAGTATAATTGTGTTTGCCGCAATGAATGCTTAGGTGACCTAACAAATAATTATTCACACTAAATCTACCTTGATCTCGGCGTACTTTGTATTTCTGATCATTTTCTACACACTACAAGAAATCAGCTGCTATTCCGTCGGTAAACGGTCAATTGCTGCCGGTAAAATGAATTACCGATAAAAATTGAAGACGAACAAAATTGTCGTTAAAAGGACCGTAGTTAAAATTACCGACGGTGATATTCCATTGGTAACTTACCAACGGTCGATAATATATTACCAACAGTCAATTTTACATCGGTAAATATTAACGACGGAATAAAGTAACGTGAATTTCTGTCGGAAACATTTAGCAACGGAAAATTACCGTCGGTAAACCGAAGGTAATGAACAAGAAACATCATCTTAGTTACCAATGGTGATAGTGTTACCGTCGATAAATAAATATAAAATTTTCGACGGTATTTTTTTCCGTCGGTAATAGCAAGTTAGAATTTTTTTTAATAAATTCCAGTTTCATGATGTTGTGATAAATGCATAATGTTAAGAGTTACCAATTATCTGTTCATAATAAATTAATTTGTGTGCGTGTATATATATATATATATATAATTTGATTAATCAAAAAATTAATTGATAATATAACGTTAAAATTATTTTAATTGATAATAAAAACATTACAATGTGCATAACTTATGTTTGTAATTGAAAGCAAATGACAATGACAAGCTAATGTCGTGGTGATCGTGAATGCTCTGAACTGTTAAGCCTCCTCTTCAACTGTTCCATCTCCTGTCTAAGCTGAGCCACCTGCTCCATCTGCTCTCTCATCTTAGTCATCTGCTCCATCTCCGCTCTCATCTTAGTCATCCGCTCCATCTCCTCTCTCATTTTAGCTGTATGCTGTTAAGTGACCGTTTCACCACAATAGCTTAAGCTTTTGTGTGAGGCCAACCTAATTGATTTTATATATTCACTAACACACCCCCTCAAGTGAAAGCCCTTTGGGCTTGAAACTTGCACAAGCCCACTCTACCTTGTGCTGAATAATAGGTGGGTGGTAGGATTTGAACTCACGACCACTTGGTCATAAAGACTCTGATATATACCATGTTAAGTGACCGTTTCATCACAACAGCTTAAGCTATTGTGTAAGGCCAACTTAATTAGTTTTATATATTCACTAACGCACCCCCTAAGGTGAAAGCCCTTTGGGCTTGAAACTTGTACAGGCCCACTCTACCTTGTGCTGAATAATAGGTGCGTGGTAGGATTTGAACTCACGACCACTTGGTCATAAAGGCTCTGATACCATGTTAAGTGACCATTTCACTACAATAGCTTAAGCTTTTGTGTGAGGCCAACCTAATTGGTTTTATATATTCACTAACATATGCTCCATCTGCTCCATTTGCTCTCTCATCTTTGCCATCTGGTCCATCTCCTCTCTCATCTTTAACACCTGCTCTATCTTCTCTCTCATCTTTGCCACCTCCCCCATCTCTTCTCTCATCTTTGCCACGTCCCCCATCTCCTCTCTCATCTTAGCTATTTGCTCCATGTGCTCCATCCATTGATTCATGTTAGCCTCTTTCAAATACCCTATCTGCTCCCTCAATGTGTCCACTGTGGCCTGAAGCTTGGTTACTTCATTGCTTTGCGTTGGCCTAGCAGATGTTGCTGTATTGGGCAGGGAAGAGCGCGAGTAACATATGTTTGCATGTGAACCTAGCCCGAATATCCTTCCACGACGGTCCCTACCACCCACAACATCAAGATACGTCTGAGTCTCATATATAGGTTGTTCCTCCTAAGATTGTCGCTGAATGTTTTGTTGTATTTGGTCCCATTAGGAAGCAATGTTTACATTAGTAAGGGATTATTGTTAAGAAATTATAAAAATGTATTAATTTCACTTACATTCAGCTCTCTACATCAGGTGTTGATGAATGTCACACCATCATGTTTCTTCGTGTGGGTGTGCAAAAACAGCTGGATAGGTGTAGACTTGATGCCCAATGACTTTTCCTACATGTATAACCTAAATTGTCAGATGTGAACTAGAATTTATAAAAATTTCGACAGAGTTTCCTCTATTTTTATGATATTTGCCCCTGTTGAACAAAGAAAATAACTTAACACAGCCACATATTACACCTGACATTTATATCATAGTCATTATGTACAATAAAGCAAAGCAAACTATATACAAAATAAGTGTCAAGTTTAGATACTTACAAGTCTATATGCATGCTCGTAGTGGGTAATTGATCCTCCCGTATGTACTGGAAGACTCTCACCCCCCGAGCCTCCACGTCTGTTGGCGAAGTTACGCTCTGAGATGGACATCCCGCAGGTGATGTCCAATACTCGGTCCAACGACTCCAAATTTCCTCCGAATATAACAAAACATGTCAGATAAGACTTGTGATTAAACATTAGTTGTTCTCGTTCAGAATCCTAGCTAGGCTGTTAGTATATTTAAACTAAATTTCCAACATATATGTTTGTAATCATATATGTCCTAAGATAATGATTGATCACAATTTGATATTTAATGGATATTAAATATCAAACAATTGCCAAATAAATATTAATAAAAATATGAATATTTTTATGAATACCTATTTTAATTAATTCGTTGAACATATACAATTTCATAAACACATGCGTTGCAAAAATGTGCACATAACAAGTAAAAAAAACCCTCATCATTTAAAAGAGCATCAATCAAATTTTGGAATCACATAATTAAGGTAACTGGAATAATAACATAAGTCAACCTCGTCTTATATAAATTAATACATAACTGAATTTTATACTACAAACAAATTTCACATCGTGCAAGCCATATCAATAAAAGATGCAAGAAGTTCAAATGGGGAATTCATACCGCAATCAAATAAATCAAGAGCAAATAACTGTAGCAAAAGCATAGTCACTGACCTTAATCGAAACGCAAAAAAATGTTCCTGAAGTTCGTCAAGGTAGATGATGATGATAGAGCTAGAATGAAAACTAACAACAAAATCGTTCATGGTTTAATTAGAAAGCGGGATATATGAAAGCAGTTGCCATGAAATATTATACTCAATGACCGACATTAACTATACTCAAACAATTCAACCACCAGGTGTTATCGTCAATAATTTGCATAATTATAAGTCTTCTCCATAATAAGATCACATTTTAAAACTAAGAAGCTCTTCTTTTTTAATTACAAAATCATACATAATGTACGAGGATCCTATTGAAATTTCTGCAGCATTTTCCCTATAAAATGGACATCCCCCTTTTGAACCTGCAATAAAAATATACTTCTATGTCAACCAGTAACCACAACGCAAATTGGGTCTCCATACTACATGTTTATTGTCAATTCAGTCAATGATGTAGGGACGGTAATGTCGGGTTATTTTTGCCACAAACAAAGGATCCACAGGCACACTGACATAAGGATAATAGTCTTTATTAGCAAGCCTAGTAAGCAATATTAGGATTCCCACATATTTCATAGTCAACTTCCCTTCTTGAAAACTTATGAACTAAACTAGTCTCATAGTTGAACATGAATTATCACATGATACATATCTATAATTCTTATTAGAGTTTACTGTTAGCCTCAACTAATTTTTTAAGGTTTAATCAAGTTGGACTAGCGATGGGCTCAACCAAACCGGAACTATTTCCATATTTAATTAGGATATCAAATTGACGAAATTAGGGAAATTTGAAGGCTACAAATGAATTGGTTAGGAATTCCCATTCCACTTAATCATAAGTGCAATTTAATTTTGAGCTCCTTTCATAGTAGTTTTACAAAATTACTGGTTTAAAAGTATGTTATCCCTAATACTTCTTGCTTTTAACAAAAACACTTTGAGTATAACTAGTGATGATTCAAGTAACATGATCAAGTTTTGACACTGGCATCTCATATATGACTTTGTAAATGGTGTTACAATAAGAGATAGGCTGGTAACTACTAAATATTGAAGGGTTATAAGTTTTTATAGTGAATGCAATATAAATTTTATTAATTTCCTTCAACATTATCCCTTTGGTAAAAATTATAAACCACATCTAATACCATAACCCCAAAAAATGAGATTACCTTCAAATTTTAAGTTTGAAAAGTTTGCAGATTAACACAATGCTTAAAATCATCCTTATCATCACTTAGTTTGTTAAAATTACCATATACTTTATATTAACACAAAATGGTGTTAAAATCCTCGAGAATGATCTAAAGAAGGGAGGTGCTTTGTTTAATAATTAATAGATATGATCATATTTGCTTTTTGATGAAATAATTGTTTGAGGCATTGACAAATGTTCTCTGATTAGAAAGAAGACAATTTCTTACATATTAATGTGTTAGTTCAATATAGATAAGACTAATATTGTAATTTAGTTAGGATCTTAAGCTACTAATATGTGGTCGTTATGGTGGTGAGTAATTTTATAAAATAACTATTAATTTTGGAATACCAAAGAAATGTAAGGATGCATATTGAAGGCTATACTTTTGGTTTTAAGAAGACATATTAATGCATAATTCAAAGAAGACAACAAGTCCCTAGATACTTGTTATTTTGAGGGGTTCGTCTATCCCCTAATGTTCTAATGAGGATCATATATTGAGGGGTTTGTGATATACTAACGTTGATAGTATTAAACAAGATCAAATAAATTAAATAGTTAAATAGTCGACATAGTTATACCTATTTCATTTTTCATAAATTCATAGCATTATATTATTTTCAACAATATAAAACTTTAGTTCTGTTGGGTCCCATTCCCGGAGCCCAACATTTGGATTCCTGAAACCATACCATTACTTACTTCAGTGTAAAATTCT
>JAOTBA010000204.1:10643434-10653586 GCA_025629845.1 Erythroxylum squamatum
TTTAAATTAGAGAAAGATTGTATAAATTGACAAGCTTCTATTCAATAAAATTTGAGAAAGTCTTCTCCACATAAAAATACCAACAATAACTAATGTCTGGCTCTATGAAGTTGACATAAAGGAGCTTCCCAATAAGTCGACGATAGCGATCAGGATCAGGAAGAAGTTCACCATCCTCCGGAGAGAGCTTGAGACCCTTAGAAAGAGGTATAGTAGAAGGAGACAAATTATCCATCCCAAACTTATGAAGGAGGTCTGGTACAAATTGTCGTTGTCTGATGAAGGTACTAGAGGAAGAAAGTGCAATCTCAAGGCTAAGAAAATGTTTGATGAAGCATAGATCTTTGATAGTTAACTTCGAATGCAAGGCAGATTTCACAACTTCGATAGCTTCTAGATTAGGACTTGTGATCAAGACATCATTAACATAGACTAAAAGAGCAATGAACTGATCAGCAGAGCCTTTAGTAAATAGGCAATGATCATGAGTAGATTGGGTGAAACCCATGTGGACTAAGAAAGAGGATAATTCAAAATTCCACTAGTGTGAGGACTGTTTGAGGCAATCAAGTGACCGCTTAAGGCAACACACCTAACTGGGGCCACTTTGAGATTGCCCTTTGGAGGTTTCATATAGACTTCCTCATCAATAAAGCCATGGAGAAATGCATTATTGATGTTCAACTGAGAAATAGGTCAACTAGTACTTGTAGCAAGCGCAATAAAAATACGAACTGTCACTAGTTTAGCTACAGGAGAGAAACGGTTAGCGTAATTAAGGCCTTCTACCTGGTTATATCCTTTAGCCATTAAGTGGGATTTATATCAATTAACCTCACTAGGAGGAGGTTATTTGATTTAAAAAACCCATTTACTACCAAACGCTTTTTTTTCTTTTAGGAAGGGAAGTAAGGACCCAAGTGCCATTATCATTAAGAGCTTGTAATTCTTTGGACATGATAGAAACCCAATTGGGATCATGAGAGGCTTGAAGGTAAGTGGTGGGTGCAGTGATAGTAGATATTTGATTAAAGAAGGCTAAGTAGGAGTGAGAGAAAAAAAGGGGCAGGAATGGTACCTGAACTATTTGAGACATCACTATCAACAGTGGAGGAGGCAAGATTAACAAAATCTTGGATCCAAGCAGGCTTGTTGACAATTCTAGTGTTGTTGCGAAGGGGTGGGTTAGGTGTAATAGGGTTGGGAAGTTAGGTCGAAGATGTAGGAGGGGAAGGAAGGGGACTTGGTGTGGGAGAAAGAGATGTAGGAGGAGAAGAAGTGGTAGAAGCTAGAGAAATAGAATCATCAGTAGGGATAATTTGAGAAAGAGGAATAAGAGGAGAGGAAGAAGTGATAGGGTTATAGAAAAAGGGAAACTAGTCTTCAATGAAGCGTACATCACGACTAAGAATGAGTTTGTGGGAGGAAACGTCAAAAACTTTGTAGTCTTTATGGTAGCTAGAGTAACCCTAAAAAATACCTTAAATGGCATGGGGTTCAAATTTGTCATGATGGGGAGTGGTAAAGGTGGCGTAACACAAGCAGCCAAAGGTACGAAGGTGGTCATAAGATGGTTTTTTTTTGTAGAGATGTTCATATGGTGTATTCCATGCAAGCTGAGCCAGTTGAGGAGATATGTAGCATGGAGAATGTTCTTGCCCCAGAATTCTTTTGGGAGAGAGGATTGGAATTAGAGTGCGTGTGCAATTTCAAGGATGTATCAATGCTTGTGTTCAACGACACAATTTTGTTCTAGTGAATAAGTGTAAGTTTTCTGATGCAAAATACCACGAGATTGAAGTAGAGAATGACATGGTCGATTGAGAAATTCGGTGCCATCATCTTTTCAAAAGACTTTAACAGATATGGCAAATTGCGTTTGTACCATGGTAAAGAAAGATGAAAGGATATAGCAACACTGTGATTTGTGTTGTATGAGAAATGTCTAGGTACATATTGTATTATCATCAACAATGGTAACGAAAAAGTGAGAACCAGTGATGGAGGTAGTACTGTAGGGGCCCTATACGTCAATATGGAGCAAATCAAAGGGGTTGGCAGTAGAAGAAGAGCTTAAGGGAAAAGTAAATCTTGTTTGTTTGGCCAAAAGGCATATGGGACTGGTGAAGTGTTGCTGTGAGAGGTTGTTGAGGGGCTCTATATGTGCAATTTTTTGTGAAGAAGGGTGGCTTAGCCTTGCATGCCATAGGGAAAAATCTTTAGAGCTAGAGAGATGTGAGTTGTGAGGTGATGTGAAAGAAAAAGAAAGTTGCCCTTTATTATTGAAAAAGGAATTGGTAAAGCACATGGCAGGTGTAGGTACAGTCATATATTTTTGCAAATGATAGAGAAAATTTTCTATATTAGAATTGTCAAAGCTTGCTTTGTCTAATTTGTAAAGCCCGCCTTCAACTTTACCAATAACAATGAGGTTCTTAGCCAATAGGACCTGAAAAAGACATCTAAAAGGGTACAAGGTTATTTTAAGGCCATATCTCGTAACAATTTACTCACTGAGAGAAGATTGAATTTAAAAGAAGGGATGTAAAATACATCATGTAATTCAAAGTTAGGGTGTAGGGTGATATTGCTCATGTATGTAACTGTAGTAATAGTCCCATCAGGATGGTAGATCGTAACCACTTTGATAAGAGTGTGAGTGAGGTAAAAGAGTCTTTATCTGGTGACATATAATTTGTAGCACTAGTGTCAATAATCCATTATTTATCTCCCAACATGGCAGCATAACAAAGGTGGCATAACAAAGGTGAATGAAGTTGAATTTACCAGCAAAATTTGTAGCATTTGGGTTGTATATCAGTGCCAGTCCCTTGCCTTTGAATTTTTTTTAAATCATTTCTTGATTAAGGGTGTTGGTAATTGCTAAGCCCCACTCTTCATACTTGGTATCGATAGCATATGTAGGGATTTGAGAGGTGACTTGGGCCACAACCTTTTTATTTGACTGTGAGAAGTATTTGAGCTTATACCATTATGGAAATCCATGAAACTTACAATAACCTTTCCTATTGGGATTGGTCCTTCGACAATAATCACAAAATTTATTAGACTTTTTTTTCCACGTTTCTAGTCCATTCTGTTTTCAAATTGATACGATTTAGGATTCTGCGGTTTGGCAAGCAATGTTGACCCTCTAGTGCATCAATTAGGGTGAAGCTGACATGCCTATGTGATTCCACTCTCAGGATCATCGAATACACCTTGTTGATTGTTAGTAAGGGATCCAACATTAGTATCTGGTTTCAAACTTGATCGTAACCATCATGTCGCCCAATCAGAAATTGCATTAGTTTGTTTCTATTACCCATGTCAACTAGGCACTTTGCAGCCCCACAATTACAAATTGGTATTGGGTCAACAGAGCCCAATTCATCCCATAACTTTTTTAATTGCTGAGACATAAGAGTTTCCTTGAGAAATAGAGGCTATTTTTCTCTGTAATTGATAGATCAATGGCCCATTAGTCTCTCCATACCTTTTCATAAACTCATCCCACAATTCTTTTACGTTATTGGTGTAGATAAATGCCTGAACAAGTTTTTTAGATATGGAATTCAAGATCCACGAAGTGACCATAAATGCACATCGTTGCCACTGTTTATAGTCACTAGAGGCTTCATCTAGTGTCGTGACTCTGCCATCAATGAAGCCTATTTTACACATTGCCCTTTGAGCAATTCTCATTGCTCTACTCCAGGTGCGATAATTCGCACCGTAGAGAGGTGCAACCATAAGTATCATCCTTATATTATCCGAGTTTTGAAGTTGAAGAAGATCGCCATTTGTGATCTATTGAATTGGTGTCTACTCTTGAACCAACGTTTCTTTTGAGTTTCTAGCAGTGTCACTCTCTTCCATGATCACTTAAAGCAAAGAAACATCAGCTAATAGAAGGTTTTGAAGGTGAAAACCAGATTTTAATAGAGGTTTTAAGTTTAGAAAGTAGAGAAGAATGGTAAACTCTTGATACCATGATTAGATCTGGTATTTGCTCATCTTGAGAAGGAAGCTAAAGTTAGAGGGAAGAAATTGCATAGATAGAAAATTAAAGAGAATAAAAAATCAGTATGTTGTATTTGCACAGTATAAGTGGTGCCTTAATTACAAATGCTTAGTTGTACAATGGCTAGCTATAACAACTCACGCAAAAGTGCTAACTAACTAATTAAAAGAGAAATATTAAGTACAAAAAGAATAAGTTAGTTGTATATTGTACACACACTTGCATTCATTCGAGGACAAAGAGCAGCAGCAGGAGAACATGAGCAAAGAAGTATCGTGTTATATAAAGTGCATGCATTTAGAAGCTCTGATGCCACGACCCACTTATTCCAAACAATATATGAATAAGTTTGTTAGACAGGCTTGCTTATTTAACTGTTATCTTTTGAGACTAATATTCAGTCTCCCAAAGTTGAATTCCTCGCATACAGACGAACAGATTTTTGTATAGGACCAAGAATGTGGTGCTGAGATTATTTGAAAGTTTTGTTCTAGATGTTGAGATTTTTCTCCTTAAATCTAATTACAAGATAGGAATAACAGACTGACTTCGACTATTTGGAACTTTTACCAGCTATGCCATCCTCCTTGATTGGTGATCTATGGGAATAGACGGAAAGTTCAGAGAGGGTTGCACAACTTTTTAAGAGGCTTATTGTTGAATTTCTTCTCACAATCAATGATGTATCAATAAGAAAAACAAAGGAAGTTTACGTAACACGTTTCTTTGAAAAACTTTATAAGACGCTGATGATATACAGATTTAGATGTCGGAGACGCTGAACTCATCATCGAAAGAACCGCGTCTTTTTTCTGTTTATAGTTGCCTGTAAGTAGCTAGCTATTTGTTTTATTATCCACATCCAAACCTTTTACATCGTGTATTTCAATTATTGTAGTAAAAATTTTCACGCTCCTTTTCTCGTTGATGTAGGAAAAGTTGAATTATATAATTAAGATTTGGTCTTTCTTATTTTTTCTACTTTATTACTATTATTTTGTCTAAAATTAATTTTTCCTGAAATTAATATTATCATGAGGCATTTCTGCTATTAAACTGAGAGTCATAAGCTCGAGATTACTTTACAAAAAGTACAATACAAGGTACTATTAGAGAAGAAAAAGTTGTTGACTATTTTGAATAATGACCAAAAAGAGGACATAGATAACAAAGTAATCGCTACAATTCAAGTGTGTTTTTCCAGTAAAGTGTTTCAAGATATTGTCTATGAAGGTACAACGTCCTTATGAAAGAAATTGGAGTTATTTTATTTGTCAAAGAGTCTCACCAGTAAGTTAATCACGATATAACACTTGTTCATGTTATGAATGACAGAAATGTACTTCCCTTAAAACTCTTTTAGTGAATTTAGTTATATTATTATAGATTTGGAAAATATGAAGATTAATAAAATTAATGAGGATCAATCCCTGTATTTGCTGTGTTCATTAACACCTTCTTTATCCTGAATATGGAGATCCTCAAGCAAGAAGCTCTCAGTAACCCCAGAATCAAGCACTATTCGAAATGTAAAAAATAGGATTAACAAATCTCTGCTTCGGAAATGATCTTCTTCTTTTTTGCAGGGCAAACTTGGGCTCAATACACTCCTACATGCAAGCTCTTAATACCTTTAGGCAATTCTCGGGTTTCTATATTAACCTGCATAAGAGTCACTTTATTTTATCTAAAAGTGCTTACTCTTTAGATCCTCTTATAGCTGCGGCAACTAGAATGAATATTAAGTCACTTCCACTACTTTATCTTGGTCTTCCATTTTCAACTAAGAGGCTCAACAATTTTGAATGTAATCCTCTTTTAGAAAATATTCAGAAGCATGTCAATTCTTGGGTAAATAAATCCCTCTTCTATGCAGGTAAGTTGCAGCTTATAAAATCCGTTTATTGGAGTTCCCATATTTTCTTTTCTCAAGGCATCATAAAATTGATTGAAAGGATACTAAGATCTTTCTTATAGAGTCATTCGAATGGTGTTCCTGGAGCTGCTAAGGTTAGATCGTCAGACCTTTGTTATCCAAAAGAAGACGGTGGTCTAAATACTATATCGATCAAAACCATAAATCATGACTTAATCCTTAAGAGGTTTCGGTGGATCTTAGAGGACAAGAATACTCTTTGGATTAAATGGTTGCATTCTTACTTCCTGAAAGGCAAATGCATTTGGGATATTAAGGTGAAGGCTTCTCACTCCCACATCCTCTCTCAGCTTTTGAAGTTAAGAGATGCAATCTAACAAGAGGTCTCTTGTAAGATAGGAAATGGTAGATTGGTCTCACTCTGGTATGATAATTGGTCAAGCCTTGGTCCACTGATACATTCTCCTCAACACTTGCGTTCTCTTCACCATATTCTTGGTGCACTAGGCTTTATTACTTCATCAATGGCAATAACTGGAATTTCTCACGGTGTCTGCAGCATCTCCAACCTGGATACTCCCCTAATATACATTCATAAGATAAATTCTTCTGGAAGGATATACCACTCAATAAACTCATCAAAAAAGACATGGTTAAATTGTTACATAGACGAGACAACCAAGTTTCTTAGTACAAGAAGATTTGGAATAAAGTCTTAACTCTAAGAATTTCTTTTGTTTTTTGGTTGGCTATACAAAACAAGCTATCAACCACTGATAGAATGTCTTACTTGCAAGTTGATAAATCATGTCCAATGTGCTCACTGCATGATGAATCAATGAATCATCTTCTCTTCGAATGTCCATTCAATAACTCCATTTGGGATTATGTTACTGCTAAATGTTCATGTTCTGATCTGGGGGACTCTATCATAGACATTACATAGAAAATCTCATCTCAATCAGTCTACTTGAAATCAGATAATTAGATTCATATTTTTATACTGGAAAGTTATATCTACACGCTTTAGAGAGAGCGCAACCTGAGACGTCTTGCCAGTAAATTCTCTTTGAAAGAGGCTTTGATATCTAGGATCATCACTGAAGTTCGGGAACTCATTTTGTTGAAGAACCTTCACTTGGCATGTAGTTCAATTATACGTTTCTCACTGCATCTATAGTGTAACTTGCTGCGTTTTATTCTTACCTTGGTTTTCCATTCCTAATACTTTGCCTTCACAGGTATCTAGATAGGAGTAATCCCTTTTGTTTGTAAGCTTGTAAGACCTTGTTTTTTCTTTATTAATTAATTCTATTTCTTTTCTAAAAAAACTAATTTATAGAAGTTTATATTTATAGTTGGGAAACTATTACTTTCAAAGAAGTCAAAACACCTTTATTTTCTAATGAATTTAATGACAAGTAATTTAAAGTAGTTTTAGAGAAATTAAATATGAAAGTTTAGTTGTTACAAGCAGAATTAGTGAAAGAAATTTTAACACCAAATCAAAATCCAAAATTGGGATTTGACTTGTAATTATTATAAGAAAAGGACATATTAAGGTCTGTTGTTATAAATTGAAGAATAAAATTAAAAGGTGATACTAAAATATCACTTGATTATATAATAGGATTATAAAGAAGAAATTCTCTTAATGACGAGGACAAAGTCAAGACCTCATCATAAGTGGAAATTGGATATTGGATGTTTTTTCCCCATATTTCCAAAGTTGGTTCTCCACTTATCAACCTTTCAATGATAAAAGTTATATTAATTAAGAAAAATCAATCATATATACATTATTGTTATTATAAGAATAATCAAAATCAAAATGCATGATGATGTGGTAACAAGTTTGACAGGCGTTCAACAAATTCCAAATTTTAAAAGGATTTTAATTTCCTCAAGTATCTTTGATATAGATGAGTTTAGTTACACTGGTGTGGAAGGAGTTCTAAAAGTTACAAAGGGTACCATAGTTGAGATGAGAATCAAGATGAATGATACTTTGTTGAAATTAGTCAATTTCATTAGCCTTTAGATTCAAAATTTCTAGGTCATTATTTATGTTTAAATCAAATTTCTTTAGACATCATTGTAATTCATTTTCATAACAGGTTTAATTTCACAAACTTATTCGTTAGGGTTAAATTCACTTAACCCTTCTATGATTTGGCATAGTATTAATGTACTCTATAACTTTTAAAAACTATTAATAACCCCTTATTGTTGGACCCCGAACTTTTCTCGGAAGTTATAAATATTAAATGAGAAATTGTTAGTGATTAGTCATGAATAAAGAAAAAGGAGAATTCTTGAATTTGAAATGACATACAAGATTAAGGTAGTGAATGTAGTAAGTTGATGATGAGTGGGTTTCATGTTTGTAATTTGAGTAATGAGTTATTAATGTGTTTTCAGAAATCAATAAATAAAGCTTGTTTTGAATCAAGAGAATGAAATGATTTCAATTACTTCATAAATATTGCATTATTGCTTTTGAATGATTTGAGAATTTACTATATGCTTAGTATGTGAATTGTGTATGGATCATATGAGTTGAGTTGGAATTAGAATGCATTTGAACAAACTTTGAATGTGAACTATCGTTAATATATATATAAGTGAGATACTATGGAAAAGAAAGATAGAATTTGTGGTGAATGATATGATGTTATTGAATATGAGGAGCCATATGAATTGAGGTTGAGTGTAGGATGAATTCCAATGGGAATTTGAATTGTTTTGAATGATGTTGTAGTAGAGAAAGTGGAGTTGGGAGAAATTGTAGGTTTTGCATGAGGATAAAATGTGTATGCTGACTTCCAACGAAAAACTGTATTGATCAATATGGAATTGGCCAAAGTTTCCTTCATGAAAGTTGTAGTTCGTTTTTATATCTTTCCAACTCTATAAAGTATGCAATTTTTGGATATCGGAATTGAGAGATAGGTTCATTACAAGTTAGGATGTCGTATAGGAGGTTTCACCCGAAAGTTACACTTACACAGCCTGTCCGTGTTAGTTCATTCATTCCGTGTTTTGACATTTCAAACGATAGAATTTCATTTTGTAGTCTTCAGGAAAGTTGTAGACTTAGAAGTCTTCTTTCAAACCGTTCAAAAATGAAGTCATCCCTACCTCCTTAGTGAGAGTTATGGCATTTGTACCAGGGCATGTACAATGTGAGTTTGGACATGAACAATTTGAATTCGTTTAGTCATAACTTCTTCGTCCGACCTCCAATTAAGGTGATTCTTGAGGCGTTAGATTTATAACAAAGTATTATACCTTCCCAAAAAAATTAATAGCCATTGGTTTTGAATTCAAAAAGATCGAGTTGAAGGAAGTGAGGGGTCGATTGGGAGAGCATGTTGGGGCATGATTATACTTTGGTTTATGAAGCATATCCTCATCTATTAAACTCCAAATTGATGTTTCCTAAATATAGGCTAGGAAGTTATAAGAAATGAGTTTGATTATGGTGAGTGACTTGTATGGCCACGCCATTGAATAAATTGTGAGGAAATTTTTTGGATGTTATAAGAATGAAGATGAACTAATGATGGCTAATGAGGGTTAAATGGAATAACCCTTCAAGGTAATAGGCACGCTCAATAAACTTTTTTTGAAGAAGTTTTCTATTTTCAATCGCATCATAAGTGCTGCATTATTGTTCATGAATGATTTGTGAAATCTGTATACGTTTGCTACATGAATTATGTGATGAAAAGTCTTTGTAAATGATTCTTTCAAAAAGATGCAAGTTTATGAAAAGCAAGTTTTCAAGAAAATGCCTTTTGGGGCATCAAACGCATAAGATTTTAAAATCTATGTGTTATGTGGGTTTGTGGTGGTCTCCTAAATTATGTCACGTTCACATTGACCAAGTTAAAGGCTTCTCCCGCCTGCCCGCTAGTGGCATGGAGCTCCTTCACGGACTCCTATAAGTTCACGGCTACGCAAGACCATTAAATGGGATTGCGATAGTACGTTATGTTTTGGATCCACCCAAACCATTCTGATATGCTTATGTTCTCATGACATGTTTGCCAAGATTGATGCATTCATGGTTTGTGCTATTTTTGAATTGTTTGAAAAATTGGGATTTCCCATGAAATAAGTGCTTTATGATTTTTAAATTGTGAAATTACTATAGTTTCAAAATGTACCAGGGCAATAAGTTTTGAAAATGGTTTTTGCTTGTTTCTCGATTATAAACTTGTTACCCACGAGCTTTTAAGCTCACCCC
>JAOTBA010000204.1:10666666-10678446 GCA_025629845.1 Erythroxylum squamatum
TTGTAATCTTCCTTTTTGCTCAATGAAATACATCACTGAATCTTGTGTTGGTTGATATTTGCTTGGTCGATCTACTGCTTCATTGCTGGCTACTGTTTTATTTGCTTGAGTTCACAACAATAGAGCTCAACCATCATCAGTTTCCGTAACTGTCTGTATAATAAGGGATATGATTCAACGATTTACAAGATATTGGACATCCATCTTCACAGATGATAACATTCTTCTGCAGCACTGTGATCGTGTTTCCAGTAGTTTCATGGCTTTTTTGGGTCATAATCTTATTAAAATAACCTTGAAACTTTGATTTCCAAAAACACGGCCTGAAGCACAATGCAACTTTTGTTTTTGTTTTTAGCTCAATGTTACCTGTCATTTGTGCCAATCTTTGACTTGCTTATAACAGGTTCTTGCATGTCGAAGAAATCCTAGTCTTTAAACATTAATCAATCTTTTGCAGTCATATATAAGTAATTAGCTAGTTATTGCAGAATGCTGATTCTGCATGAAAATGGAAGTGAACTATTTTCTCATTGTTTTGATAGGGAACAGTTGTGCTTATATTTCAACCAGCTGAGGAAGGAGGTGGAGGAGCCAGGAAAATGGTTGAAGCTGGAGTCCTTGATAAAGTTGATGCTATATTTGGAATCCATGTTTCTGCGCGCTATCATATTGGGACAGTTGCCAGCAGATATGGACCACTTTTAGCTGGGAATGGTTTCTTTGAGGCAGTGATAAATGGAAAGGGGGGTCATGCCGCCATTCCTCAGCACACAATAGACCCTATCTTGGCAGCTTCTAACGTGATCATTAGTTTGCAACACCTTGTTTCTCGTGAAGCTGATCCTTTGGATTCGCAGGTGCTCTTTATGTTATAAGAAGTTTTCTTATGCTCTCTGTGGTTAAAATACATAAGCAAGTTTAACTGAAAGAACCAATTGGATTCATCTAAAGAAAGGGACCAAAACCAGTTCGATGCAATTTAATTTGTCAGCTGTCGTTGAGCCTTTTCTGTGTCAAGTTTTGTTTGTGGAAATGTGTTTAATATATCTCTAGAATAGTATCATCCCTCTCATTTTTGCCTTTTGATGGTATTTTCATTTGCTAGTTTTGTTATGCAAATTGGAATGCTTTTAAAACAAACCACGAACAAACAGCTGGGGTTTCTGATGGCATACAAATTGCCTGTTTTTCATAAAATGAAAGAGATCTTTTTGCTTTTCTTTCTTAAAGCAAGGAAATTATCCTCCTCAAGTAGACATAATTCCTCACGAGAACCCAGAGGAGAAGTGTTTCTCCTTCGGTATGTGACGTGAATTCATCTTTGCCAATGGTAAATCACAAATTGAATTTTGGCTTTTGTTGCCTGTGTTTGTAAGCTAAGCCTATTTTCTACGACAGAACATTCATTTCTTTCAACTTCTGGACAAAAATTCGAACATAACACATGTACATGCAGGTGGTAACCATTGCAAAATTTGATGGAGGTGGCGCATTCAATGTTATTCCAGATTCTGTTGCTATCGGTGGAACATTTAGGGCATTTTCTAAAGAGGGCTTTGTCCTACTTAAGCAAAGAATCGAAGAGGTACCCTTGCACTTTTTTGATGCTTATAACTCTGATCTTTGACAAACAGTTCTCTTGATATTGTCTTCACCACTTAACTCTGAATATATTGTTACGTCATGCAGTCAAGAATATTGTTCCTGATGCTAACTTCATACTGTGAGAATAACAGGTCATTGTAAAGCAAGCTAGTGTACAAAGGTGCAATGCAACTGTCAATTTTCATCCAAACGGTAGTCCATTTTACCCACCAACTGTAAATGACCGAGGGCTGCATGAGCATTTCCTAGATGTTGCAGCAGACATGCTTGGCACCCAGAACGTTAAAGAAGCTCAACCGGTGATGGGCGCAGAAGATTTCTCATTTTTAGCCGAAGCTATTCCTGGATACTTCTGCTTTCTGGGGATGAAAAATGAAACCCAAGGGCCACTTGCATCAAGTCATTCACCATTTTACAAACTCAACGAAGAAGTGCTTCCATACGGTGCGGCACTGCATGCGTCATTAGCTACAAGGTACCTCCTGAAATCCAAATTGGAATCCAAATCAACCACTCAGACCTTCCATGAGGAGCTGTGAAACCAGCAAGCATTTTACTAGCTTGTAGCATCTTCAAATTATAAACTCGAGAATTGGTATTATAAACTGCTCAACCTGCAAATTATGTTGGAGAATAGGCCGCTGGAAAATATAATAGCGGTAAGAGAACTTTTAACAAACAAGTGGCAGGAAGAACAAAATGGGCATAACTAACGCAATTCTCATTCATCTGATCAAAGCATTTTATATACAAAAGAAATAACAACTTAACAAAAAACAAGGAAACACTACTCCATCGCTACTCTCAGACTAGAAACATGTCTGAAAAATAACAACTTGAGAATAAAGAATAGGAACAAACTAATAGCTTAATTCAAAGACCAGTCAAGCATGTTTCTACATTAGCTTCTAACATACTCCCCTTTAATGCAGAAATCAGTAACACCCATTAACTCTCTCAAACTCTTGAACTTTTCTAAAGGAAGTGACTTTAGTGAAAAGATCAGCCACTTGAATGCTTGTATTGCAATGGATAACTTTAATGCTCTCTTTTTCCACAAGCTCCTTCATAAAGTGATGCCTAGTTTCAATATGTCTTGTGCATTTATGAAAACCTTTTAGTGAAACTGCTGTTTGGTTTAGCGTGCTTGGTGGATCCTCCCACCAAGCACATGGCATACTTGACCGACGTGGCTCCATACCGTTAGGGAATAATCGGATTTCTGATGTTGATGCATTTGCTTAACACATTAGTTTTCAGACTATTCAATACCCTAACGGGAGGTGAACAGAGGGAGAGGAGCCCCCTCGCCCCCTCCGGGGGCGGTTGTTCGCGCGTATGCACGCACGTACGCACGTATGCACGCACACACACACATGTGCGATATTGGATGACATGAAATAACCACGAGTGAAAGCCACAACCATTTTCTCGGATAATATCAAAACTTGAAACCGGAGCGAAAGTCTCATCAAAGTCTAATACCTCGTGTTGCATGTAGCCCCGAGCGACCAGCCTTGCCTTGTACTTCTAGATCGAACCATCTGGCTTGCACTTAACCTTGTTGATCCATTTCAAACCCATTGCCTCTTTGTTGCAAGGTAGTTCAATTAGTTCCCATGTCTTGTTTCTCTCCAAAGCCTTCATTTCTTCATCTGTAGCATCAAACCATTCTGTCACTTGCATTGCTTCTTCAAATGAACTTGGTTCTTTAACTTTTTCCATCTGACGTCTCTCTATTACTGCATAAATTTCATTCAAAGATCATTTTCTTGGTTATAACTCTGAGGAAGATGAATTAGGTATAGTTGAACTTGAAGACATAGATGAACTAGCTACTGGTTGCGATAGACTGGAGCTGTCATTTCTTTCTTCACCAAAAGCAGATGGAGTTTCATCATCACTTTCCATGAACTTTGTATGGTGCTGTGCATCATCCCAAATCCAATAGCTCTTTTCATCAAATACTACGTCACGATTGATTAGTAACTTCTTGTTGCAAGGATGTAAAATCTATAGCCCTTATTTTTCACTCTATATCCCACAACAATACATTTTACATCATTTTCATCAAGCTTTGTTCCCTTTTGGGCAGGAATATGAACAAAAGCAAGACTTCCAAAAACTTTAAAGTGAGTTACCTTAGGCTTCCACCCATGTCAAGTTTCAATATGAGTTTGGTGTTGTAAAGCAATTGTAAGACTCCGGTTGAGAATATAGGTTATCGTATGCACTGCTTCTGCCCAAAAGCTTTTTGAAAGAGCTTTAGCCTTTATCATACTTTTGGCCATCTCTACAAGACTCCTATTCTTTCTTTCAGTCACACCATTTTGTTAGGGTGTGAAACTAGCTGTAAGTTGTCGTTGGATGCCATATTCTTTACAAAAACTGTCAAACTCTTCCAAAACAAATTCTTCACCATGATTTGTCCTTAAGATCTTCATGGGTTGTCTACTTTTTTTTTCCACAAATGCTTTAAACTTCTTAAAAATTGGCAATGTATCTGATTTCTCTTTAACAAAATACACCCAAGTCATTCTGCTAAAGTCATCAACAAATATAATAAAGTACCTGCTATTGTTGAGTGAAGGAGTTCGCATTGGTCCACAAATATCAACATGTATCAACGTACCAAGATTTTCAACTCTCCTTTCCTGGCCTTTGGGAAAAGCATTCCAGTGTTGTTTACCAGCTTTTCCTTGAGCCTCACGAACAGTTCCATCTCTTATAGTTACCTGGCTAGTCACGGACTTGTCTAGTTTGGTGAACAAGTCAAGTTTCCGGTCATGTGATTGTTGCAACCACTATCTACATACCACGTACCTGAAACACATTCTTTGGCTGAATAATAAGCTAGGAATAGGCTCTCCATATCATCCTTGTCCTTTTCTTGAGCGAGATTTTCCTGTCTTTCTTTAAGTTGACAAAACGTTTCTATATGGCCATACTTCTTACAATAAAAACTCTGCTTTGGGTTTGAATTTTCACCTCTGTCATCAGTCTTTGGATGCTGGTTATTGTTTTGATTACGGTCTCTATCTTTACGTCCTTTGTCACCATGTGAAAATTGACCTCCACATCCTCAGTTAGAGTCACCTCTGCCACTTGACTCTCCTTCTTTGTTTTTAAAAAACTGTGTCTTACTCTGAAAAGCATTTTCCACTGTATTGATGTCATACCGCTTAATCCTATCTTCATGAGAATAAAGAGAGCCAAGAACTTCATCTACCGTTAGTGTACTGAGGTCTTTCGACTTTTCTATGGCAGCTACAACATAATCATATTTATTAGGCAAACTTCTAAGAATTTTCTCAACAACTTTTTGATAAGGTAAAATCTCACCAAATTTTTTGATTTGATTTACAACCTCCATCATCTTGCAAATATAGTTTTCTAGTGAATTAGAATCTTTCATGAACATACCTTCAAATTTCCGACGAAGAGTTTGAAGTTTCACAGTCATCAACTTAGCATTACCTTGATGGGCTTTTTGTAGAGCATCTCAAGCTTCCTTTGATTTTGTGGTTGCTGAAATTAGTGGGAAGATTGCCTCGTCCACTACTTGTTGGATAAAAAATAAGGCTTTTGCATCTTCCTTCTATACTTCTCATAAAGCTTTGATGGTAAATCCAGCTTCTGTGTAATCATTTTCCACTAAGTCCCACACATCTTAGGACATGAATAATGTCTTCATTTTTGTACTCCAAATGTCATAGCTACTGCCTTGGAAGATTGGAATTATAGGCAATGATGGATTCACGTTTGTGTTATTGGTCATGCTTGCTTGAACCTGCTCTGATACCGAATGTTAGAGAATAGGTTGTTGGAAAATATACTAACTTTAAGAGAACTTTTAACAAACAAGTGGTAGGTTAGAACAAAATGGGCAGAACTTACGCAATTCTCATTCATCTTATCAAAGCGTTTTATACACAAGAAATAACAAATTAATAAAAAAACAAGGTCACACTACTTCACTACCACACTACTCACGACAAGAAACAAGTCTCTAAAAAATAGCAACTTGAGCCTAAAGAATGGGAACAAACTAACAGCTTAATTCAAAGACCAGTGAAACATATTTCTGCATTAGTTTCCAAAAAATTATAGTGTCATAAGTCTTTTCAACTACTCAAGCTTGGATCGAAAATGCACTTATGGTTTTATAATGTAGCCTAATTAGTGGCCATATTTTAAATATATTAATAATGATATTAATATAATTAAATAATTTAAATGGTCCATATTTCCTGTTTTGGTCATTTGTGGGCGTATTGGATTAAAAATCATAAATATATAAATTGGTCAACTCTTTACTAATTATGGTTACATTATTTTTCATCAAGTTTTTGTAACCGTAAGAGAGTTAAAAGAGAGAAACCAATTTTGACCAAGAATATCGTAAAAAATTTTTATCTCTTTACGATAATAGCATTTTTTGTATTAGGTACGTGAAATTACACTTTATGATTTGTGACATTTATTTATTCAAGATCTTAAAGTTGAGAATATTAATTTTGATTTTATTTCATAAGATCATGTCTTTACGTGTAATATTAGAGCTTGTATTTTGAATAAATAATTTGTTAGTCTATTTTACTATGATTATTTTATAATGATTGCTAAATATTTTGATGTTTGAAGAGTTTTGTGATTATTTATTATTGATGATTTGTATAAAAAAAGTAATTTTATTATTACTAGAAATTATTGTAATGGTATTTTTAAGATCTAAACTTTATTGTTAATTATTTGCATAAATATGTTAGAGTTTTATGCATCATGTTTAATTACACGTTAAAGGCCAGTTGTTGTTTGTTGAATTGTACAACAACTCTAATGTCTAGTCTCTACGTAATGTCCAGAGTCTAGTCTTTACATCTAGATCTGTTTAGATAAGGAGGATAAAATAATATCTTTAGGAGAATTGAACTTTGGATTGTTAGGTGAAGCTAAACACCCCAGCCACCTTAGAACTCTAACCGAAGTAAAACTTTTAAAGAAGAAAAATAAGGATAACATCCCTGCTGGGAATCAAAATTTGGTCTCTTAGGCGAAACCCTGACATCCTAACCGCTAAATAACAATGGATTACTATTTTAAATTTCACTATAATATTATCAACAGTCAAAGTTTATGGCTGCATACTTATTTAAGTTAATTCCTTTTATTTTCTATTTCCATAATTTAATAACATTTTTCTTTTATTATGATGCTATGTATTCTATTAATTGTATTAATGATTTCATATTAGCTTTACGCAAATTATACATAACTACATAATATTATAAAAAGGTAATTTGTTAGTCACTAAAGTGATCAAATTAATTAAATTAATTTTTGTTCATTCATAAAATATTAATGTCTATTATTTAATTAATTATATGGATAAATGATGTGTATTAGTTGATAGAATTTAGAATTTTCCCAAAGGTAAATTAATACTCAATGACTAATAAAAATAATAGAGGAAAATTAATATTCACTTGCCAAATATATTATATATCTAAATATATTGATCGTATTTGATGAATTTTTGTTTGATTACTTAAAAAAATTTGTACAATATTAAACTTATGGTAATATATTATTGAGTTTGCCTAAAGAAAACGTATCATATATTCTAAAATGTTTAATTATTTGAATTTGATTATTGAGCATTTATATATTTGTAGTTATTTTTCTTCATTTGCATGTTTATTTTGTTGTTGTGTTTAATGGTGTGAACTTCTTTAAATAGTATGAATAAGTCAATTTCCATTTAGGTGTTTTGGATCTTAATTTAACATTATTATAAGAAAAAACTATTGCCATTACTGTTACAAGCAATGAGGTTGAGAAGACAAACTATAAAGTATGAGAAAGTTCTAACATAGTGTGTCTTAGTTTCATGTGAATGACTATTGTCAATAACATTAAAATCACTATTTTACAAACTTAAAGTGCTAAAAAATACCTTAAATTTGTGGAAAAACATTTCTATTATATGGATAAGTCTCTTGGTAGTACATTAATGGTTGAAGTTTGATAAGTTGCAAAGCATGCGACATGTTGTCCTAGAGATAACAAATATTGCAGCAAAATTAAAGAGCTTAGGTATGACAGTTGATGACTCATTCTTAGTACAATTCATTTTGAACTTGTTACCTCCTTAGTATGGACCTTTTCAAAATAACTACAACACTATAAAGAACAAGTGGAATGTTAATAAATTGTCTAATATGCTCATTCAAGAGAAAGCAAGGCTAAAGAATCAAGGAGTTTATTACATTAACCTTGTGGGTCAAGGAGCTAGCAAGATTCACAAGCTAAAGGCTAAGAAATTCAAGAAGAAAGAACCTACTAAAGTGACTTATGTTACTGATAATGTTGATAAGAATGAATAAAAGACATATAAGTGTCATTTATATAAGGAGGGACATTATTAGAAAGATTGTCTAAAATGTAAGGCTTTGTCTGAAAAGAAAGGTAAATCTAACCTTTTTGTATGTTCCGAACTAAACTTAATTGAAATTTCTTTTAATACTTAGTGGCTTGATTTTAGTGCTCCTGCTTATGTTTCTAATGTTATGCAGTGATTCTTTACAATCCAAACCATAAACTCAACTAATAACTTTCTGTTCGTGAAAACTGCAAGAAGGTCCTAATTGAAGGCGTAGGGACTTATCGTCTAATGTTAGATACTAGTTATTATTGAATCTAGTACAAACTCTTTATACACCTTTAGGTTCTAGAAATTTAATTTCTGTTTCTAAACTTGATGGAAGTGAGTTTATTTTTAAGTTTGAAGGTGGTTGTTTTAGTTTATTCAAACACAATTTCATTATTAGTTGTGGAATTCTTATGGTTGGTTTGCGTAAATTGAAACTTCATGTTAATTTTTCTAAATCCCTATTTTCTGTTTATCGTACCATTAGAATTAAACAAAACATAATGAATGATAATTCAGCTTACTTGTGGTATAAATCCTTAGGTCATATATTTAAAGAAATATTAGAAAGATTGATAAAGATTGAAATTCTTTTGAATTTAAATGTTATTGATCTCGATGTATGTATGGATTGTATTAAAGAAAACCAAGTATTGTAATCAACTCCTTGAAATTATACATACTGATATATGTGAACCTTTTAACACTCCAATTTTTAGTGGATAAAATTATTTTATCACCTTTATAGATGATTTTTCATTTTATGTATTTTTCTATTTGCTTAATGAAAAATATTAAGTTGTAGACACCTTTGAGGTGTTTGTAAATGAGATTGAAAGGCAATTATATTAAAAAAAAGTGATAATTACAAGATCTAATAGAGGTGGTAAATATTATAAAAAAATATGATGAATCAGGATAATATCAATGTTCATTTGTAATGTTTCTCTAGAAACATGGCATATCTGCACAATATACCATGTCAGGTACTCCTCAAGAATTAGTGTTAGGACATTAATAGATATGATTAGCAATATGATGAGTAATTCTTCATTATCCAAAACTTTGTGAAGACATGCACTTAAAACTATTGTGTATTTGCTAAATAAGATTCCTAGTAAGGCAGTACCAAAATTGCTTTTGAGTTAAGGACTGTAAGAAAACCTAGGATGAGGCACCAGCATGTTTGAGGTTATTTAGCATAAGAACGAGTTTATAATCCATAAGAAACAATTAGATTCTTGAATAGTTAGTGATTATTTTATTGGTTATCTAGAGAAATCTAAAGGGTATAGAAAAAATTAGATTCTCAAATAGTTAGTGATTACTTTATTAGTTATCCAAAGAAATCTAAAAGGAATAGGTTTTACTGTCTAAACCACCGTCCCAGAATTGTTGAAGCAGCTAATATCAATTTTATTGAAAATCTTGGAAGTTAGCGGGAGTATTGTAAAACACGTGGATATTACTGAAATAGTTGATGTTCCATTACTCATGAATGTGTCAATATCCACATCTATACCAAATATTGACTTCAACACTGAAATATCAAAAAAATTCTAGACAATATTTGGATGAAACTATACCTCGTGAAAAAACTAACTTACAACTAATTAATTTAAATGAACCATATGAAATAGCTCGAATAAACATGTAAAAAAAAAGAGATCAATTATTCCTAATGACTATATGGTTTAATTGCTAGCGTTAAAACACAATTTTAGTATTAATAATGTTCTTGTTTCATTTTCAAAAGATAAGTCTTATAATGGGGTTGATGCTATGAAAGATGAGTTAAATTCAGTGGCATAAAATATTGTTTAATAAGGATTGTCTCAATAAAAAGGGATAAATTTAATTTTATGCAATGTCCGAAGAAAGATATGGAACTTAGACAAATGGAATCTATTCCATATGCTTTTATTGTTGATAGTCTGATGTATTTGCAAACATGCACAAGATCCGATATTAACTTTGCAGTTGGAATGCTAGGCAGATGTCAAAATAATCATAGTATAGACCATTGGAAAGTTGCAAAGAAAGTCTTCAGGTATCATCAAGGAACAATTGACTATGTTCTCATATATAAAAGATCTAATTCATTAGAAGTGTTTGAATATTCAGATTTTGAATTTGTTGGATGGATTGACCGTAGAAAATCAACGTTTGGCTACTTGTTTTACTAGTAGAAGGAGTAATTTAATAGAAAAATGCTAAAAAATATACTAAAATTTGTGACTTGTTTTAAGGCCACAATTCTTGCTTTATGATTGCTGAACTTTATCTTAGAGCTTGAGATTATCGACATCATTTTTAAGTCGCTGAAAATTTATTATAACAATTCCACAGTTGTTTTCTTCTCAAAGAATGACAACTTTAGAGGTGCTAAATATTTGGAGTTAAAATATTTTTGCCATAACGGAGGAAGTTTATAAACAAAGAGTATGAATTAAACATAGTAAGACAGATTTTATGATTGTAGATCCTTTAACTAAAGGCCTTCCACCAAAGATATTTAAAGAAAATGTTTAAAGAATGAGCCTTAGTTATATTGATGATATTTTTGACGAATTTTTAACACTTTTGAGCTTAATAAAGTTTCTTATTAGCAATTTTCTTATTTATTATGAATGAGCACATGTAATTATTATTAAATAAGAAATAAAATTGTCTATGAGATATTAGTGTGAACCTTTATGATATTTATACACCACTTATATTATTTGAATTGATAAATTATTAGTATTGTGTTATATGGATGGAAGTACACGATGTTCAAGTTTATGACCCTCATAACTTGCATTATATGGTTTATTATGATGAGGTAAATTATGAAGATATTAAGAGATTTATTTATGTACGCTTAATGTTTATACTATTAAAATAAAGTATGAAGTATCAGGGTAAGTGAGAGAATGCAGGAATGTAACCTACTTAGTGACTATATTTCTAAATATATTAATAATGATATTAATATAATTAAAGAGTCGTAATTAGTCCATATGTTTTATTTAATAATAAAATAAATTTTAACCGTTTATTTTAGTCACTTGATGGATGTATCATATTAAAAGTCTCGGATACATAAATTAGTTATTTCTCTACTACTTAGGGTAATAGATTTTTTTTTTAATCAAAGTTTCTATAGTTGTAAGAAAAGTCAAGAAAGAAACTAATTTTGACTGAGAATATCATGCAGTTTTTTTCTTTTTAGGATAATGAGATTTTTCATATCATGTATACAATATTACGCTATTATTCAAAATCTTAAAGTTATAAATATCAATTTTAATTCTACGTCTTAAGGATGCCTTTACTCGAGGCACTTATCGCATTTGTTTTTCTTTAAGAAAGCGGATTCCTTTTACCTGTACTAAACAAAAATGAGACATTGAAAAAGCGCTCGGCATATCCTTCTAGTTAGTCCTTAAGCGAATTCGAATCTTTTGCACGCTACAAGAAAGTGACACCGGTTGCCTAGCAAATCATGTCAAGGATAGTAGTTCTGCCGGATTCTGGCTAAGCTGTGCGTTGCCGTTTGGATCCATACGTTGGCTGCTTCACGAAAGAGTTCTGGAATGAGATTCCTATAAAACAAAGAGCCTTTTTGGTTTGGGTGGTCCCCCGCCCCAGGTTTTGTCCCCTTTGGTACGCGTGAGCGGAGATCTCGTTCCTTGAACCCAGGATCTCAGGGTTTTGTTGGTCTTAGGGACCACGCCTCTAGCCATTGAGCTGGTCCCTA
>JAOTBA010000204.1:10708537-10720124 GCA_025629845.1 Erythroxylum squamatum
CACAAACTGACAGTACTATACATGCATAAGTCGAGTTGTATCCTCATACAAGTCGACTGATGAGTACTGTGCAGGTGAAAGTCGAGTTGCATAAACGCACAAGTCGACTTGCACTTACAAAGGTAACATTCAACTCCAATTGTTTTGATAAAATTAGTGATTTGATGTTTGATTAAGTAGTTGAAAGTTGAGAAATTACAAGAATTGGAATAAATTATCTTCCAAACTCAAGGGAAAACAGTTAGATGCATGCATGAGAATAAAAAGATAAAAAGTGAATTGTATAGAATTAGAGAATCCAAAAAAGTGATCATTAATGACAATCATGATTTAGAGGCACTAAGGTATGGGAATGAAACTTTCAAAAAGGAGGCTGATGCCTTCAAGGATTCATTATCCACATTTACTAAAGGGATTGAAATTATAGAAAACATTCTATGTGCTCAAAAGAATCAATGATAGCCATGGAATAGAATATAACCAAGTCAGTGAAGCCAATTATTAAATCCTTTTTGTAAAAAAAAATATTTTTATAGTGAAGAACCATTACCTAGATGAAAAATAAGTATGGAGCCTCCACACCTAAGAATATGCATGTACATTCCACATCCACTTTGACTAATTCTAAAATCAAGCATCTTGCTTTCATATATATCTTAAAATCTAGGCATAGAATTAAATGCTCTCAACGGAAGAATAGGCATAACTTTTACAATAATAAGTAAATTGATAGGTGTAAATTATATTATATTTTTCTAGATGTTTAAGTGTGTTTTTAAGTGCTTCTTAGATGATTATCATGTATATAGATTTAGAATTGTGTTATTGTTATTGTTTGTATGTATTATAAATTTTAGTTTGGTTTAGAGCAAAAATTGGATCTTAATTTTGTGTTTCAAGAGGTGTTTGATGCGTTTATGTGCTGGAAATCAAGAAATTGAAGAACGAAGAAGATGGAGGAAGCTTGAAAATGGCTCGATCGTGACAAAGAGTTAAATAACAGGACCACGGTTGTGACTCCAAGGTCACGATAGTGACAGAGGTTTTTAAGGAGCAAGTTTTTTTGGTCTTTTAATATTTCAGGGATATTTTTAGAACCAAATTAAGTGGAGAAACCCTAGAAAGAACCCTAGAAGCCTCAAGAACTATTTAGCAATAAGAAAAGCACAAAAAAAGATAATAACAACCACTACATCAAAGAAGATCAAAGAGGAGACGTAAAAAAGAACTTCAAACAAAATTCCAACATTCTAGCTCAAGACACAAACTAGTTTTTCTTTCTTTCCCTTTATTCTTTCATTGTATTAAATGTTTGTTTGGATTTCTAATATGTTTAACATGATTATGGGTTTCTAGATCCCTATTAGGGATTGTTCTTGAATCATTTTGTTGAACTTTATTTTGGTTGATTTCAATACATCTATTAGTGTTTGTGATAATTATCATTGATATACTTGATAATAAATCGAGAGAGTGAGTCAAGTAATTATTGTTAAGGTGTAAAAAGAGAGTTGAAAACTTAATAGACCTATAATTATCAAATTAATCAAAGAGAGATTGTGGTTGTGAAATTAATTATCTATATGATTGCTTTAAATCTAATTGAGTAAGTTAGGAGTAGTTTGTGAATCGAGAGATTACAAATCTAGAATTATCTAATTCAATTACAGTTACTTGATTAGATCTTGAGAGAGAGTAATCAAAACTTTAGGATATCATTTATTAAACATAACAACAAGATTAAGGGAAACAAGATAAGGATAGAATAGTTCCTAAGTATTCAACTTTGATCAAAACCTAATTTTATTGGTAGCTCACATGTTTAATTGCTTATTTGTTTCATTTATTTATTTTTTTAATTTCTGTTATTTATTTTAATTCAAATTAAATTCTTGTTACCTTAGATAAAGTTCTTATTCAAGTTACTAGGTGTTTATAGTTCTTGTAGGGATGATAACCTTAGTATTACAAGATACAATCCGTATACTTGCGAATATTAAGAGTTTTCTTATTATATAAAACTTGCTCAACATAAACCTACTCACATCCTTTATATCTCAAAGAAGAATGCATCAACCTTTCATTCAAATTAGGTACCATACACATGTCCCTTTTTTCTAAGTAACTTTTCTTTCCAGTGAGTTTGCAAGTAGTTTGGTTGATAATATGGTCGACCATATATATGGTTGACTAGTTGAGCCATATGGTCGACCAGTCTTCCCTGTTCAACCTCTCCTCCTCCTCTTTTCTCCTATTTCTCATCTTGTTTGCTTATATCTTCCAAAACCCTAAACAACTCACTCTTTTGTTTAAAAAGCATCATTCCTCATTTCATAAAGATCTTTTAAATTGCATCAAATTGACATTTTTTCATTCTTGAGTTTTAAATTTGGATATTTTCAAAATTTTTAATTATGGGTTATTTTTTCAATTTAATTCTTTCATAGTTAAATTGCAAAAGGAGTCAAAGTTGTCTCCCTTCCACTTATGTTAATACATCTTTGATTTTTTTTTCGAAGTTTTGGTATTTTCTAAATTATACATTGTTTTATTATATTGATTGTTGGGTTTTGCAATTTTTCTTGTATTCGAACAACTATTTTTTAAAAACTTACACTTATTACTTTAATTGAGTTTTTAAACTTAGACAAAATTGATTGCCATATTTCTATGCCTATAAGAAATTTTCAATGTTAAAACAGCAAGTGCACGACATAGTTATAGCTAGTACAGGCAAGTACAGGTCGATCCCATGAGGATTGTAAGCACTAATAATTACCCTTTTCCTATTGTCTAACCATTGATTCAGATTTTGGATTTAATTAAAAAATTAAACTAAACAACTAAACTAAGAATGAACAATAATGAACTTAAGATAGAGGAAAATACTTGGAAAAGTCTATATCAAATAAATAGTACCTCGGTGATGAATCCCCCTAAGAATCCTTAAATATTAACCCTTTATCATGTAATTATATTATTGATTGTTGGACAATGAAAATTTCTATCTTATATTAATATCTTTCTGAAGACTACTAACAACCAATCCATTAGTAGATTAATAGAAATCTTTCTAGTTAAAACACCTAGGAATGTATTATTGATTTATGAATTTCACTATTAGGTTTGACCCTAATCTAGAGGATTTATGTTGACCTATCTCCAGGTTTGCATACAACTCCTTCCAATTATGGTAGTTCTATTCACACAAAAGGATTTCTCAATCGTAATCATAAGAAATCAAATAATGAACTAATATTCTGGCTTTAATAGATCAAGAATATAACGCATAATTGAATCTCAATAAATCAATCAATAAAATTGCATTAAATAAAAGATCAAATCATATTGTTATCACAAGTTAGGGTTCATCACACTAGGCACTGAACAAATTTAGCTCCTATCCATAGAAAACAAAACCAAAGATAAATATGTAGAATGTAAGACCCCACTCTCGCAAGACCCGAACCCGACATCGATGGTGATATCCGAGTCCGTGCACTGCGAGGGTGGCGTGCTAGAGCACGCAATCATTCAAAAGTCGGTATAAATTTTTTTTTTAAATCAATAACATATTTTGAAACCACAAACATAGTATGCAGAAATAAATTCTCAAAAAGGCCCACTTTATTCCGTAAACATTTGTCAAATCATCATAATTTCGTTAATCACTAGGGCCCATGCTAGAAACAAAACACTCATAATCATAACGTTAATACAACATGCTTACATTCGCATACACATTGTACAATAATTTCAAAATACATTCCTGAATACAAAATTCACGGAAAATACATTTCAGTACGAAAATAAGAACTACAATGTAGATGCGAACTGATCCTGACCTTTATTCCTCACTTGAATGCTGTAGGGATACTCCTGTTTGCCTAATGGGGTATTCTTCTGATCCTGAAAAATATTTGTAAATTTTGGATGAATTTTGTGAACTCAGTGAGTAACCATCATCGATGGCTCACCCAGTCACATAACATATATTTCACATTCACAACATTTCACTTTTCACATTCAATTTCACACTTCACAATCAATACACTTAATTATTTATATTATACATATGCAATGCGCGTGAGACTCACTTTCCATTTGTTACTATGTTATGATCGAGTGCCTGAACTGTCCCATATAGGGCTCATTAATAACTGTCCCTTATCCTCTTGAGGGATACAGGGCTCATTAAATGTTGAGTCTGAAGCTCTGATTCACTTTTGAGCTCGAAGCTTATTTTCATTCGTTGAGCTTTAAGCTCTGATCGATGGCTACTCTAGTCACAACAACCATTACGTTTCATGCATTCATGAAATGAAATGCATCAGTCACATTTGCATAATCCACATTCACATATCATCGGACCGTAGTCCGATATTTAACATTAAAGTTGAGTATCACTTTTCATTTACATGCAAATGCACATTCAAAAACACATTTGTCATCCGACCGGGGTCCAGCATTTAACAATCATATTATGCACACTTATTTCATCTCATTCACATACAAGTAGCATTTCAATATTTCATTAATACATCACATTCAACGGACCTTCTGTCCGAAAACCAACACAATCAATCATATTGACATAATCATTCAGTAGTTAATCAATACAAAAATTCAACAAAACAAACAATGAAATGAGACCATCTAGGTCTACTCACAGTACGCTCCAGATTAGCAAGTGCTTCCAAATTCTAGAAATGCCTAAATGCGGACGTTTAACCTGCACATCCCATTTATGTAATACACACGTACACACATTAATGATTGTACAATTATAAACATTTATTTATGCACACTTGTGTATATGGATTATGTACAATGCGTGTTCATGACAATTCCGGGTATCTTTCTATCATTTTCATCAAAAAAACATTCTCATATCTAAACTCATCTATGTATAATTTATACTTAGGTTTATGCCTCACTAAAACCATTGAATTCACAATTTATTTCTCATTGAGTCACTTCAAATTTTCCCAAGACACCCCTTTCGGGTCTACTGTTCACATACAATCAGAAGGTGAAATGAGGGAATTTGGTCATACTTTCTTCTAGAAAAGTGTTCCTCTATGTCTTATCTTTCTATTGACACCAAAATCACTCAATTTGGTTAGTAATGTGGAAGACATACCTCAAAAATTTTCGGGCTGTTCTTAATCAAAAACAGTTTGCTATATACAAATTCCATTTAGAAATTGAACACCTTAGAGACTGAATGAAGATTCAGCTTCTTCATATGATTTGTAGCCTTATTTCTCTAGTTTACTCAAATCAAAAATTATCTCAATTAGAATCTTACAGATCAAAATATCACCAAAATATTGAAGCATGTTCAGTGAAAATATCTAACTCATACTCTTCCCACTGATCTTCTCACTTAGATTCAATCAATCTTTTTCAAATTAAAACCAAAAGCCATAAATTTTTGTGGAGAGATAGAGGAATGTGTTAGGAATCCAATGCTTCAAAAATCAGGTCATTTAGAGGCGGACGAAAAAGTTATGGCCAAAATAGTAAAACATGTTCAAGCTAGAAGGAGGATTTGCGGGTCGCGACCGCGAACGCCGCGCGCCTGTATAGCGTCGTCACCGTGATTCGTCGCAGTCGCGACTTTTGCGCGCGATTGCGACTTTCGTCTTTTATCCTTTCTTCCTCCAACCTGTCTTAGTAAAATGGGCATAAAGTTTGCTACAAATATCGGATTAAGATGATTAAAAACCCATTTTGAAGAAGACTTCTAGACCTACAACTTCCGTGAAGACTTCAAAAACAAATTTTATCTCAAAAAGGGCTTAAAATTCAAACCAATGCAGCTGTCCCGTATGCCCACCCCATGAAAAATCACAGACTTATAAATATCAAAACTCTCAACTCCAATGTCCAAAAATTTCATACTTTATATCAATGGAAAGCTAAAAGAAAGGTCTACAACTTTCATGAAGACAATTTTGTCAAAATTTGCCTAGATTAACACAAAACAATTCATGAAAGTTTTAGCTTGAAAATTCAACACCCACACCACATACATGAACATTGCATAACCAAGTCATCAATTTTCATTTTACTCATCAATCTAGCTTAATTTAACCATACCCATAACATTTAAAATATAACTTACTTGATTTAGCTACCCAATCTTCAAACTCTTCAAGAAAATCAAAATACCTAACTTCAAACACCACCCACGATCATCACCATCTTTAGGGTTGGAAGGTTAGCAATTTTAGTGGGAAAGAGAGAGCAAGGTGGAAGATGAGTGGGATGTTCAACATAAATGGAGGTTAAAATGATCAAAGCCCATGAAGAAGAGGAAGAAGAGAAGCTACGAAGATGAGAGGAAGATAACCAAAAACAAACTCCAAAGGCTTTTAAGAGAGAGTATCGTGAAAGAGAGCAAAATGGCCTTTCAAAAAATTAAAGAATTGGTTAGTCTTAAGGCATGGCTTGGCAAGTGACACTTGCCACATGTCCAATTTCTATTAATTTAACTAGCTCTTTTAGTAAACCAGGCCAATGAACTCCGATTTCTATTCCAATTGTCTCCCAATTTTCAATGGCACTTGTGAATAAATCCTAAAATCATTTATCAAAATTTTCATTGCCATTGGACAGTAATTTCTACTACCAGTTATCATTTGTATTGCCACTAGGCATTTTTCCTAGTCTAACAATTACCCCAATTTTTTCAGAAATTTTCTTAAAATTCTCCAAAAAATTCTAAAACACAAATACACTCTCCAAATCAATTTTCGATACAAATAAATCACAATTCTCAATAATTCACAAATCAATCCAATTATACCTGAAATGTCAATGAATGCATGTACAGTCATTTTAGTGTGTGCCAAAAATTCAAATGTACATGCGTGTATGCTAACAGTATGCATGAGCATGAAAAATGCATTTTTCCTAATCTCTCATTGATCTCACATGTACCGTATTTTAGGGTTCTGACCCTTGGTATGAGAACGGGATGTTACATTTTGGAAGAAGTTAAGAAGGATTATAGAGCATGGCACCTACACAGCTACTATGTTAGGGTTTTGTTCCAAGGTAATTGGTTTTGTTTCTCCTTTACAACTTTACACATCCTTGTGTTCTATTTTTGATCAAGTTTGCAAACCATATAAGCTCTCATGTTGGTCTCATATTAACGATATGGTTTTATCACAAAAGTTATAAAATATGATAAAGATAATATGGTTGGTACATGATCCCATATTAGAGTTATATTACTTATTAAAAATTAGAATTTTAAACTATTTTAATGGAGACATGGTAAATATAGAGAGTTTTTCAGCACAGATAGATTTTTAAAGCAAAATATAGTCAATTCGAAGCCATTTTACATCAGTAATTGATCAAAGAGAAGTTAATCTTAGAAGAAGAACAATAATTCAATAAGATTCAAGACTCATGACTCATGACAATATTTTTTATTCTTATTTTTATGTTTTTATCTCTTGTTTGATTATAAACTAATTGAGATATAGATTTAAGTGAGATGGACCTTAAGATGTTAAATATTAAAGTGGCAAGTCTTTTAGTTTAATGAATTTTTAGTTTTCTTGAGATTTATATATGTTTGTATAATTGATTGAATTGAAGGAACAAAAGTGGAAAATTCAATTATTTGATTTAAGCACTGAGATTTAAGAGATCAAATATATGGTTAGATCATAACATGGATAAAGAGGGTTATTACTTGAGAGAGAACTGTAGAATACTCAAGAGAGAGAACTGTAGAATCTTCCTAGGTTAGGGTAAAAACTATAATGGGAAATTCATAAAATGAATTAATATATTCTTTAGTTGCCTTAATTAGAAAAAAAGATTTCAATTGATTCAATCTAAAGGGAGGAGCTATATGTCTTGAAGGAGAATAAAATTTTTAATTAGGAATTCTTATTGGTCCATAAAAAAAGAATTTTTCATTAAATTAAGGTGAAGTTGAACATACTAATGCCCTAGGGAACACCTTACAAATATATAACTTATTCATAAAATGTTATATCCTTGATTATTCCTATGTTTTAACATTTATATCTATTATTTATTTTTCTCCTTCAATAAATCATAAATGTTGGTCTAGATAATTAAGTTTGTGAATAATTTCTATTCAATCAATAGTCCTTCTAAGATTGATCCATAGTCACCAATTAGTGCTTTACGGTAAATTATATACATCAACAAGTCTCCTTAATCAAGTGGATCTCCTTAATTGTACTGGTTTAACATGATCATGTACCTCAAGAACCTCAATCTGTACCTTTATGGGTCTATGTTCCTATACTAATATGATACTCATATTTGGATCCAAAAGTCCTAACTAAATAAGTGGTGGATAAGATATGACATTCGTATCCCTTTTCTATCATTTGAAAGATGAGATGGACCATCCTTATCATAAACATCGAAAACTTACCTATTTGTGATTCCACTATTCTGGATCCTCCTTCTTTATGGTAAACTTGTATCATTTAGAGTATTTATGATATCCTATAAAATAATGAAGATTGGAAAGAGAATGCAATTTATACTTATAAGATTGTATAAACACACCTCAATAAGACAACCCTATATACATAAATGAGCGAGTCTAGGTTTCCACCCTTTCCAAATTTCAAAAGGTGTCTTTAGTATTGATTTGTTTTGGATCTTATTAAATATATACAAAGTAGTCTTTATAGCTTCACTCAAAAGGTAATCAGGTAGGTTAGTCCTATTCTACATTGATCTCATCATATACTTTAAGGTGTGACTAAGCCTTTTAGCTATACTATTTTGGTCAGGACTACATAGCATAGTGAATTGAGCCATTATTTTAAATGATTTTAAATATTTAAAAAATGAACCTTTTTCTTATCTAGAAACCTTATGTCTGCCATAATACTTTCATTCATAATATGATACGACAATCTTGATCAACTTTCTCAATTGGTTCTCAACCTTAATCTTAATGATTTTAAATTTATCAATAACTTCAGGTTTTTATTTAAGTAAGAACACATAACCATAATAGGAATAATAATCTATAAATGTCAAAAAATATCTTAAGTTGCAGACAATATGTAACATCCCGTTACCCTTGTTAAGGCTAAAATAGTAAATATAAGAGATTATTGAGGAAATAGAAAACACATTTCATGCTCATGCATTACATGATATGCATATACACGTGAATATTGAATCTTTGCACACACAAAAAATAATTACACATGCATTCATTGACAATTGCCGGGTATAATTGTTTATAAATGTGATTTTATTAAGAATTGTAGTTTTTATGTGTTGAAAATTAATTTGGAGGGTATATTTAGTGATTTAGAATTTGTGGTGAAATTTAAGAAAATTCCTGAATTTTTGGGTATTTTTTTAGACAGTGAAAAATGCCAAGTGGCAAAACAATTATTAAATGGTAGAAGAAATTATTGCCCAATGGCAATGAAAATTTTGATAAAAGACTTTAGGATTTACTAAAAAGTGCCATTGAAAATTGGGAGACAATTAAAATAGAAATTGGATTAAAAGTTATAAAAATTATACATGTGTCACTTGCCAAACAATGTCTTGTCATTTGCCAAACAATCTATTAATTCCACTAAGCACTTAACCCCCCTTTTTTGTTGGCTTTCACGATGCTTCTCTCTAAAAAGGGGTATTGGTGTTTTGCTTTGGTTCTTCCCTTCATTTTCGTAGCTCCTCTTCTCTTCTTCAAGAGTTTTAACTCTTCAATTCTCCATTCACATTGAACCTAACCCTCTCATCTTACTTGCTTCTCTTTCACCTTGCTTTCTCTTCCATTCTCACTAAAAACCCAAACCTTCCAACCCTCAAGATGATGATGATCGTGGGTTGTTGGTGAAGCTAGGGAATTTTTGGTATTCTTGAAGGTTTTGAAGAATTTGAAGCTAAATCAAGTAAGTATCTTGTCAAATATCATGGGTTTTGTAAAGGAAGCATTTATGATGAGAGTTAGAGGTTAATGACATGAAATGGTGTTTTGTGTATATGTGTGTCGTGAATGATGAAGAATATGTAAATTTTTTGCTTTTATTGATGATTAATGATATATAGAGATGTTGTGAGGTTGAATGGTCTTCATAATGGGGTAAGAAATGAGTATAGAAAATTGGTGGATGAATGTGTATGTTTGTGTTCTATTTTGGGTATTTATGATCAAGCATAGAATTTTGATTTGTGTATAGATGACGTTGAGCTAAACTTGAAGTATACATGAAGTGATTATCAACTTGAAATAATGAACTTAGGAAAGAGATATGTTATGGAGAAAGAATAAGAATTTATGAATGATGAGATGTAGTTGATAGTTGATGAATAGGTGCATGAACATGTCCTGTTTTTGGTTAATGATCTAATATAGATCATGATTTGTTTGTGATTGATATATTGAGTTGAATTGGGTAGAGAATGATGAGGAAATGAAATGGAAGAGATAATCTAGGTATAAGATGAATTTGATGTAAAATGTTGGAAGTTTTGAAATTTGGAAAATGTTAGCAGAAACATTTCCACTAATATGCTTCTGTGTTATAGCCATAACTTCTTCTCTAGTTATCCAAATGAGATAATTCTTAGTTTGGATTAAACTAGAGACATATGGATACATTTCTTATGAAGAAATTAAATTCAAATTATGTCTTTAAGAGTTTCTAATTTGGAATTGAAGTTGAGTACTGGGTGTAGGAAAAAGTGCAGAAAAATTGGATACATAATGGGTTTTGTTATGTTTTCTTGATGAATTAATGTGAATATAATTGGGTGTTTTTGTGATGATGTAAAATAAGTCTAAATCTAAAGAAAGGGATTAATGTGATCTCTTAAAATGTGAAGGATCAAGGTGATAGTTAGAAGTGAAATGAAAGTGGGAATGAAGTTGAATATGTGCAGAAAATCGATGATGAATGTATGTATATGTGTTTGTTCTGTTATTAGTGTTTATGATCAATCATTGGCTATAATTTGGTTATGGATGATATTAAGTTGAAATGGAGTTAGAATAATGGATAAATGACGAGTATTGAAATAGAAAAGATAGATTAAGCATGAGAAATTGAATCTTGTAAGTAAAGAGTTAGAAATTTGGAAAACATAGAAAGCAATTGGACATACTTTGGTGCAAGAGGCATAACTTTTTCTGTAGAACTCGGATTGAGGTCATTTAGGTATGGTTTTAAAGAGGACTTCGAAATCTACAACTTGAAGATCGTGAAAATAGATTTTGATGTCTAGAGGATCAAATGTTCAAGTTTCTGTAAGTAACCCGTAAAGGTCCGTTTAACGGGCATGGATGTCTACTTAACGGATATTCACGGTCAAGTGACCTAATTGAGGCTTAAATGAGTCTTAAATTGAACCTTGAATGATCCTTGGTTTACGTGACAAATGTATGATATGTTTAAAGCGAAAATGAAGGTTATAACTTAATGAATGAAGGCATAATATCAAAGGACCCAAGGTACGAGTATAATGGGAAGGAAGATGTTCATATGATTGTAGCTATGATTCAAAGAAGTTGAGTAATATGTATTAAGGGATTAATTGTGAATGAGAA
>JAOTBA010000204.1:10725996-10736619 GCA_025629845.1 Erythroxylum squamatum
ATCAATTCTTTTCTCATCAATTTTCCTTAAGGCGCAAAACATCTATAACACAATTTATATACCAACCACTCATTGAAGTTCATTTCATATCTCTAAATTGCCACTTAGGGCTCGGGGTCCAACAACAGTCTCAAATTGTCGAGTAAAGTACTCTAAGGCAACCTTCTTCTTACTTTCAATGTCCTTATGGATCCGCCTCGTATCATCTTCCAATAATCGAATAGAATTCTTATTCCTCTTAGTTGAAATTAAGCTCATAAAATACTTAGTACATATCTCACCCTCCTTCATCCAGAGCATCCAAAATTTCTGCCTTAATAGAGTATTGGTACTATTCAACAGTAGATTATATTCTCCCACCAATGTAGCTTCCTGTGTTCTTAGTAGCAAATGTTTTGGTCTATCCAATATTCTCTTCTAACATTGCTTTAACACTTCTAGAGCTTCAGTTAGAGCTTTCAAGTCTAGTTGGATAGTTTTCCTGCTGAGCAATTTCAGTCAGTTCTGTAAGGCTTTATGTCTCATGGTGATCTGATATCCTTTTGATCTAGGTATGGGCCCCAGCATCTCCTCGATGAGTATGTTTCTGAAGTCAGGATTATCCATCAAGTGGCTGAAGATTCTAAATGGGGTCTTCCTCCTATTGCCTGTTCGTAACTCTACTACTATTGGACTGTGATCTGATACAGTTGGATCATCAAACAAAGCGCTACTTGTAGGGTATGTCTCTATCCGCTTATCATTAACCATACATCGGTCCAATTTTTTCAGCAAAAACCAATCTCCTAATTGCTCATTGGTCTAAGTATAAGCATTACCATACCATTTTAGATCAACCAAACCCGTTCTCTCCATCACCTCCTAAAGTTCTCGATAGTTAACTTTATTCCAACTCCCACTCTTTGCTTCTTTAGACTTGAGAATACAATTATAATCACCTAACACCATCCATGGCAACCTCATGAGATGGCTAGTGTTCTCTAGTTCTTGCCAAGCTTGTAGTCTTTGGAACTTATCATTGGCTGCATACAATAGTATAATGACAATCTTAGTCCCAATAGCTTTAAGGAAGACATCACAATGTATTAAATGATATGTTCCAATAAGTTGCACTACATCCACTGTCGCAGGATTGAAGCATGTGACCACTCTCCCATTGAAATGATGAGCATGATTGCTCAAAACCCCCCATCCTCTATCTAGGAACCATAAACTCTTCTCCAATTGCTCCCTCTTTATTTTGGTTTCCAATAAACCAACAAAATCTAACTTGTTGTTCTTAATAAGCTCCTGAACGCAAGTTGTTTATTTAGGCTATTAAAGCCTCCAACATTCCATACTGTAACCTTAATCATTTTCTCTTTTTACGGACCCTTCTTCTCTTATACTTCCTATGCAAACCTAGGGTTATACTTGTTGGCTCACTTTTGGTACTAGAAGTTTCCCCCTTTTCCATCACCGAATTGGTCATACTCCCTTCAACTTGTCCTATTTTATTGACTGATATATCATTCGGTGCCAAACTCATCACTAGCTACCCATCCCTGGGGCCTTGAGTATCCCCCACTTCAGTACTCCACTCATTACCATATGAAGCTCCTCCTGAATCTTTTCCAATAGTCCATGTCCTATCTCATAGTTCTACTTAGAAGATAGGTTGAGCGAAACCTGTACTTCCAGAGATAACCCTCCATCAACTCGGAGATCCTTCTCTTGGTTTGGGCTTGCTACATTCATCTGTTGTCCCTCCTGCTGTTCTTTCCTTTTCCAAACCTACTTCTCTTCTTTCATCTTCGATTTCCACATATATGTTACTCTGATTGTATCCTCTATAAGATCTCCATTCTCATTTAACTTCATGATTCTCAGGGTATCCAATAACTTCCTCGATATATCTACATCAATACAAACTCTAGCAAACCCAATCCGCTTCAATAAGGTCGTATTCTCATCGAGTCCTAAAGGTTTGCCTATCTTGCTCGCAATGCAACTCATCCCTTCCGTGGACCAATACTCCAAAGGAACCTTTTGAATATTTACTTATAATAGTAAGGAGGTAATCATATTCTTGTCCAAGGTAACTCCAGGCTACCACTTCTTAATCAGAATTGGATGCTTCATTATGTGCCAAGGCCCAGCTTCCAACACTTTCTGTGCATTCTCTTCAGTGTTGAATTGGAAGAAAAATAATTCATCTTGATTTACCATCATATTCACCAATCCTTTAGGCCTCCATATAGCATTAGCCCACTTGTTAACAACTGGAAAAGCTAATGGCTTCGTCAGAAAAAATCCCATAAGAGCAATTTGCCACTTCTAAGCACCTTGTTGTAACACCTCAATCGGTGCTTGGATTGGTTTGTCCCCATCGGTCTCCACAAATCGAAGTCTTCCTAGATTTCCAAAGTCTCTAATAATCGAGCTCCAACTGGGCTTCAGCTTCTCCAGTCCCTGCTGATTCTTAACTGGAGCTTTCCCAAAAGGTGGGAAGTAGGAATTATTAAGGAGTAGAGGGTCCAAAGGAGCTGGAGGAATGGAAAAGTTGGTAGTGTGAGGGGCCAAAGCCATAATAACATGGATAGTCTATAGAAGGTGTTGATGATGGTCAGAGGAGCAAAGAGAAGGGAAATGTGCTGATAAGGCAAAAACACGGAGGAGGGAAGAAGGAATAAGGTGGATGGCAGAGATGGAACTATTGAAGAAGAAGGTTGATGGAAGAGAAGAATAAGAACCGTCGGAGAAAAAGTTAACAGAAACCTATGGGTCTGTGTTGTCGGTTAAGTAGGGAGAGAAGGATGTTCTTCGACAGAATCGGCCCTATCAATAATGCGGAATGTGGAAGTCGGAAGTGGGTCAAGGTTGTCAGGAGTGGGGTAGAATAAGTGGGGATCGAAGATGGCCCTGAGTTAGATGTCGGCATAAGAGAGGGGAACTCCCAAGCTAGTTAGAGGAAGAAGTTGCGAGATGAAGGAGCACAGCAAGGATGTTGACTGGAGAGGAGAAGTGTAGCCTAGGATGACGGGAAATGAAATGGTGTGGGTGGGTCGAAGGTGGTTAAAGGTTTAAGAAGGTTAGGTTGAGGACGGTTAACGAAAACTGAAGCTCTCAACGGGAGACTCTCATCGGTGTTTCTCTCTCTCAAACTTTCTTTTTTAGTATGAACACAAGCAATTTTAAGATAAGAAACTATAGTAAAATGACAAATTTTGTTGCAAATAATCTAACTTCTACAATTCAAGTAATTCCCTAAAACCTAGTTATTCTTCTTGTTTCTTATTCATCTATCTTTGTTTTAATTTTTTGGGAAAATTAAGGTTTTAATTTTTAAAAATAACTATAAATTAATTAATTAATTTAAATATAAGAAATTAGTATTTATATACACGTTAGTTGCCATATTAGAGCTAACCTCATCTGGTATGTACGGGTGGCCTAACTTAAAAGGGATGTAATGTTTATTTGATGGAGTGAACATTTTTAAGACAAATTGCTCCATTTTATAAATGTTAAGGGATAAAATAGTACTAAAGATAATGGTAGAGGTCATCTTAGACATTTTTCCAAACGTTAAGAGGGAAATTTTGACCTTTTATTGTTTCAAAACTACAACCCTCTTTATTAGAAACTGAAATAGAAATTAATTTTTGCTTAAAAGATAGTATATAAAAATGTAATATAGTACAAGTTTGAAACTGATATTTAAGTTTAATCAAATATCTCCTACGGAGACAACATCTATATCTTCATTATTCCCTACCATCAATTTTAACTCCTCCTTAGTTGACTTTCTCTTTAGCATGAACCTCTATATTATAAAGGTAACATGGTTAGAAGCTTCACTATCTAGCTATCAAGATCCTGATGTAGCTGTAACAATATTATATTTATAAATCATACAAGCTTAGGAGTTACCTAATAACCCTTACTTTCCTTTTAATTTTTGTACTTTAGGCATTCCTACTTTTTATGTCCCTTCTTTTTATAAAATATACATGTCATATTCATACTCCATATGATAACTATAGGACCCTTTGTACTACTATTCTGACTAATATCATTAGATAGAAGAATTTTAAAAGCTTACTTTTGAATCTCTTGGGATTTGCCTTTGTTTCCCCTTTAGTTATAATCAAGCTATTTGACTGGTACTTTTCATCTTTTCCTTTTCCACACTGCAACGTGTAATCAATAAATTTATATCCCAAGCCTCATATTAAGGACTATATATAGTAACCAAAATATCAAACTCTAAAAGAAGTATATTTAAAGCTTAGTGAACTACATTAGGAATAAAAATATTTAAAGCATTCAACTTACTCTAGAGGAGGACCATTCTAATGATGTACTCCCTCACTCCCTTTAGTCCAGTGTATTTCATAAAACGTTATTATTTCATTATGGTACCTACTTTAGCTTTTGAAGATACCCTATATTTTTTTAGATACACTATTAAAAAAGTCTTTGGTTATGTTAGTCTCTATAAGTCAACTTAGCAGATGGTCTGAGATTGATCTTTTTATGGTTAAATAACACGTTCTATTTAACCTTTCCCAGGCTATATATTCTGCTTTATTTGCCCTAGTACTGATGGATGTGGAATTAGGCGATCCATCTTTGATCATAGCTATATTAATATCTACAATCTCTAAGGAAAATTCCACATGATGCTTCCATTTCTTGAAATTGAAACTAGTAAGAGTTTGAATAGTGACACTATTGTTATTCGCAGAAAAATGACTACAAGCCATAAAATAATATCGACAATTAGCATCTTATCACATGTATCATGAAACACTTATAGGCTAAATGTTTAACACATATAGATAAGATCTCTATATAAAATTGATCAGAGTACACATCATCAACTCTTGTGATAAAACATATCAATCACTTAAGCAAAGACTATAAATTACCAAATGTCCTTATGAACACCTCAAATTCTCATACCTGTGGAAATAATAATCATATATAAAACTAGAGACTTCTCTAAACATGTAAGCAAAATAGTCAAATACTAACTTAAAAAGTTACTGTGATAATTATATTCTCATTAGTACTCAATCTGTTCCACAAGCAAATGGGATACACCTATAAATTATCTTCACATTTACTTGCATAGGCATAAACGTAGGCTAACTTACCACCAGTTAACATAAAATCCTTTTTAAAAAAGTTAATGCAAAATCCTCGTAAGAATGTTATAAAACATTATCAACAACTCTTATTTGAGAATTCATCATAAAAATTTTAATAAAGGGATAATCAAGCAATATATAATAACAAATCAACCGTATAAAATAATATACTAATATGTATTTCTTATATTTCAAGTCAATTGCATGAGAATTCACTTAATTATGACTTGAAAATTTTATTTAAAATTTTGTAGAGTTAAACTTTATTTATTATTAATGTAATAAATCTAGAAATTTAAAAATTACTTTATAAATTTACAAACCCTAAAACTAACTCAAAACAACTTGAGGAATCATTTTGTAAATTTTGAGTTTTTTTGTTACATGATTGAAGCACCCTTATGCGTCACTGCATATGGGAAATATGTGCAGTTCATGCGTAGATGCATACTAATGCGTGTCTTCCTTTACAGTGCGTGTCTTACATAAGCTAGACATGTTGAGAAACGTAGGACCCCTCACGCACCGACTCAGTAACTAGCTTTTGGCATGGCCGCAGCACACACTAGATTCGCAATGACACACCCACTTTTATGGCACGTGCAGTTTGACATATGTCCCAACAAGCAATTTTTTTTTTTTTATTCAAGGAAACCCCGTAGGCGGGCTAAGCGGGCACACCTCATCATTGAGGGCCCAACTAGTTCTCCACCTACAGGTAAAACTTCGGCTGCCCCAAACTCTTACAAGAGGGGCTAGCATTAAATCGAACCTGGAACCCCCAACAAGCAACACCCTGTATAGGAACTACTTTTCCCTCCAACTGTTGGAACATGCAATTTTCGACGGCTTTTCCTAGTGGTTTTTCATTGAAATTGTTAGAAATTCACCATAAGTCATATTTTTTCACTCATTTTTCTTGCAATACTTGTACAAGAAAAAAAAAACAATCCTAGCATCATATATGTAGGGGTGAGCATTCGGGTAATTCGGGCCCAATTTTCACTGTTCGGGCCCGGCCCGAATTACACGAAATTTTTTCCATCTTACCCAGCCCGAATCCGAACTTTCAATTACCCGAACTTACTCGACCCGATTTACCCGAATTACCTATTTATCCAGCCCGATTTACCCGAATTATCCCGGCCCGATTTACCCGAATTTACCTAATTACCCTATTTCATAATTCTTTTAAGCCTAATTCGAGTAATCGAGCCGGCCCGAATTTTTTCGGAGTTATCCGTCCCGGCCCGAAAATAATTCAGATAATACCCGGGCCGACCCGAATTACCCGAAATTTAGCATTTGCTTACCCGAATTAATTCGGGTCGGGCCGGATAATCGGGTCGGCCCGAATAATACTCACCCCTACATATATGCAATTTATACAAGAGAAATTAACCAACGTCTCTAGGGATGGTAGCGAGTTGGGCTAAGCTTAGGACAAGAAAAGGCTGGAGCCTAGTCCGTTCGAGCTAAACATGCCCAAAGCTCTACAGGGCTTGAATTGGACCAAGTTGTTTTCATTTTTATTTTTTATTTTTTAAATTTTTAATAAAATATAATTTAATTAATAATTTAAGGTAATAAATTCAATTAATTGAAGTTGCGAATTTCAATTGATTAATAAAAATTATGATTTTATAATGAAAGAACATATAAAATGTACATATATTGACAAAATAAATAAGATAAAACCAAATTTATTAATGAAGGAGGATAGGTTTATAAGAATGAAAGAAAGGGATTATATTTAAAGCGATCAATTCAAATAATTGAAGTTAAGAATTTCAATTGATTAATAAAAATTGAGATTTTATAATGAGTGAATATATAAACGTACATATATTGATAAAATCAATAAGTTGAAACCAAATTTGTTAATGAAGGAAGATAGGATTATAGGAAATGAAAAAATATAATTAAAGTGATTAATTCAATTAATTGAAGTTACAAGTTTCAATTGATTAATAAAAATTGAGATTTTATAATGAATGAATACATAAAACGTACATATATAAGATGAAACCAAATTCATTAATGAAGTAGGATAAGATTATATGAAATAAAAAAAGATTATAATTATTAATTCAATTAATTGAAGTTACAAATTTTAATTGATTAATAAAAATTAAGATTTTATAATAAATGAATATATAAAAGATACATATATTTATCAAATGAATAAGATGAAATCAAATTCATTAATGAAAGAAGATATGATTATAGGAAGTAAAAAAATTTATAATTAAATTGATAAATTCAATTAATTAAAGTTACGAATTTCAATTAATTAATAAAAATGAAGTTTTTATCATGAATGAATATATAAAACATACATATATTGATCAAATAAATAAGATGAAACCAAATTCATTAATAAAGGAGGATAAGATTATAAGAAGTGAAAAAAATATAATTAAAATAATCAATTCAATTAACTGAAGTTATGAATATAATTCATTAATTGATGACATAATTAAAAAATGATTAGCCAAAATTTTTAAATGATACAATTTACAAAAAAAAAAGATAAAATCATGAAATAATGTTTTGGACTGGGAGTCTGGGACTATGAGAGACTAATAGTAGAGACTGGAGACTAGAGAGACTGAGAGAGCAACTAATTGTTATAGTTAAGATCATCAATAGTTTGCATCACTTCTTCTACATGTAAAAACATTATATTTAGTACTATAATAATAAAATTAAAGGATATTAAGAATTACAAAATAATTCAATATACTTTCATCATCGAATATTTTATCAAAATAATGTCCACTTGATTGATGACTATGAGTATGTGTATAACTAGTCACCTCTATATTAGTACTTATTGATGAATCAATATATAAATTTAAAACAATAATATTAAAAATATATATGATAAAATAATATTAAAAATAGACAAAATTGATACATCAGAAAGAAAAAGAGTTTAACCTCAATATATATTCATCATCTAACTAACTTCGAGCACATATAAGGACTTTCACAGTACGAGGATAAAATCGAGCATGATGAGGACTAATGACCCGGCCATAAGTGCTAAAAGCAGACTCCGAAGCAGCAGTAGATGATGGAATTGCTAATAGATTTCGTGCAATTACTTGTATGAATACAAAATTATTTTCACGACTTGTCCACCATAATAATACATTGAACTATACACCTTTAACTTCGGCCATAAAATATTCCATCAAATATTTATCGAATTCCATCTTATTGTTCAAAGTCCTAGCCCTTTTTTCTTTTATGAATTTTGTAAGTAAAAGTAACAAACTGCTCTTAAAAGATGAGCTTGAACCTGAAACTGATATAAGAGTTGAACAACTTGAACTATTGAGATCTCGATCCTAAATTTTGTGCATTATGAGTTATAGTCATTAAACAAATTATATCAAAATTGTTCAATGATATCTACATGCTCTTAAGCTCGATCACCATACAACACATTATATATAAAATTAACCCCCTCTATCTTGTATCTCGATCCTAACATAGATAAGACTGCGACAATATGTTCAACCATATACCAATAAGAATTTAACTTCTCCATCATTTGCTCTGCTATAACCCGAATAACTTCGTAGGGATCAAACATCCAATCAGATAAAGCTTTCTTTTTCTCACATAATGTTAAAAGTAACAATGTAAAGTTAGATATTTTATTCCTGAGAACAAATCAATCGTAGTATAAAATAATTCCAACTTTGTACAATGTTCTCTAGCCAACTCCCATTGGTCTTCTGTAGGCATGAAAGTGTATTAAGAATCTCTTTGTCTCAGTCTGGTAAACGCATCAACAAATTAGATTGTTTACTTACATCTTGAAGGTTGAGTTCCATCTGGTCAAACAATCCAAAATCAACTTCTTCGTACTCAGAATGCATAATTTTCATGCAATTTTTCAAATTCCTCAACTCTTTTAGGTGTTACACTTCAATATACTACACTATACCAAATCAAATATATTACTTCATCATATCCAACCTATCCATTACAATTATACCAAACTTATATCTTATTCTTTAACTTTTCAATCATATTATCATTTATGCTATAATTGTCGACTGTTATGGTGGACAATTTGGTATTAAAATTTATCATATAGCCTCTCAACACGGTCGCCAACCTTTAGCATGTGTATGATGTCGACACATAAATGAATCTATCATGTACAAATATGAACAACATCAATCATAACATAATGAAAAAGTACATGATGACAATACTAAAGAATATAAATTACCTCAAAAGTTTATTGCGTAGAGTCTAGTTATTGTCAACATAATGTGTTATCAACGTCATATAACCTTCTTTTGGTCATTGGTTGCCCACAAGTCTATTGTAATGACAATCCATCCTTCAATACTCGACAATACACTTAAAATTGTTTTATACTTGTCCTCGTATATCTTCATAATTTCCTTTTTCAACATATTCCGAGTTAGAACCTTGAAGGTCGATTGTAGTAAGTTGCATAATATCCTAGATCTTTTGGCATCAACTGTAGATAGTGGATGTTCATCACAATTACCATATAAGCAATTAAAAATCTTAATTTGTTGCTGTCATAAGATATTACAACAATTTAATTCTTCCCGCCCATAAGATTAGAGGTAAAAAATTGTTTGAGCTTCTAATATCTTCTTTTTTCTACTACATGAATCTATAGGTCTCTTTAAATGAAAGGTTCCACCTTTTAAACTTCAGGACAATATCTTCTGACAATACTTACATTAAGCTTTTTCTACCCTATCCATTTATCTAATCTTATTGAAGTGATTATGGACTTCACTTTTCAATTGACCTAGACTTCTATCTTCACGTGATACAGTATTAGAAGTTTCCACTTCTGTCTCTTATACCATATTACAATACTCTACTGAAGGAATATGCTCATCCATATGAAATAATCAACATGTGTGTATGTGTGTGTGTGTTATTTACAATTATAATTAATAATTCATAAACATGGGAAAGAATAGGAGAACATAAATTATAATAATAGATTTAAAGTTTTGTCAATTATCACTTATCAGTAACTTACATGATCACATACACGCATGTTAACCATTCCCCCTTTTCTTTCCTAGACTTTGTTTTATTTGTTATAAACAAAGCATAATAAAACAGAACGACGTTGTTTAATTCGTCAGAACTCAAAAAAGAAAGTGAGAGCAGAAAACGACTTTTTTTTGCTTATAAAAAATGATGTTATTTTGTGCTAGATGTTATCGGGCTGGGAATATTCTAGCTTTTGGGGTTGAGGCTTGATCAACCTGGCTTGGCCTGTTGGTATCACCCTTAAATGTCCGTGATTTTCATACGGAGAAACTTGAAAATCTCCATTTGAAATCATATAACCATATAATTGCTCTAATACCATATGTTAAATGCAACACGAATATTAGTGATCGGTCCAAGATCAATCTTGAACTTGTATAAATAAAAATAATGTAGAAGATTACCTATTTTGCTATCC
>JAOTBA010000204.1:10757482-10783831 GCA_025629845.1 Erythroxylum squamatum
ACCGTTCTCCCTCTTTCTCCTAAAATAAGTCACTATGGTTTAGGACCCATAGTGCTATCCGGATCTGTGGTGCTATCATTGTTTCTATTCCCTCAAAGGGATTGATGGGTGAGCTTATCTCATAGAAGTACTATGGAAGACGACCAAGTAGCATAAAATGGCATAATAATCCAAGGAAACAATTCAATTAATTTTACCCCGGTGTTGGCTTTGTAGTGATAATCTCTTCTGGAATGTTTTCATCATCCCATGGGGAAATGCTTCTTTCCATCTCAAGAAAATTTATTCTCAATAACAAATTTTTCAAATCATCAACTGTTGCAGAAGCTTGAGGTTCAACAGTTTTGATGACACAGTTACAGCATGTCTGTAATTTTTCTGAATATTTCGACACTTCTGATGCCAATATCTCTGCGCAATGAAAAAATCATGGCAAGATCAATCACATCACGTATCATAATTTATTATAGTAATGTGTTAAATCAGTAACTTCATCTATGAAATAACAGTCACCCACGAGGTAGAAGGGTTTTCCGAATTTGAGCTTCATACTCTATTCCAAGAACAGGCTCCTTTCGTAGAAAATGCTGCAAAATGAGACAATTGATTGATTGTTGATATTTATTTATGGTCCAAATAAACAGAAAATTCTAGTTAAATGTACTTGTAGATATTCATCTCGCAAGTTTGTTGACTGCATTTGATCACGCTCAAGATAGGCTGACTCAATCTCAGCCATAAGTAAAGCTCGAACAATTGATATCTCACGTTCTGAAAACCCATGTAACCGCACCCTTGCAACCTGAAACATTGTTCTGAAACCCATGTAACCGCACCCTTGCAACCTGAAACATATGGCATCACTGCAGTAACAGTGAACAAAAATTCAACCTAGCTAAACATACCTCTAGGAGCATGGATTCTAAGGCTTCTAGAGTGCCTCTCTCTTTACAAGCTGAAGTCATTATGCAAGCTTTTAGTGGATGAACAAGAACATCTGCAGCAGCTGAGCACGAGAAGTATGGTGGGTCTTTTCTACGAGATAGTTTAAAGAATCTTTGGTTTAGAGCATACAGAAACATAGATTCCACAAGCATGTTCCTATAGTCCTGAACTGTCTTAAGTTCATCTGCAACCATTTTATAGCTAATCATCACTGCAGACTGTGCAAAGAAATAAAGATAACAGCATTACTATTTATGGCATTCACATCAGAACCCATACTTTATTTTTCAGTACTGATTCACATGCAGTTACATACCCCAGCAGCTTCAGATTCGACAAAACAGGAAAAACGGGGTTCCTTATGAGCCGGAACTTTAAAGATCGGTATGATCGGTGGGTCAGGTGCAGATTGTTTATGCCCAAAATGCTCTTTTATCAACTCAACAACACTCTAAAAGAAGATATGAAGGCAAGAGATTGTCAGGAAATTTGACTGGAAAGAGCACTTAAAACTGCAATAGACTGTGCATATACAAACACATCTAACCTTGGTATCAGAAAAATCTCCAACAGCTACCACTGCCATATTTTGCAAATGGTACCACTTCCTATAGAATTGCTTTACAGTCTCAGGAGAAACATTACGAATTACTTTCTCCAACCCTATTGGTATGCGTTCAGCATACTGCAATAAAACATTTCTATTGAAAAAACAATACTACTATAATAGAGTACTCAAGACGTAACGACAAATTATTTTACTTCCTATCAAATTCATTTCGTGTATGAATGTCCAAAAAAGAGAATGTACAAAAGCAAACCAAATAATTGAAATCAAAAGCAACAGTAACCTTTGAACCTTCCATCAACAAAGCCCAATGGGCATCCTGCATTCTTCCACTAGCATTACGATGCCCTCTGTACTCTTCCATGACAGCCCCTCTTTCCTTCTCCAAGTCATCTTTCGAAACCCGAATCTGTAAAATGACAAAACTAGTGCGCAGACATGATTCACATACTCTTGGTTTAAGAGCGCATAACGGTTCAAAGGTAACCTACCTCAGAACTGAACTCAGCCAAAACAGAGATGGCCTGGGACAGCAATTGAGGCTTGTCGACAGGAACGAACAACTCATAAACAGTCTCATCAGCGTAGGTAACAGCATTTTGACAGGCGCCAAACTCAGCCCCAATACTCTCAAGAAACCTAACAATATCGTGATTGGTATACTTCTTAGTAGCGCTAAAAGCAAGATGCTCCACGATGTGAGCCACTCCTCGCTCTTCCTCCTCTTCCAATACTGAGCTGCCAACAAATTCCCAACAATCAAAAGCAGCTCGCATCCACTTTTTCTCTTTTCTTTTGCGGACAAATACAAAAAATGAAAATTACTTCCAAATTGAAGTGTGCGTGCGCGTACCCGGCTTTGACAGCGAGAGCGAGAGCAGCGCGCATTTTGGGCTTGGAATTGCAGCGAACATAGTAGAGAAGGCCGTTTTCAAGTCGACCATAGTCAGCTCCGAATGGTTGTTCCCCTAGTAATTTGTCCATTTCGTCGTTTATCAGTTTCAGAGATCGGAATCCATGTTTCTTCGCCAATCGGGAGCTCTCCGCTGGTAGCAATTCCATTTCTTACTGATCCTTGGCTACTAACTTTCCTTTTCCTCTCTCTCTTTTAACGTTCAAAGACAGCCAATTCCAAATTCGACGTTGTTATTACTCCGATTCATAATAAATGTCGTTTTAAAAAAATACACGTTTATTAAAAAAGTTAATGAAATTATAAATATTTCCTTATTAATACTTCCATGAATTGTCTTAAAATTGTAATCTATGTAATTAAGATGAGAGAAATTACATATTAATAAGAAATTGTGAGAGAAATTGCATATTAAATTACCTTGAAATTATGATATGTGTAATTAAGATGAGAGAGAAATTAAAGGTTAATTTTAGAAGTAAAATTATAAACATACATACAAAGTCAAAAATGACACTTATTTTGAATAATTAAAATGTATCTAAAACGACACTTATTATGAATCAGAGGAAGTACCAAAAAAAACAAACCATGGTATTTCATTTATTTTTTTAGAATTGCATGTATAATATAAGAAACTTCATGGCAGGTTTTTTAGTATAGTTGTCCCACCACCAACTATTTGCCTTCGGACACGTCGATGAAGCTAATGCCAAGAACTTTTCTTAGCGAATATCCTATTTACACCTATTTTTATTTAATATCCCTATATTGTGACGTTGGCTATTAATGAATGCCTCTGGTTAGAGTGTTTCGTATTGTCTAGACATGAAAATGTTAAAGGGCCCTTTAACATTTTCATGTCTAGACAATATGGGACACTCTAACACCTCCCTCTAGTTAACCAGAAAAAGAAAACGAAATTCAGCAACTGGAACCTTCAACTCTGGGCTTTACATGCTTCTTCACTCGTGTGAAGAGTCGACATGTTTACAAAGGCACACGTAAGCATAAGATTCAGCTGACTGTGGGTTAACAACTTAACATGCCTAATCATGTAAGCCAGATGCATTAAAAATACCTCGGCTCCGTTCATGTGAAATTAACTTTATCTCATCCATTTTCATCCCAAGTTAAACTAAAATAGGTGTGAACATAAAAGGTGGCGAACTCTGAGTTTCTCGTTTCGAACAAGCAACTTTTGTCTTATACCAGTCGGTTTCTCTTCAAGTGTTTTCGATAGATAATACAAGTACGTAAGACCTCACATGGAGTCCCTCGACCATGAGGGGAATCAGCCCAAACGTGCGCGAACGAGGAAGAGGGAGGAGGAAACGCCGTCCAGACCAAAGCTGTCTAGCAGGAAATCCGGTAGAAGCTGTAGCTGTGGAAGATAAGACCTGGCCAGCAGAGAAAACAGTCGTAGAACTCGAAGAAGGAGACATAGTGCAACTGGCCTGCGAACTAGGCGGAGGACTTAAGCTATCTCAAACCTTTAAGGAGAAGCTAGATAATTAGTGGAGCAAAGCGGTCGTAGTGAAGCACCTGGGACGTAGGATAGGCTTCCAAACGATCAGCTCTCGTCTGCGAACATTATGGAAACCTAGAGGGCCATTGAAAATTGTAGACTTGGAACGTGACTTCTTCCTAGTGAAAATTTCAGAAAGAATATTCGAAAAATGTTTTTTTTATTTCACTGTAAAGAATACTACAGAGTAAAGCGTGTATATTTATATACACCTGTGTTGCTAGAATGTTCTATATATTATTACAACAGAAAGAATGTCAGTACAGATTATTTGTTATACACGATCTTCTTCTAGAATGTGCCTTTGTTTCTGCTGCTGTGTATTGGGCTTTGTGGGCTGATTATTATTTGACGGGCCTGAGTGTGATCCATTATCAGCAGGGGTTTTGTTTGCAGATTCCTTTACAAGCACCTTATGTAAATTTGATTTTTACATAATTCCAAGCATTATGAAAAACATCATATATTAGAGATTTAATAAAAATGTCAGTAACTTGATCAAGGCATTTGGTTCATCCTTTACTTTAAGTAGCATAGTGTCCTCGACTGGATCTTCATTTGGTTTCTACAAACTTTGCTTTATTTTTGTTCCCAATAATAAAAGCCATGCTTGTCACATGATCAACATTCAACTTGAGCTTTGTCATTTTTCCTTTTAATTTATATTAAAAAATTCTTATTCCCTTCTTTCAATCCCTTGGCTCTGACCACATCCAGTGCTGCATACAAATTATCTTTCTTCACCTTACTCTATGTAATTTTTTTTTGAACTTTAAGGATCACTTTGCCAATAAAGCTTATTTTATTGGTACATCTTTCTTTTCGTGTTTTATCCTTTCTTTGTGAGCTAGCAAAGATTCACTTTACTCATTTATAGACTTTTGATCATATCTTCTTCAGTGACCACTATTACGTAATTAAATTTTGAGCTAAGAGATCATAAGACCTCCTCAACTTGAATATCTTTCATGGTTTCAACAAGCCTCTTCATTTAATTCGCTACTCCTAAGACCCTTATAAAATACTTTGAAATAGATTTGCCATCCTTTATTAAGATGTTTCAAACTCAACCCTTAGAGTTTGAAATCGCAAATTATACACCTGGTTAACTCCAATCATTGGTTTATTAGCTATTTTTTGAATATTTTTTCATCCAAATCATGATGGATGATGGTAAGTACACTCTAATCTTTCTTTATTCTTTAAGGCTTCTCTTTCGACTTAAGTCAAGCTTTCCTCATCTTGAGGTTGCAGGAAACTTTTGTTGACTATATCTCATATGCTTTGTGAACCGAAAATGGCCTTCATTTTAAGTGACTAATTCTCATAGTTGAGTTTGCTAAGTTATAGATAGTAGAAAGTATAGAGACTTCTTTTGATGTCATAGTTGAATCCAACACTACAAGAAAAATGAAGTTTAGCGATAAAAATTACCGACATAACATCTATACATTTCATCAGAAAGCTAAGTTTGCAACGGAATTTACCGACAAATCAAGGCGTCGGAGAAACGGCCGTAGGTAATAATTTGCAATGAATCACAGAATGTCCGGCGCAAATTTATCGATGAAAATTTTGTGTAACTGTCGGTGAATATACCGACGTTTATTCTGTGCTATTTTCGGTCGGTAAAGTTACTGACATATAAGATATGTCTGTCGACAAACTTACCGATAGAATTGGTAAGTTAATGTTATCATTACCAACAGTTATTAGTTATCTACCAGTAAATCAAATAGATTTTACAGACGAACTTTGTTTTTCAGTCGATAAATTTACTAAAAATTATTTTTTAAAATTTCCCTGCATTAAATTTTATTTGATAATGTTATGGTTGAAGCATAATTTAAACAGTTATGAGTTATCTGTTGATAATATTTTGATTTATTTCAATATTTAATTTGTTAAAACAGAAAGTTGATTGATGATATAAAGTAAAAATTATCTTAATTGATAATAACAAATTATTCTATACATAATAAGTATTTGTAATTCATACACAATGACTACAAGTACACTATTCATTTGGTGACCGCAAATGCTCCGATTGCTGTGATGAGGTGCTACGCCTCCCCTTCAAGTAATCCACTTCATTACGGAGCTGAGCTATGTACTCCATCGACTGTTGCAACTGAATTTCCAATATCTATGTTGTGCTCTGAAGCTCATGGACTTCATTGGGTGCGGACCGCCTACTAGTTGTACTGGATGTGGAGGATTGCGAATAACATGTGTTCGTAAATAATGTAAGTTCTTCCATCAGCTCCAGGCTGGAGGCCCCTTCCTTCATCCACATCGTTTAACCTTGATATCTCTGTTGGCATAGGGGTATGGATGGTGTAGTAGCAAATACGAAAGGTGATGCCTCATCTGCAAGTTTAGTAGTAGCTGGAGGTACAACATCTGATTTGGTTGCAGCTACAGCATGTGATGCTTCACCTGGACAGTAACTGGCTTCAAATTGTAGTTTGAACCTTGATCGCATTATATCTTGTTTTCTCTTTGGTCGCATATTTTAACCTGAAATTCATATCTAACTTTTGAATTAATATTTTCCATTTTCATCATTACCATTATCCTCGTTTCGATTAAATGCTTCTTGATTGAAATTAATATCCTCAATAACTATTAGAAAATTATTTCGTATATCTAGTTACATATCCCTTAAATCATCATCTGACCTAACACTTCCAAGTTAAGTTATATCATATTTCAAGTAATTAGCCTTAGCTTCTTACGATTAAACTTGATTTTAGTTCTAAGAGGACCATACAATAGATAACTCTTTTTCCAAACCTTACATACTCTTCTGTAGAAATCTTTCTTTAATAATAATATATCTAGATCATTCATTATAGTGTCAACTGTGGACAAACTGTTGAACTTAATACTATTTCAATTGCTCGGTATAGCTTCTTTTGGTGAAGAGCTATAAGACCTCTTCTTCTTACTTCAAAGTAGCTCCATGAGTGCATATTATGTGAATCAAGTCCTTCTTAAAGACAATATCTTTATCCTTTTCTTCAAAACTCGAAGCGTCTATCCTCATCATTAGTATAACATCTTTGTTTTCTACCACTTTGATCATCATTTTCATTAAGAAGCTCCCAGCTAACTTCAATCTCATCAAAATTATCAACAATCTCCTTTTGGTGAACAATAGAATTCATCAAATTCTCTTGTTTTCTAAATTTTCTATTTCTTTTTCTTATTTTTAGTTCAAATCTTGATAGATAAGCATACGGTTACAAATTCAATGAGTTGATTGTAATCGAAATAGTCATGCATGTCGTCAATAAATAGCTTAGCTTATTATTGACATACTCTTTAACTTCTCATGAATCAGTGCCTTATAAGTGTTTCGTAGCAGCATCATTATTCATTAATGCAGAGAAGGAGGCATAGTAGAAAATCAAAGAGGACTAGGATAGTAGCATCCCTACGTATAGTAGAATAATAGCTATCATGATTGGTACTTAGTACTGATAGAGAACTCTAGATTAACCAACTCACAGCATACAAAGAAGGAAACACTTCTAATGATATAATAAAATCTACAAAACTGAAAAATTGAGTATTATGCCTTTATTTTAGTATAGCTCTGTCTAGATAATTCTAAACGACTCAATGTTAGATTCATCTTAACGTAGAGATATAAATCTTAAATCACTTAAAATTGATTAAGAATTGACTATTTATTTTAAAAGTTTTTATTTCGTTCGGTTTAATTTAACAATTATATATTGCCTACGAAGCCAAAAAACAGGCAAAAGCCAAACGCAAAAAGCTGTGCAGCAAAGTACGACGACATTAACATGGGCAGCTAATTGGTCGATGATTGATGGGTTGCACGTGGAAAAGCAATTGCATGCTCATGCTGAATAGAAACTGAACTGAACTGAATAGAGCCTAAACTAAACTATCCCCCATGTAACATAAAATCTCAGTTACTCATAAAATCTCTTAGACAATTGTATCATGGGTCCAGAGACTGAAAAGATGAATGAGGCATGAGTTTTTGGCCTACCACAGCACAGTGTAAAGCTTATTGTAACTTATTCGATCCTTTTGTTTAGTAACATAAAAGATGGGAGAGATTAAAGTTACAGACTTTTGTAAAGAGTAAACTAATAAACTACTGTTTATAGCCGACCAGTTATTCTCACGAGCAAGAGTGATGTGGAAGTAGGAATCTAGTGGGTGGGAGGGACTATATATGTATATGGCCATGAAGTCGATATTCAAACAGAGAAGGTATACAAGCTTCTTCGGAGGGGAAGTAAGTGATCCTACGCAGCAACCTCGAAGCTAGTTCCTACTAGTGGGGGGTTGTGTGCTTTTGTACGTTACATATGGCTCGTGGAAAGGTTCAGATGAGACGTATAGAGAATCCAGTGCACAGGCAGGTCACCTTCTGCAAGCGCCGAACTGGTCTCCTTAAGAAGGCCAAAGAGCTCGCTGTTCTGTGCGATGCTGAAATTGGAGTTTTCGTTTTCTCCGCCAGCGGAAAGCTTTATGAAATGGCCACAAAAGGGTATATATATGCTTTCTTTCTTTCCCCTCTCACCCATTACCAATCACTTGTTGAATTTTGTGCATGTGTACGCATAATATCTTGTGATATTCATGCATAATTCTTTGTGGTGTGAATGGAATGATTAAAGAACTATGCAAGGGCTTATCGAGAGGTACATGAAGTCTACTCGATCAGGGGAGGAGCCTGACCAAGCTACCAATCCTCTGGTATGTCTGATCATGAACTGAACTTGTTGCTTCTGGAAAAAGTAGATACAACGTATAGAGAATAGATTATTTCCGAATATACAGCAGTGATAACCAAAAAGGTCTCTACTCCAGCATCAGGTGCTGCTTCTAATGCTTAACTTTCAGAATAATTAAGCAACTGTACAATAATACCGTACTCCAAAATACTTGTATTCATATTGTTCAAGATATTACAACATTCTCGGTGTCGGGTAGTGCCACTTTTTGGTTAAAAGAATCTTCCATGGGGAATTTTGAAAAAGAAAAAAGATTAAAAGTCCTCCAAGCCCACTTGGAGCCTCGTTTCTTTGTCTTCAAACACTGGGTGGTTTAATGTAAAGTAATGCTATGGTTATACTTAAGAGTTTTGTTAGTTATTTTCCAAGTATCTGATCTCCTTAATTGAAAAAAAAAAGATTACTGTGGTATATTTGGTTTAGTTTTATAATATCAGTTACCAATTTTCTTCTGTAAATATTTGTAAAATACATACTATTTATGAAACCAGTTAAATACTTAGGATTAAGATCTTAAGGGGTAAATATGATTAGGAGCTTGCTTGATGGCTGAACATGATTAAAATATTCAACTTATTCGATCGGTTTAACTTTGAATCGTTCAATTTTTTAGTTCGGTTTTTAACTTTTTACATTGATTTATTTTAGTAGCTATTGTTTTAATAACTAATCAGTTTATTAATTAATTGGTAAATTTTCATAAATTAATAAGTTTTATAAGCTAAAATAAATCAATTAATTTTTATTTAACAATCTCTTTTTTCGGTTAAATTTTAAATTCTTCAATAGATAAGTATAATTTTTTAAATCATATTTTAAATTCTTTAATTTTATTCTAATACTAGTTGAACTTTTTAAATCTTAAATCTCTTGTCTTACTGGTTTAACTTGATAATAGATCAAATTATATACTCACTTTACCAAAGTTTGAATCTTATGTCAGTATTTTACGCGACAAATTTCTGTTTACGTTAGTTTTGATGTAAACATTCTTTATTGAAAATAAAATTTACCAATTTGTTTTACACATAGTGATACCATTTTATATGGAGTTACATTCCCTGTATTATTCAATTAATTACAATAAATTCTAATACTCTGAAGGATGCTAAAGAGGAGATCAGCATGTTAAAGCAAGAAATTGAGACACTCCAGAAAGGACTCAGGTAAATACAAACAAATCCTTGCAACGTTTCTTTGTTTTCAGAATATTATTGCTAGATTAGATGTATATGTAGGTGTAACATGCTAGAAGAATCAATCTTTCTAAACGTTTAGAATCTGCTATGATTAGTACAGGTACATGTTTGGAGGGGGTGCTGGTGAGATGACATTGGATGAATTGCTGGTGCTCGAAAAATATCTTGAACTTTGGATTTGTAACCTTCGCTCAACCAAGGTGATACGCAGTTAGTTTTTTTTTTGTTGTTGAAAGGGGTGATACGCAGTTAGTTAATTCGTTAATTACTTTAATTAACATGTAACCTTTATCTTGAAATATATTCCAATGAGTGGCCATTTTGTCTAATTGATGTAATATCCATGCAGATGGACATTATGATCAAAGAGATTCAGCTCCTAAGGAATAAGGTCAGTTCAGATGGTTATGTTTCTACTAATGATATTGCCTTTTTTTTTTTAATCATACTGTAATTGTTTAGTATGTATGTGTTAATTGGTAATTATTAAATTATCATAATCCACTTCATTGCTTAATTATACTAGGTTTATAACACTTTAAATCAAATATTTACTAAATAAAATTGCATCAAACTTTTAAATCAACCAATTACATGATTTAGTGAACTATACAATTTAACTTTTTTTTTAATACATAATTTAGTGTTCAAAATTTTTCATTTTTATAAATCATATTCTTAAGATCTTTGTATTATACAAAATTGTTAGCAATTGATCGTATCTTGTTATGTCATAACTATAGATTTATCTATCTTTATATCTAATTTATAACTTGCTACTTTTCAATAACAACAAAACCTCAAATTTAATGAAAAATAAATTAGTTGATAAATGAATTAATCGATGAAGCTTTTGTATTCTTTTCTTGAATTTAAATAAATGAAAACTCATAATTTCTAATTACTCGTAAAAGTGAAGTAACCAATTAACCTTTTCTTTGTGATTGAGAAATGTCTATTAATTATTGGAAATGATTGAGCTAACCGATAGGTCCAAATTTAGATGTTTTTAATGAGTCGGCCTATAGGTCAAGCTCAAATTTAGACTGACCCGAGACCTAACTTTTTTAAGTAAATAATATTTTTTTACTTAGAAGAGTTAGGCCTTGAGCAGGCCTGGGCCTGAGCAACTTAGGCCCGGACATAATTAAAAATGATGTTGTTTTGCATTGTTAATTTTAAAAAAAATAACGAGACCGGCTCATGAATCGGCTCATTACTATCCCTAGTAAAATAGAAAACTTGAACTTGTTGAATTTTTACAAATAAATACTAGATCATTGCACTTTATCTAGGTCGTATAAATCGAAACAAATTAGTATAAGTTTATAAAATGTATTAGGCTTAAACTGATGTACTAACATTCATGCTTGTTTAATTGCCAGAATTGACCAACTACACCTAGTCTACCTTATTTGTTTTGAAAATTTGCACTTAGTAATTTATAAAGTAAATTTGAAATACCTTATCGCAAAACATAAAGGATTAGTCTCAATTTGTAAAACTCCAGTGAATTTTAGGACACCCAGCAATCATCACAAAAACAATTATAATTTATAATTATAGTTATTTGAATTTTCCAGAATTATACAGAGTTACGTAGATATATGTAATTTGTTTTGAAGTGGCATTTGGAATTAATAATCTTTGTGTTTAGTATATATTACAGAAAACAATTTCATTATCATCGTTTCTTTTGGTGTTTAGGAAGGCATACTGACAGCTGCTAATCAATATCTCCAAGATAAGGTGCATGATGGGAACATATATAGTATCATTTGATACAGCTATTGAAATTTAACTATCAATGTTGTCATTAACATCATGTTTTTCTTTTCTTGTGCAGATAGAGACTGTGGAGATAACTAACATTGCACCACTGACTACAGATGTTCCATATCCACTAACTGTACATGATGAGGTATTCCAGTACTAGAACTAGTTTATGGCTTACTGTCTAGTAGATGTGCCTTTCTAGTATTGACAATTCTAATGCCTTATGTGTTGCTAAGTAATTAATAATGTATTTTCACACCATCTACTATGCTTGTATCAAATAATGAAGTTACCAACAGTATCTGTTTCATTAAATCATATTTATGCATGGTTTATCCATACATAGTGAGAATCTCACTCCGACGGTCCTATTTTTATGTGATCAAGTAACCAATTAGCAAAATTGGTTTTGGAAAACCAACCATTACATCTAATTATCTAAATCAACACATTTTGGATATTTTGGATTGAACTGAGTTTCAATTAGGAGTCTAGGGCTATATATATATTTTGGATATTTTGAATTGAACTGACTAAAAGAAAAAGATTTAGATTCGAATTGTATTATTAATTTTTTTATTAGAACGGTAGAATTGTATTATTGACTTTAATTTTGTATCAATATAGATATTTTGTAATATGAATCTAAATTGTAACGAATTGGACTGAAAGAACACAATTTATGTGTTATTATGTAATTTCTTTTAATAATTTGTAATTTTAAGTTCATAAATTTTAAATTTTAAAATACGAATTTGTCTACTTGAATTTAAGATTATAACATATTGATAAATTAAATTCTTTCAAAGAAATTTTTCATTAAATTTTTTTAAGATAAAAGTTTAAAACTAAAATAAAGAAACAATAAGACATGTTCAAGTGATTTTTTCTTATCAAAGGCTTGTCACTAGTTACTATTTGATACATCATCGTATCTTAGTTCAAATGTTAAATTTTTGGTTTTAATTTTATATTGTATTTCCAGTTGCAACATATCCTTGCTTTTAATTTTATTCTTTATCGCTACTATTTTTGAAAATTTTTAGCTAATTCAAGACCGACATAATGTTCATGCAATGAAGAAAGTATACTAACCTTATCAGTTGTTGCAATTAGTTTAACTTAAAACTTTATGTAAGTTTTGAAAAATAATAAATGGCTTTGGACTAGGAAATTGTTATATAAACCATGCAATCGTTTAATGCATATAGTTATATAGGTAATGACAATATCAATTATTTCCAAGAATTAATGGACATTTCTCAATCACAAATTTGCCAATGAAAAGCACAAAGAAATGGCTAATTGGTTACTTCACTTTTACGAGTAATTAGAAATTATGAGGTTTTATTTATTTAAATCAAGCACAAAATACAAAAGTTTCATCAATTAATCCATTTACTAACTAATTTCTTTTAATGCATATAGTTATATAGATAATGTGGAGTATTAAGTTTAGGTTGTTAAATTGCCCTTCTAATATTCATTTGACCTAAGAATGGCGATAGGTTGAGTTGAGTCGGGCTAAATTGAGCCATTCATTGACTCAACTCGATCGGATCCTAAGAGCTTGCTATCTAAACTAGACTTGAAGCTTAGGGGAATAGCAAAAAATGACATCATTTTAGGTAAACTTTCCACAAATGACATTATTTTGTCCGGACGATTGAGGTCATTAGGTCTTTTATGTTAAGCATAGAGTTGGCCCCCAGGCTCAAACTCGAGTCGAAGTCAAATTGAGCCTACCTAGTTGATTTCAAATTGGCCAATCTGTCATCATTGTTTGACCTTCGTCATAATGATAATTTTAACTTAATTCTAGTCCATAAACTTTTCCTTAGTTACATTTTAGTCTTTTAATTTTATTACGACTACGTTTAGTCCCTTAAGCTTAACATAATTACATTTTAATTCCTTAATTTTACAAAATTATATTTTATTCCCACAACTTATATAGAATTACATTTTAGTCCCTTAACTTTTACATAATTGCATTTTAGTCTCTCAATTTTTGTATAATTATAGTTCTTTACATGGGCCGAGTCGAATCCTGACCATGAACCGGTTAAGTTATCAAATCCTTAATTTGTGTTAAGCTTTGAGCTAGCCTAGTAGACTTGAGCCCCGTTTGAAGATTGATCAATCCTAGCTAGGTCAAATTAATATTGCCATTCTTAATTAGGAGCAATCAATAAAATGTATGACATAAAAAGGTCTTTTAGATATTCTAATCCCTTACTTGAAATTTGGCTCTTTAGTTCTCATTATTTGTGCCTTATCTTTTACTTGTATTTTGTAATATAAAATTGATTGTGTAAACAAAGTTGTATTAATAAGAGTTAACTGAAAATATATATATCAAACTTCGTTCAGTTTTTTAATACTAGTTCAAACTTTAAAAAGTGCTATTAAAATGTTTTAATTTTCGATTTATAAAAAAATAGCTTGACTTTAAATTCTCTGTTAACCTTGATTAAATAGCGATCCACGTTATATTAATTTTTTTACCATGTGGCTAACACATTTTCTAATTTTACCACCTATGATTTAATTATCTAGTAAATTAAAAATATCAAAAATTATAAAACTCCTAATAAACCAAAATCTTTCTTAAGCTTCAATACGTTTCACTCACCACCGTCTTCGTACGCTCTGTTGTGGATACGTTTTCTCCGTCATTACTATTCTGCTGTCGTTACATCTTCGAACTCTGTCATTGTTACACCTCTCTTCTCTGCCTAATAACATTTTGGAAGTGTAAAATTTGATGTATATCTTTTTATGCTCCGCCTTCTCGACCTCGTAAGTAATCTAATAATTTATCTTTCACTCTATCATGTGAAGTAATCCCGTAAATTCCATGGGATACCATTTTTGCGGTTCTACATTAACCTTTTAAAATGTTTCATTAATCAGCGTTAACAATACTATTCAACTGTTTTGAGTCTTGTCAGCTTATTACGTATGACTAATAACTGACAATGAAAAACTGCTGGAACAATATGAGGTTGAGAACCCATTTAATATCGTAATCCAAACCCAGATCATTCACCCAAAATCAGTATCTTATATTATGGTAAGTGTTTACTCTAGGAATGCCTTGGCATAAATCAAGAAATTTCTTCATTTATATCTAATGCCTTAGAGTTTGGATTTTGTGATTTCCATCTTTAATATATCTATACCAGACCACCCCATATCTCAAATTGTATCTGGATTGTATAAGAAACCTACATACGCTATAACAGATAAGCTTATTGGCGACGAATTCAAACATTGCTAAAAATTAAAAAACATGTGGAAAAATAATTTGCGACGAAAAATAATCATCGCCCTAATGATCGCCGAATCTGAATAGCAAAATAATATCCGCGACGTTTTTCTAAAATCGTCGCAGAAAGGATTTGGATACACAATATATGCATCGACAAAACATATAACTAACGACGTACACAGGATTTTGTGACGTATATGTTTCATAGATAAAGGTTTTTACCTCTAAACCCTAGTCGTAGGTAATTATTTTTATTGACGATTTTGGTTTTGTAGCATAATAGTTTTAGCTACTAATTGTCTGTTGTAGGTAAATGTTTTTAGAGACGTTCTTGTAAACGTAAGTAATAACATTTTATGACGATTTTGTTTTCGTAGCTAATATTTTTTAGTGACGATTTTCTTTTTGTAGCAGAATAGTTTTTGCTACTAATTGTTTGTTGTAGGTAAATGTTTTTAAAGATGTTCTAGTAAACGTAGGTAATAATATTTTGTGATGATTTTGTTTGGTAGCTAATACTTTTTAATGTCAACCGTTTACCTTTTAAATTTAAATTTTATTATAATTGTTAAAAACATATTTAATTTAATTTATTACAATTTTGAAGATAGTTTGAAATATAAATTAGTTGCATTTTATAATTAATGTTGGTGGCATATTTTTTAAATAATAATAAATTGAAATAAAATAAACATTTAAAATGGAATGCATTTTATAAAAAAATAATTATAGGTTAATTACATCACTTTATCAAAATTTATAAACAAACTAAGACTCCTCATCGTCACTACTACTGACATAGTTTGAGCCAAGTAATTGTTTGACCATATTATAAGCTTGTTCACTTCTTTTACATTACGAACTAACGTCTCTTCTGTACGTTGTAACTTAGCCTTCAATGTCTGGTCCTCTTCTTAACGCGTCGTGACAAATGCTGGTCGTGACGAAGATGTACCAACTGGCTTAGGGCTATATCTAAGACCTTTGATATACCCCGATCTTGTACCAAGGACATTGTTGTAAATGTCATCGACATCAGGTTGATTCCCCTGACACAATGACGCCTGTAACAACTCCTACATTTTGTCCTACAATTTAAAGTACAAAATCGAGTTAACTAAAAAATTATTACTTAGTATTACATAAAAAAATAAACTGTAATATTAATTTTTTTGTACATACATTATTACTTTGTGCCTCTTCAGACATCCAACCTTCACCTTCATTGTAGTGTGTTAGCTTGTACAGTATGATCCTATCACGCTCTTGTCCTTAAAGTTGAGTTTGACTCTATTATATGAATTTTAAAAATTAGAAGATAATAGAATTTATTGTATTAAGAAATAGAATAATAAGTTGAAAACGTTACACTTACAAATTCTTGTTGGATGACAACAAATGATTTGGAGTCGGTGTTATGAGGAGTCTTTATTTTTGCTCTGTTCACCTTGACTTTCTCACACTTTTCCTAAATTAAGAGAAATAGTCATGAAATGTATAAACAAAATTAATGTAAGGAAATATGAAGAGAAAAAAAACAAACCTAAACCTTCGCTGAGGCCCAATAATTACATATTTCACTCCAATTTTCTAGAGTCATGGGTTTTGAAACATGTCTCCTTGCCTCTTAATCGGAAGGGAAAGACTGGTAATATTTATGAAATCTATATCGATGATCCTTCGCCTTTTGTTTCAACAGTAAACTAACACAACTTGAAACCTCAGGCTTGTCGATATTAACTATATTGAGCTTCATATGTGAAGAACACGTATAAGTTAAGTTACTATTTTTGTTAAGTAAATTCGCAATACATATAATCAAATGAATTGAAATATTACCGAAACTTTGCCCATAGTATTTTGGAGCAAGTTGTCTTCCTTCATCTGCCTGCATGTTGAAGGCAAGGTAATTCATTCCTCACAATGACGTCCAACTCACTAGACAATTTTGCATATTAAATCTTATCCAGAGGGAGACGTTGCGTGGGGTCAATGATCACAGACAACTTGCTATTCATTGCAACATTCATCTGTTGCAACTCAACTCCTTATGTGATACCTCTACCTCGTTTTCTAATACTAGTATTGGAACCTGAAAACAAAAAATCATAATAAGAAAAACATACTAAACATGCAATTAGTAATTTCAGCATTAATGTAAATATGTTTGGTTAACAATAATAGACCTAAAAATCCCTCAACACTAACAGACGATGTTGCTAAAGGTTGTTGTTGACTGTCTTTATTCGAGGATGCAATTGATGGTTGTTGAACGATGGGTTCGGATTGAGTTGGTTGTTGTGTGGGAGGAACTTCTTCAGTCGTTACTACCCTGTTTCCCTTGTTTCTACTAGGTGGCATGATATTGAACCTGTGTAAAACGAAATATGAACATAACACATAATCTTAACTCAAAAATCAATATTTCACATGAATATAAGGAGATCAGTAGTCAAATACTAAACATTCGGCTTAACATTCCCCAAAAACATAAGTGAAACATTAAAAATATGCATCTAGTCATCGTAAATTAATATAAGCAAAACATCAATAATATAAGGCAATTATGAACATAACATTTCAAACAATATAAACAATTGATTTACATTTAATCATCATGATCAAGATTTTGAAAATCATCATCATTAAGTACATTATCATTGGATTATTCATTGCTAATATATTCGAGCAAAGTATCATCATTGTCATTTAAGTCATCATAAGTATAGTCTTTTCTATTTGCAAGACAAGTTGGGTTTGGCATTCATCTAGTTGAATTATGTTGGGATCGACATCTCTCTTAGGAAATGATGATATATCTGCATCTTCTACTGTAATGCCTTCTTTATTAAACTCCAATCCAATATCTTTATAGACTTTATCTGCATCCTCATCCAATTGACCAATATTCCTTTCACAAGAATCAAAGACATTCCTTTGTTGAAACTTTTGAACAACTTTTCAATTGCTACCCAATACAGTATCGTTGCAAGGACAAAAGTATCATTATTATACTATGTCTTACTAACATTTATGCTAGTAATATGCCCGTTCACTTTCATGCCAGTTAGATCAAACCATTTGCATTTAAGTATAACAATCTTCTTATCCTTGATGTAGTGCAGCTCTATTATTTTAGAGATGACATCGTAAAAGTCAATGATTTCGTCGTCATGACATCTTTCAATGACAACCCCACTATTTTGAATTCTAACTCTACTATTTCGATCTTGTATGTGAAATCTTACCCAATTAACAATGCAAGCTGTGTATTTCTTGCCACAAATATGAGGCCCACATGCCAAACTATATAATGTTGTTGTCACTTCTTGCACGTTACAGTTATGTAACTGTATCATCTGTACGAAAATTGAAAATAAATATGAGGATGAGACATATTCTCATATTTTCATAATATGTAATCAATATGAAACTTACTCGATTTCTAAACCATGATACAAACTGCTGCCTATGTCTTTCTTCAACATTAATAATCCTTTTACTGTGAATTGTGTCTTTGTGTTCTCTATTTAAAAAAGATAAAGACAATAAGATCTCTAAGTGAATGAAGAAAATTGTAATATGATTGCTTAAGTGAAAAGTAATATATATGTCGACTTTCTCGTAATGTATACATGACATTGTAATTGGTTAGGTCTTTTGTGTTAATTTTTGTTATTTACATTAAAGCTATTATTTTAATGTCATTGGCAAAAGAAAGAAATTAAGGTTCCAATTTTTATTTTTTAAAGCTTATTGGTGAAATTACCTTTACCTATTTCCTCTATAACACGTATTGTTCTTTCTAATTTGTCAATATATAAATTATATCATTTACATTAGTGTATAATGTAATTGAATGTGTTATATTCATCATTTGATGTGTTGGATGTTGTTATGGTACTAACTATTTAGTACCTGCTAAAAAAAACTATTTAGTACAAAAATTAATTACATTGTATGAGGTTAACTACTAATTTTGTATTAATTTTTGTTGTTTACAATGAAGCATTTTAAATGTCATTGGCAAAAGAAATAAATTAAGGTTCTAATTTTATCTTCTTAAATTGCATGGTGATTCAATTTCAAAATGCTTTTCTCAAAAAATGGCTATAAAATGATGTGACAATATCATGTTTTTACGGCACACGCATCAATGGGTTTATTATCCACTCAATTCGTGTTGTCAGTTTATACACATCAATTACGTTAACTATGTACATCAAAATGGAACGACCATCGATATATAAAACAATTAATTAGCAAACCATTTCAATTGCGACGAATACTACTAATTTGCATTAACAATAATGGTTACTACTAATTCGCATTCACATCTGTTGCAACTATTTGGATAAATGATATTTCTAACTAGGTTGGACGAGTTACTCAGATCGACGGATAACCGCAAATCATTAAGAAGGAGGAACTTCTATAATTAATCCTTAGATTGCCTATAAATATGAGAGAATTATATATGAAGTAATTAAAAATTAATAAAAATAACAAAAAATTACGTTATGATTAAGTGATACTACAAATAAATAAGACATAATTGCTTAAAAATATATATTGAAATTAAAGAAATCAAACCCTAAGGGAATTCTATATAATTAACCTTATACTTTTTCATTATAATTCTTGTTCACAGGAGATAGGGCTTTTGTCCAACATATGGTGAAAATATACCAAAAGATGCCACACAAATTTTCGGTTTTGTCTCTGATAAAACCGAAGGGGGTTAATTTCGCGAACTTTCAGATTCGTTTCTGGCAAACAGAAAATCAGAAAAATTAAAAGAACAAAAAATAAATCAACACCAGAAAATTTGGTAACGCAGTTCGGCACACCTTACCTACGTCTGCGGCGCCCTCACCCAGATTAATCACTTTCACGAAGGTACAATAGAATTACCCAAGGCTTTACTGAGCCGACTCACTCAACCCTTGACACTACCACTCAACCTCACTTCCTGTGAAAGAATTCACACCCAATAGTACGACCGCCTCGTACTAACCTCGACAGAGGATTTTTCAAACTATTTCTGCTCAAAAACAAAGACAAATAAAATCAAGAACATAGCAATTTCAGATCTGAAATTCTTCACCAAAATAACCAAGTAGCAGCACCAACAATATATGTGTACTCATCTGTGACGAAAACTTCAAAGTGCTGCAAACATCAATTTAGAACTCAGCAAAAACTTCATCTGCGCGTCATCCTTGGACTGCTCATTAAAGATTATATAGTGTAACACTGCTGCTTCAAAAAGTCCCACAAAAAACAACTCAAACAAGAGATTGAAACCCAACAACGCAGCAACCAACTTAGCAAAATACCCACGCAGTTTTTCCCTAAAAAAAACATAGCAAAAACAATACACAGATGAGAAGAAAGATGCCCTAAACCAATTATCCACGTCAGCCAAGAAATCCCACTTGTTCACGCAATCTGCTGAATTTCCTTTTGTGTTTTAATAAACTTCTATATGAATTAAATATGCGAAGAACACATCCAATAGAGATCCACGTGGGCTTCTTCAATACAAATCCACCAAGTTCTCTTTTCAATTAATTCAACACCCACGGTGGACCCACACTTTTATAATTCTCAAGCTTGAATTAACGCATAGCCACACCCTTGCTAACCAATATTCACGCTTGTGTTTTTAAAAACCAGAAAGGAAACTTGCTGCAAAATTTTTTTAAACCACCGACTATATCAAGGCACCTCCCATATTTAGGAGATATACACATATATTAAAATATTTCAAAGAATCCACTAAATATTTCATCCTTATCACCATGGATTTCTAATAAAAGACAAACTCCATCTTTTATATGTCCAATTTAAAAATGCCAAAACCAAATAAAGAATATATAAAATATATTCTAACAGTAATGTTACTTTTAAATTTAAAGGTAGAAAAGTAGTCTGGTATTAGAAGTATGAGCAAGCAGGATATACTAGGGGTATTGTCCAAATAAAAAGATGCAAGATGACAAAATTAAGTCTAATGATTCATTAGGCTTTGTTAATATAATGTAGAGGAGATATGGATTATAATGATGGAGATATACTCTACATTTCAATTGGCGAACTCTTTCACTCATGGAAACGGTACGAAACAATGTTTAAAGATATCAGTGATCGGTAACGGTTGGTATCGGCGATTTTATGTGATGTGAACTTTGAGAAATAATGGGACCTTTCAGCAAAACTTTTAAAAAATTTTCAAAAAAACCCTCCCCCTCCCCCTCCCCCTTTTTCAAAGATTTTTTTAACTAGCTATTTATTCAACTTTTATTTTATTTATTTATTTTTTGTTTTAAAAATAAAATAAATATTTTTATTATTAATAATAATTATACATTAAATAAAACTTTAAAATAATTTATTTTAATTTATTTTAATCTTTTATATAATATTTATTAATAACGTATTAATAACAATTATTTATTTTTTAAAATAAATAATTTAAAAATTATTATTTATAAACTAATATTTTTTTAGATATATTTTAATTAATAAATCAAATTTATTTGAAATTTACATATTTTAAATTTAATTATATTTATTAATAATTATTAAATTAATTTTGTAAATTAAATTAAATTAAATTAAATTAATTTATTTAAAATTTTATTAATAAAAATTGTTTAAATTCTTATTAATAATTAAATAATATATATTTAATTAATAGTAAATTAAATAATATATGTTTTTGTTTCATATTTCATTTCTAGTTAGTTGTTTTCTCATCATAAAATTTTGTTGTAAATTATAATAGTTAGAGAGTTAAGAATCTTTATTATTCATTTTATTTGATGTTTTGATGTAATTATTATTTATTATACGATGAAATTGTAATAATTCAAATATTTTGTATTGCTCTTAATTTTCTACTTGTATGATGATTAAATGATATTTTTTTCTTATTAATTGTAGTTATTATTTATATGTGGAATATGTGAAAATTAATGTTAATAAAAAATAAATTTTTGTTATTTTAAATTTTATTATTATAATTTTTGGAGATAGGGTTGATGCAAAATTATAAAGTATACACTACAATATAATAATGGACTATTTTGCAATTTTAAAAAAATTCAGTGATCATTTTATAAATTTAAAAAATTATCCGAAACGGTACCCATTATTAATCGATACTAGTATAATATCGTACTAGAATTTAATCAGGGACCAGTACTGGTATGATATTCATAACATTGCTTATGGATACTGGATACTTGATACGACATGTTCATATCAAATGGCACTAAAAAGCATTAGTTTTTGTCATATACATTAATTTTAGATATAATGATTGTGACAAAAAGGCCAAAATTTGCAGGAAACATCTACATACTAATGGGAAGCATAGTTGTAGGTAGAGAAGATGCAGTAATTTAGTCAAAGGAAGATATCATTGTATTAGAACAAATGTGACTAGGTCATCTTAATGAGCGAAGGATGGAGAAACGCTTATGGAAGGGTGAAAGTTTTGTACCCTTGTTTTTTGTAAGTTTAGGATAATCTTTAAGAATGTAGTCTTTAAGGAGCGATATAAGTTGAGGCAAACATATGGAAAAGACTTGTTAAGATTAGCAAAGGGCATTACAAAGGTGGTATAAGTAGAACTACAACAATATAAAATAAATGTTAAATGGGTCAAAAATTCTAATTCGGGAAATAAAATAATATCTAAAAAATAATTAGCATGGTAAATCTAGCTACCAAAAAATCAAGACGAACCGTCAGGCCTTCAAGTAAATATAATTAAAAAGATCCAGTTGTGTATGGTCTTACCATTAACGGTACGGATATAACTACTTTTCTGGGGACTATGGTCAATCAGGAGAAAGATAGATGGATTTGTATCATTGTATGTATAGCCAACGATGTGAGGTTTCGCAAGGTCTAAGTTATGTTAAAAATTTTCAAAATTTAGAGGATACAACTAACATGCTGAAAAGATCAATTATCAAAAAGAATTTCAAACATCAGTTAAACTTGATTAATAAATTGGGGTGTTAGTCATGGTTACAACCAGGAGCAGATCCAGATTTTTTTTTGAGTGGGGGCAAAATTTCACTGGAGGTAAAAAAAAAATTTAGTGGGGACAAAATTTTAACGAGAGCACAATTTTAATTTTTTTACGAGTTAAAAATTTTAAATAATAATTTTTTCATGTAAAATTTTTTAGAGTCAGTTGCCCCCACTAGCTCCCACTGTGGCTCCGTCCCTGGTTACAACCAATCCTATATATAGTATATTCTCTATGTTAAAGATTGTTGGGTGTGACTCGTGTATATAGACGTGCAATCTTAGAGAAGTTTTTTGGAATATGTTAGTTGAACAGTACTATATATTCGTCAAGATAGAGGTTATTATATATGAATCATATATATGGGCATACAATTTTAGACTTTTAAAAAGGGAATGAGAGTCTCTTATATGCCTTTCAGTTGAACCAACCTAGTATACAGGCATGGTCTAAGACATTCGGTTTTAGAAATTAGAGGTAAAGACATGTGATGAAGACATGAACTTGTTGATAGTGGAATAATTTTTAAAGCAAGACACAATTTGGGACATGTTCATGTCCCAGACCATGTCTTATGCACAGAAAAGGTAGTAAGATCCATGAATTGAGACACGATTGCATCTTAAGTTTTATTTAAGTGTGCAAGGAAGAAAGAGGATCCAAGACCTGGGATATAGGCATATATGTTAGAGGATGTAGGTTGGTTAAACCTTAAAAATTTTCTCGTGTTCTTAGTTTGTTTCTTTCATTATTTTGCACTCTTAGTGTCTATTTTCTCAACAATTAAATTTTTTTTCAAGTGATGATTTTTAGTCAGATAGAGTTAATAATAGAAATAAATAATTATTTAATTTCTATAAATGCCCTTTGAAATTTATTTATATGTTTGTAAATTTTGATGTGCATGAATTTGTGTCAAAATCTTATAACTACCTATTTTTTAAAAATTAATTGAATTTAATTTACTTAGATAATTTTTTCAAGTATATCAATATGCTCTTATTACTAAAATTGTTTACTGCGAAAAAGTTGATAATGCAATCCATAACAAGGTTGTAGGGAGAATACTTTAGGAAACAAAACAGGATAAGTACTTTGCTTTTGAAATTCCTTTCAAAATTCTTTATTGGGATAATCAGACACCTATATTTTCTGACTTACCCCCCCAAAAAAAAAAGATAATCAGACACCTATTTCAGTAAAGAAATAATTCCACATTTGTGTGAATCTTTGTTAAAGATTTTTATTTTTAGATTTGTTAAAATCTTTATCGAATTCTTATTTGAATAAAAAATAATTTATTTCAAATGAAAATCTTTATCGAATTCTTATTTGAATAAAAAATAATTTATTTCAAATGAGCTAAATATTTTTCTTTTTCAAAATTTTCTTTAATATATATCAAATAATCTTAATATTTAAGTTTCCATTATCTCCTAAATCATAATCCTTGTCATCAACCCTCTCATAATTTCCTATGTTTTCCTTTCCTCTCCTCTGCCCTCTTACTCCTTTTCTCACTGGACCATAATCGTGCTCTCTAACATCTCTAGCATCTCCTCAAGTGTCTTCTCTCCTTACCTCCAATCGTGTTCTCTCTTTGCCTCTAGCTCTCCTATCCATTTTCGTCTCCTCATAAGCTCTTCTCTCCATTTTCTCCTCATTTCCAACTCTCCTCTCTATTATCCTCTCCTCAATAGCAAGTAAAAGGTTGTCCCTTATACCACATCATCTTAAAAAATTAGCAGTTTTGTTAGGGGAAAAGTTTGTAATGTAGATGTCATTTACTTCTAGAAATTATTTGCATTCTTAAGCTTAAGAGGGTTAGGATGAGTCAAGAAAAATAATTTCTCCACCTGCATAAGGTCTTATATAAAGATGAATTAATTGACACAATATCATATACCATATGAACATATCCCAAATTGTTAGACTCACCTTACTAACTAATGTATCTATGCACATTAATTTAGTATCATCAAGAAATGTTTTGTAAAACCATTCTACATTGAAGTTATTGCTCTTTCATATTGACTTTTTATGGCTTAAACTTGAAGCCCTATACTGAAAATAAATGATTCTGTTGCTGCATTGTATATTTAAGAATGATTTTCATCTTCAGTAATACTTAATGATTTGTGTTGTTTTTTATATTGCTTCCACTGTAATCTTAATTGTCATAGTGTTTGTAATATTCCTTATTACTGTTGATAGCAAGTTGTTACAAGACCATTTTTTTGTAATGTTAATTGTCATAGCAATGATCTTTTTCATTATGTTCCCTATTACAAATCCAATTTTTGCAGTGTACATTGCCAAAGAAAAGATGTAAGATATAAGAAACTATTGCAAGCTTTTAATGTACCTCTCTATATATTATTTTCAGTTTCCTTTATAATATCCATTTAACATTTTTTGATGTCCAAATTGTATTCTCTGTAGTACTAGAGAATTTATCAGGACATGTTATAGTCATAACATGTTATGAATATAGTAAAAATATTCCTAATATACATTATCTATATGGATCTTATTTCTTTCAAGTATTTACATATGGTCAATCTTCTAAAAAAAATGACTTTTGAACTTTAATAGCTAAGTAATGATGTTACATATGGACATCCTGAACTTTTGTAAGTTCCAACTAGTGCAATTAGTTTATTGATTTATGTGACATTAACATTGCATATATACATGATATTTATCTATTATAGAGTTGAAACTACTATTTTTTTCATTAGTTAAAATTTTATTTTGATATGAAATTATTTTATTTTTCACATGCATATTTATTTATAGATAAAGGTAGGAAAGTTTAAGTACTCTTGATAACTTAACCTCTTCAGGAAGATTTGATGATCTAGCTTAAGCTCATGTGAGAATGGTTCCTGATATGAAGAACCATATTATTTGCTTTTATTAAAAAAAACTTTTAAAAGGTGGGAGAATCACCTAATTAAAGAAATATTTAAATTAAGACCAAAATGACGGATAAACACTTTACTTGATTTCTCGCTTACTACCTGCGGAGGGGAAAATGGAGGGTGAGCTCGACGGCTCCATGGGTAATAACTTAATAAACAAGAAATAAGCAAAAACTATTTTTTCATTCATTTATTTTTCATACAATGTCACATTCAGAAAAGCATTTTCAAATTTCAAAACTCGTCACAAAAATATAACACTTCAAACAATTTACAAAGTCAACGAATATAAAACAATAGCACAAAATCACATAGCGGATGGTTTGAGTGATCCTAACAGGACGTACTACACAAGTCCGCCAAGCGGCCATGTGTAGCCGTGAACAGAGGGGAG
>JAOTBA010000204.1:10803528-10814386 GCA_025629845.1 Erythroxylum squamatum
CCATATAATTAGTTTGATCCCACTATATATATATTCAATTTATTATTTCTTAACAAGAAAAAAGGCATCTAGTGTAATTTTAGATGCGGCTCAATGACACATTTACCTAGCCATGGAGTTAGTTACTACTTATTACCACTTCCTAATGTTTTTTTCTTAAAAAGTGAAAAGGAATTTGAATTATAGTTAAAACTAAATCAACGTTACAACGAAATCAAGGCTTTAAGCCTACCATTATATGACAATATGACTCAAGAACAAAAACTCCCTAAAGAAGAAAGTATGACAATCTGAATAATAGACCACCACAAGAAACAACTACAAGCACCACTAACGTTCCACCTTAATGGGAAAGTTCATTCACCATTTATGATATTTGGGATTTTGTCTCCTCTTCCTAGCTGTTTTCCTTTTTTCAGATTTGGATTGTACACAAAAGTCACTGGGAATTTGGGGATATGCGCTTCAACAAGTGGGGTATTACTGTCATCTATTTGTTCGATATCCCCTGACCCCTGATTCTTAGTTTGCCCAACAGTTGTGACTGGAGTCAGCATGTTAGCCCAATCCTTCTGACAATACTCCAAATATTGGAAATCTAGATTCTCCACCTTATTATGATCTTCATTTGCAGTAACTACATCCTCAACACCTTTAAGCCCACCCGCAACTACGCTAATAGTTTCAACCTCTATAAGAATGCTATCTGTAATAACCTCATATGTCCCATCCTGCAACTGCACACAAGCTTCCTGACAACCCAGAGAAACAATAGCATCACTATGTTGTTCAAACACCTCATGGTTCAAAGGTTCCTGCATAACTTTACTTTTTCCCAATCCAGAACTAGCAAGGGATTGTATAGAAGACCCATCCCCCATCTGCACAATTGGATCCTTACAAGACAAAGTATTATTATCATCCACGTGATTAGCTATATCATCATTTTGCAATGGTTCTAGCAGATTCGTATTTGTGATCTGCCCATCCTCAATCAACTGTGAACCAATAGCAATCTCCACATGGGCCCACTCCTCTCCTTTATCAACTATAATATGCCTTCTCTGAGGGAACATAACAAGAGACATCAGTGACCCCCATCGACTCCTTTTCCAACACGTAACTACCTTCATTACTAAGGTCCTCGTAGCGTCCTAAGTGAAGAATCTGGCCTGTGGCCACCCATTTCCTCATATTGTTGTTTGGCTTCTAGGGCTAGCTTATAGGAATCACCATTTTCTCCATCTCCCCATTCTCACCTAGCCTAAGAATCAGAACGCTATCGGGCAAAACCGCACACTTAGGAATTTCTATACATAGCATCGCATATCCTATCCTATCCACAAAGGCAGTTTGTGAATCCATACAAATCGACTTACCAAGGGAGCTAGCCACAGAGCTAAGACCTGCAACTATCCAGTATTCCATCGGAAGGTTGTGGAATTGAACTCACATAGGGATGACCTCGAATAGGTTTCTGTCCCTATCCATTCCCGGCCTCCACTTCTCCAGAAACATTGGCTAGTCCCCGAAGTGCCAAGGACCCTATTCGACAATCTTCGATAAGCAGGAATCGTCAGTAAATTTGAATAAAATTGAGTCATCTTCCTTAAACATGACCTTTTGTTGATAGCTAGAAAGGTCGGTCATTTGGACTAGAAGAAACCGACGAGCATCGACTTCCATACACTCCCTCCAACCTTCAGAAGTTCAATCGAAGGTGTTAAGACCCCATCCTTCAGAACATTGTGATAATGATGGCGGGCCCCTTTGTTGTGATGTTTAGTGTTCAATTTGCTTCATGACACAACCGCAGGAGGATAAGCCTTACCCACTCCTGTCGGGTCAGTGACGCGCACCGCGGAAGGATTGATGTCCATGTGATGATGATTTTAATAGTATTTTTGTTTTATGAGTTTTTGGCCCAGAGGAATTAAAAAGGACAGATAATTGAAATTCAACAAACAAGAAAATAAGGATACGCAAGGTTTGATTTCTACAATACCTCTCGGAAACTTGTTCCAAGCAATCCCGATGATCAAAATAAAACTCAAAGACGAACAATCGACACGCCACAATTGAGAAAACAATTGATAAGTGAAAGATGGCTTGAAAAGTAACAAGAACAAGAGAATAATGTTCTCTCGAAAGCCGACGGCACTCAAACAATATGATCTGAAACTTCTAAAACCCTAAAACATAAGTATTTATACCTAGGTCAAATAATAATAGGTTGGGCTAAAATACTTGGAAGTTCAAAATAAAACGAAGTCTAAATTTTAAATAAATAGGTCTGATATGCTCTTGGGCTTAAGTGATGAAGCGTTAAATAGCTCAAGTCTTCGTGTCTTCAAGTTCCAAGTGTATCCGGTCCAAGGATTTGAATTAAATGGATTAGTTTGAGCTCAATTCCATTAAACTCTCCTTCAATAAGCTCGGAGTTCGTCGTCTTCTCAAGATCCTTACTCCTGTTCACATCAGTTAGGGTACCTCTCGGTGGAGCTTCGAAGGGTATCTCTATTGAGCGCTAGGAAATCTTCTACAAGATGTGGCTTAACGGGCATGTACACATCTCTCCCTAATTTTGAACAAGCTGCTCTTTAAACCTGTCCTTTCTAATGTCTCCTCACAAGCCCTAGCGGCTTTTGTAACACCTTATTGTGTTCGTTCCACTGTACAAACTGTGGTATTTTTGTCCACACATAAGACAAGTGCTACAGGCTTCATAACTATCCGCCGGGACATCGATACTATCACAAAGGCATAGAACCCTTTACTTCATCTAACCAGGCTGTTATTTCTTAGTCCAACATCACAAAGAACCTCACCATTGAATCTTTACAGTAGCTCCTTTGTCTTTTACAGGAGGTAAATCAACCTAAAGTCATCCTCACTAGTGAGTTTCTAACTCTTTATTCTGTCCTCTGTATGCCTAATGAATGGGTCATTGATACTAGAGCAACAGATCATGTTTCTTTCACCTTTTGTTCTTGGTTTGGCCATCCATCGTCCATTGTCCTTAAATCTTTAGCTCTTCTTGATTTCAATAATGATTCTTGTGACCATTATGAAATTTGTCGCTTGTCCAAGCAAACTATTTGATTTCATTCATGTTGATGTTTAGGGAAAATATGTTATGCCTACAGGGAATGATCATTGTTATTTTCCATCTCTACTTTTCACATATGACCTAGACTTATGAAATACAAGTCTGATGCCTACTCATTGCTTGTTCATTTTCTGGCTTATATCTGTAACCAATTTCATACATGTGCCAAAATAATCTGTTCTAACAATGGTGCTGAATTTACCAATCATGTTTTTTCAAAAAATATCCTTCTTGAATCTGTTATTTTACAACAACTTTGTCTCAGTACTCAATAAAATGGAATAGTCAAATGTCTTTTTAACGTGGCAGGGGCCTAACGTTTCCAAGTTGGTCTTCCCTTGTGTTTTGGAGGGATTGCATACTCACTGCCATTTGTTTGATAAAGCAGACACCGTCTAAAATCTTGACTGGGAAAACTCCTTACGACAAGCTTTATGGATTTCCACCTAAATTTTACAAATCTCCTGATGTTTGGTTGTTTATGCTGTGCGACTAGTTCACATGATCATCCAAATTAATTCGAACTTTGAGCTAGACGACGCATTTTTTGTCGGCTGTCCCATAAGGCAAAAGGCCCATCGCCTTTACAATCTCGAGCTGCCATCCCTTTACCTATTACTACTTCCGACCCTTTAAGTGAACCCACTAGCCAATCACAAGTTGAATCTTCTATGCCATTTGTCCAACGTTCATTTGAATTGGTTTTCACACCTTCATCTGATCCTATTACATATTTTTCTAACCTGAGAAACTCTATATTGGAGGATGAACTTATCTCTCAATCATGTAACCATCCAACTCACTTGCTATACCACCAAATGAGGTCGTCATGAACCCATCTTTTCCCACCCATCAGCCTACCATTGTTCCCGAGCCTACCCCATCCTACATGTCTAGAAACAACCAACACAAGCAACACTTAACGCGTAAAAAGACCAATTTTCCTGACTGATTATTAACGTGGCCTATGCTGAATCTTCTTCGATGTTTACAAGTACAGAATATCCCATTTCCCATTATCGGTGCTTAAGTAAATATTCATACGGCTGTTTAAACTTCATCAATTCCATCACAAAGAACATTGAAAAGCAACAACAACAACAAACAGTTTGCTGCATTGACAACAAACTTAAGCATTGCTTAAGAAGTGATTGTGAATATCAATCCAGCAAACTTAAACTTGTTGTCAATCCAGCAAACTTAAATTTCATCAATTCCATCACAAAGGATGTGAGAGATATTGCTTGAGAAGTGATTGTGACTGACAACAAAAAATGTTGTTTGTCCATCTCAAACACTTTCAATTAAAAATTGCTGACACGAAATTTTGAAAAGCAATAACAACAACAAACAGATAATGCCAAAACTCAGACAACACGCCTGCAGATTGTGATCCCATCACCTAATGGAGCATGAGAAATCTGGACACGCGAATCAGCTGCAAGTTTTTTGTTAAGTTGAATTGTAAGCTGTCTACCCTCTCTCATACCCTCTGGAGTATACTCCTCCGGCATAGCCACAGTGCCTCCCCACAGTGTGTTATCGTATACAACTATCCCACCAACCTTCAGTAGTTTCATCAGCCTCTCATGGTAGTTCCAGTAGTTCACTTTGTCAGCATCAACAAAACCAAAGTCATAACTGCCTTCATTTTCAGGCTGCAGTTCCAACCCTTATAAATGAATCTCAAGTGATAGAAGATGTATTAAGAGAAAGTTTGAAACATGAAATGCTCACATCTTTTAGTAGCTTGTCAAGAACTGGTAGAGCCTCTGATTCAATAAAGTTTATTTTGTGTTCAACACCAGCTTTCTTTATAATGGGCAATCCTATCTCATAATTCTCAAGATTCACATCTATAGCAGTAATCTGCAAGAAATTTTCTTGTCTTTAAGATAATTAAGAAAAGGTATAGCAAACTGCTGATCTGTCAGATAACATGAATGAATATCACCTTGCCGTCCTCAGGGATTGAGAGAGCAGTAAGGAGAAGAGAATAACCAGTGAAAACACCAATCTCAATAGTTTTCTTCGCATTCACTAGATTCAAGAGCATAGCCATCAATTGAGCTGCATCTGGTGCAGTGGCCATCGTAGCTCTGCATACTCGATGATATAAATTCATAAAATTAAGCCTTTTGGGAATTGATGAACATGTCAAGCACTTCAAACTCACATAGTCTATGTTTTTAATTCTATAAATTTGGTTCAATTAATGTGGATTTCCTTCAATTTATTTTTCTTAGAAAACACATTTACCAATTATTTCAATTTATTTCACATATTTGTCTGTTGACTACCTCAGCATTCAGCAGCTTAGTATCAGTAGGAAATCCAAAACATTCACAAGCAAGACTCTTTTGTTTCAAGATTACAACAGACTTGAATTTGAGTGGCTATTACTACCTCTACCAAAGAAGAATCACCATTATTTGATGATATGGAGAAGGAATACCTCGGGTGGCCAGCAGTAGCACTCCTGAGCTCTCTGAGAGGCTCTGGTTCACGTGGCAAGACACTAGTTTCCAGGATATACTACATGTGCAACAAAAACATTTACCAATATTTACATAAAAAGAACTGGAACAAGAAACAGTACTTGTCCGGACAAACTAACAAAGTTAGCAGCCAACCAGAAGAACATGAGCAGAAGACGAAACATGAAACAGTTGACACCAGTACCTGATACAATGTTTGACTCTCTAATAACCCCACCTTCGACACAGGTACAGCGCTTTTGACTTCGTTGTCCATTTTCCTGAATCTGATTCACACTCCACATACACAATTCAATATACCATGTCAAAAATGAACATCAATCCCAATCCATTTTCAAAAGTTCCAAGTTCACGAGATTAAAGAAGAAAACAAGAGTCTTCTTCTCGAACTCATCGTTTAATTCACAAACTTGAAAAAGCGATTGCCAACACAAAGACGGAATGACGTGACAACAAAAGGACATATAATAGGAACGTGACATCAAATGGCGGATAAAAGGAGAAGTACCCGGTTCGGAATTCGGGTGACTGAGAAAGCGAGGAATTAGCCTAACGCTGTGTAATTCTGGATCCGACTCGCAATTGAAGATGAATAGCTGAACATGGACGATGATTCTTACGGCTGACTTTTTCGCCCTTCTCTTAATGGCTTCGATCAAGCTGTAATCTTTTCGGCTCAGATCAAGCTATAATCTTTTTTAATCAACTATTATAATTATAATACAAGCTGTAATTTTTTTTAATTAACTATTATAATTATAATAATTATATTAATTGTCATTAGTTACCATACCTATTCCTTCCTGCTCTCAACCAACTGCCTTTTTAATGTTTGTCAATATTATGCAGAAAGGAAACGGACCTTAAAAGCTTCCGGATCAAGTATATTTAACTGACGTCAATATCTTTAATGCAATTGCTACAAAGTTCTTATAATCACGCTCAATTTCATCAATTCACTGGTACCCAACGACCCTAGTGCACTCCATTTATTCCTTAAGCAACTCAAACATAAATCATTTAAGTGAAAAACTAGGAAATGCGTCTACAGATGGTGAGACCGTCACCCAGAGGAGCAAGTGACATTTGAACACGAGAATCAGCTGCAATCCTCTGGTTAAATTCTACCGTGGAGAGCCTCGTTGACATGATTGACTCAGGAACATCCTCTTTAGGCCAAGCAACAGTGCCAAACCACAGTGTATTATCATATACAATTATCCCTCCAACCTTAACGAGGCTTATTAACCTTTCATGGTACGCCAAGTAGCTTCCCTTGTCTGCATCTACAAAGGCAAAGTCAAAGCTCCCTCCCTCAACTTCCTGCAATGCATATCAGAAGACTAAAGAAATCATTATTCCAACTAGTAGTCTAATAGTACTGAGGTGTTTGTTTGAATTCGAGGTTAAGGATTCGGTTTTAGGACTTCTCCATGTCTAAGTCTGCACGAGTGTGTATGTGAATATAAGGAAGTGGAAATGGTTTTTCATGGGGTAACTTACATTTTCGAGGAGTTCATCGAGAACTGGTTGAGCAGGAGAGTGAATGAAGTTGATTTTGTGTTCAACTCCAGCTTTTCTTATTATTGGCAATCCTATTTCAAAAGTTTCGCGAACAGTATCTATGGCCGTAATCTGTGTACCACCAACTCATATGAATGAACTCTAGTTTTGGTTGATTCAACAATATGTATGTATGTATTAAACCAATTGGCATGAAGAAGAAAAGACCTTGCCGTCGTCAGGAATTGCAAGTGCGGTAAGGAGAAGAGAGTATCCAGTGTATACTCCAATTTCGATTGTCTTCTTTGCGTTTATAAGCTTCAAAAGCAATGCCATCAACTGACCTGAATCAGGGGATGTACCATAAAAAGCCCTGCATCATAAATTTACAGAACTTGTTCAAGGGTCTGGATAATCCGATTCTTTCATCGGATGAAGTGTGCACAGCAACTTGAAACATGAATATATATCATCTTTCTATATGTACGTGTAACGGTGTAAGTAGTGCCTTGTATACTTTGCAACAAGTTTACGTTAAGCACATGATAGAATCCTTAAGATACTAATTTTCTTCTCTTCAATAAGGCATTTCAATTTCCATTATCTCTTTAATCCGTGTTTTGGTACGTAAAATAGGCTCTTAAAAATGACGGAATATTATTACATTCAGGTGATTATGGAATATTCTTGATAGTTTGTCTTATAAATCTTAGTGAAAAGGCATTAAAAATAGAATTGTTGAAAAGAAGAATATATACTAAATAGGAAAAAGAAAAGAGGTCTGGTTACGTAGGGTGACTAGCAGTGACATCTCTGAGCTCCTTCAGGAGCTTTGGTTCCCGTGGATAGACACTAGTCTCCATTATGTACTGCAACCATGCCCACATCAGTATGGCATTAGGTAACATATACTGGGATTCAGTAATGGAAAAACAAAAATGGTAGAACCGTGAAAAGCACCTGCTTCAGTTCCTTACTCTGCAATATGGTTGTATGACGATTTAAGTCTCTGCTGCTATTTTTCTCCATTGCTGTCTAAAATAAAAATTTTGTAAATTAATACCAAATATATTAATAATATTCACAATATTCATGTTTACATATAATGTCATAAATTACACATGTTTATATATAGGAAATTTTGAGCCACTACCATAAACAAAGAAAGGGAAGAAAATCGAAGGGACAGTATTAGAAACAGCCTACTCGTATAAAGAGCTCTGGTTTCTCTTCCAAACGTTGCAAAGACTTTCAAAGGTGAAATTAATGCTTTGGTTACAGAAGCCTGAACTAAATGGAACTTGTTAGTGCATAGAGTGAAGGAATTTGGTCCATTATATAACTAGCTAGCTAGCTGGTGTGGCTTCACAAGCTTTTTGTTTACCTTTCATACCACCTGTATATTAGCATATTTTGGCGCTTTCATTTGATTCGCAGTGCTCAACGAACTTTGCATTTAGTTACCTTATGAATGGAACAACATTCTCTACTTAAATTTTGTGTTTGTATTTTTTTTTTCTGAGTGCTAATGAAATGGCTCGAGAGCTTATCACAATCTTTAATGCAAGTCCACAAATATACAGATGTAATAACAAAACAAGATGCTGTTTTCGACTATTATAAACATCCTTTACCTCCGAACTAAAACGGGTACATCTGAAAAATTAACGCTGAACTGTACCAGTTCCGTTACAATGACTCAGATTCAGGACTTAAAATCTCTAAGCACTTGATCTCTATAATGGATCAATGAGCTTCTAGCTCAATGGTACTGATCCCAATCCCTCAACTCTCTGAACTAGAGTAAGAATCCCCTGTCAAACCAAGAAAATCCCCCATCTCATGCCCACTTATAAGAGACAATTTTCTTTCTTCAAGCTTTCCATCTGATGTATAGAAAAGGAAATTTGATTATCCATAGACCAAGCTCAATTCATTTTAGAAACTTATAAACTCTGTGTTAAAGCATGCATGATAGGATGGGACAGCTAGTAGGATAGGACAGCTGTATGCACAACTAGACCCAATATAATAATACACCTTCTGTACAATCTGTTTCTATCGTACATATCACTATTATTCTTTCTCTCTCTGTAATCAATTTCTGGTACGATTCTTATTATAAAAACCATTCTTTGAAGTCTCAGTGGATCATTGAGCATACAATTCATATTGCGTGAGTTTTCTTTTTCTATCTCTCTGTAAATATATATGAAAACTATACAGCCGTACTCAAGAACGTGAATACATATTACCTTTCATCACTATATTGAGCACAACACTAACGGATGAAACGAAATCGATCACCAGCCAAGAGATCTATGGTATAGTTTCAATTTCTTGTTCCACTCTTCGGCAGGATTCCTATAAAGACGTGAAAGAATAATAAACCCAAGACTTGTATAATACTTTCCTTCTGTACTATCTTTATTTCCTATTCTGCTGGAGAGACAATAAGTTTGCAGTAAACAAGTCATAGTCAGGAAGTTTTGGGTGAACAAGACTGGCTTTCTTAGTTGTGCTCTCACTGGAGGTAACACCAGATGAACTAGAAAATTTTGAAATTTGAGCACTATCCAAGGCTGTCTGTCTTACGAGGAGGATTGGATGTTTGTTATTGTTCCCTAAACGATGATTTTTCGGACTCTAAAACTGCCTTATAGTATGCTTGCTCTGCCGATCTAGGCTGCTCAGGATTTGTCAAAAAGTCTAGGCTTTTGGACTGGGGTGAAGGAACTTTTTGGCAGTGGTAGCATATGAATCCCTTGAGGATGATGTAAGTCTTTTTTTACGATTTACCTAACCATCCTTATTATTGTGTGTGGTCCATTGAAATGCTTTAACCCTACCCACTATATGGTGTTGCGCATCTACCCAATCCGTTGTCTTTGTGATGGCCAGAGACTTGAATAGGTTTTAGTGGGTTTAAATCCAACTTGTTTGATCTCTATCTTCACCTAAGCATCATCTGACACCATCACTTGGCTAAGGAAGAGGATAGAAGCTCCAAACTTCTCAGATCTATAGTGGAAGGCAATGGCTGGAAGTATTTCAGTTACATTTCCGCAGCTTGCTTCACATATATATATGGTTATATATGGTCTTTATATGCGTGGATTTTGTACGTAAATTTTGTATGAAATGCATGCTACTGTTAAGGTTTCATTTCACATTTGGTATCAGAGCTTCAGTCCACCTCTGTCTTGCCTTAGAAACCACCGAAATATTTTCTTTGTTTTCCTCTGTTTTGGTTGAGTTTCTGCCGTATATATATTGTTTGAAGTTGTTGCGTTTTTCGACATTTTGGACCTCCTTGAGATGTTAAACTTGTGTTGTTGTCATTTATGGGGCACGCGATGTTGTCTGGACCGTGAAGGAGGAGGAGGGACGATGACCATACTTAAAGCTTCGGACGTTGTCATTCGGGAAGCGTTGCATGGTCAGGTTTCCGACGTCTCATGTGGTTCGCGACGTCCACGTCATCCCAACGCCGGCCTTCTTGCAGATGCTGACGTCCTCTGCTAGTCTGGAGCGACGAGGCTCCGACTGGTTCCAGCCGGGTCACGCCCGACCCTACTAGAGGTTGAAGACGACCCCGATTTTTTTCTTTTTTAAAAAAAATATAATAAAATTATTAATATTAATTTTGTTTTAATATTAATAATAAATTGGGTTACTTCAGACCTAACCTATGAGTTATGATTTTAATTATAAAATCATTTTTGGGTATTAATATTTTATGAAAAAT
>JAOTBA010000204.1:10850946-10871914 GCA_025629845.1 Erythroxylum squamatum
TAGGTTGCCTAATCAACAACAAGAAGACCAAAGAGAAAAACACATCACCCACTCAAGATGGTCTTTTTCTTTTTGCAGCCAATGATAGTAACCCACGAGAAAACACAGCCCTCACACAAACACAGCCTTGGGTTACGTGAAAAACTCAATAGAAAGCCAACCGCACACACAAACGTTTACGGCAATAGACAAAAACCATGGACAGGGGACGACCGAAGCCACAGATAGCAATTAGGTCACGTCAATCACCACCGAAAATAATGCTTATTGGAATTATATCTCCAATTCAAAATCCCAAGGTCTTAATGAACCTGATGAGTGTAAGCAGAATTGGGTAGGCTTTCTCATGTATGCTAATAGTCTATCTTGACCACGTAATAACAATAGTCCAATAACTAAAACACACCAGCCCATTTACGATTTGGACTTCAATTAAAACACAATCTCAACCCATCGTCATCAATCCAATAATTTTAATTTTCTTATATGTCCAATTCAAAATGCCAAAACCAAGTCAAGAATATATAAAATATATGCTAACAATCTCCCCCTTTTTGGCATTTTTGTCACAAATATGAAACTCCTCTTCAACAACATAATTGGACATATAACCATCAAATACACAAATCATATGACAAATACTCCCCCTTAATCCAATATCAAGTTCCAAAGAACATCAATCATCCAAATTTCTCCCCCTTGGGACAAAAAGATGCCAAAAAGCAAGACGAATAGTCCCACATATACCTTGAAATCTCCCCCTAAATGGAACATTCACCATAAACAATCTGATGTCTCCCCCTTGAGACAAAACAGTATCAAAACGCATAATCATACCAGCGGAAGAATTATAAGCACACCAAGAAAACAATTTTTCACCATTCAAAATACTGAGAGATATGCCCAAAAGTTAGAGAGATACCTGAGAGAGATCCATACCAATGAGAGAGCTGAGAAGTCTTCGGTAGAGCCAAATAAAAGTCACAAAGCAAACTACAAAAAGATGAGACGGCAATAGCAACATAAAACTAAATAACTAAAAAAATCTTTTCTTTTCTTTTTCTTTTCTTTTTCTTTTTTTCTTTTTTTAACAACACAGATAAATACTTCAAAAATGTAAAGCACACTGTCCCTGTGTCCTTCGAAGAATCTCAAACCTGGTGTTTTTCTTTGGCTCGAATGAAGATGTGTAACACAAGTTGCCTGCAAGTTCTTGATAATCACCCTTTTTCTTTCTCTTGTTTTTCTTCTTTCACTCACATCTCCAATAATATTTTCTGCTGGATGATTTCTTTGAATTCGTGATGAAGAACCTCGGTTCAAATCAGCTTTCATTGTTTTAATTGGTTCATTATCTGAAGTAACTGAAAGTTCTTCAGTTTCTGCAGTTACTTCCTCTGCAGTAACTAACTGTAAACCTGGGCATTTTCTTATTTTTCCTTTACTACATTTTTGTGCTTGTACTTAACCCTTTTTAATCCAAACTTGTTTTGATACCATGGGATGCTGTTGGAAATTTAATGAAGAGTGTCTAGGTTTTCGATTTTAACCCCTTTGAAACATAATTTGCAACATCTTGTAGCAACTCGGCCTTATGTGCCCGATAACTCCGCAAAAATGACACGTCGGTACAAATCTTCGATTTTGTCTCGATATTTCTTCTTCTTGGATAGATCTGGACATATTATTTTTGTTTTCATTCACTTTAGAGCACTCACCCTTATAGCCAATGCCTTAAAGATCCCCTTTAACTTTACCAATTTCTAACAACTTTTCTAGCTTTTCCGTGCCTCCATTCAACATCCTCAATCCCTTCTCAGTACTTATTAGTTTCATTCTCGCATCACCAAGTTCATCTGAAGTCAATGCCAGCTTCTTTTCTAATTCTTGTATGGTATTTTTCAGACGAAGATTCTCCTCTTTCAAACTCTCATTCTTTTTCTGCATTTTCATCAATTTCTCATACAAAGCCTTGTAATTCTCATAGGTATTCCCAACTTTATCATCACAGCTACTTCTGTCACTGTCATAGTCTGACGTTGAATCCCAAGCTGAACTAATTCTGAAATTTTCAAATTTTCTCCCTGTTCTGCTGTCGGTTACTTCCTTCTCAGTTGCTGCTAAACAAGTAACTGGACTTTTGCTGTGCAGTGCAACCAGTGCAGCATTGTTTGCTAATTCTTCTTCACTGCCCATATCACTTTCAAAATCATTTTCACTCCAGGTGGTTGTGAAAGACTTTCTTCTTTGTTTCTTCAATGTGTTAGCGCATTCGGATTGAAGATGTCCAAACCCCTGACATTCATGACACTGAATTCTTTTGGCCTTCCGTTCACCTTTTTTTCTTGCTTCCACCTGCAGTGCCAATCCTTTTCTCCTTTCTTGCTTACCTCTTAAGAGATTCATCTCAAAATTCATGAGAATGCCGATGACTTTTTTCAATGACAGATTATCAATGTTGTGAGCTTCCTCTATTGCTTCAATTTTTGGAATAAATCTCGGTGGCAACGATCTCGACGTTTTCTTGACCAATTTCACATTAGAGTACTTCTTTCCCAATTGATGAGCTTGATTTGTAATGTCTCTCAATTTTTCATGAAAGTCTCCGATAGTCTCATGCTCATCCATCTTCAGCTCTTCAAACCGCACAGCTGACATTTGTAGTTTCGAAGCTATCACAGATTTTGATCCTTCATGAATGGTTTGCAATACATCCCAGGCCTCTTTTGTTGTTTCACACGCTGAAATCATTGAGAAACGTCCTTCATCAACGGCACTGAATATCGCGTGCATTGCTTGTGAATTCCCCAGTGCACTTTCTTCTTCCAGTCTAGTCCATTCAGATGGATCTTTCTGAATTGCCTCCCTTTTATCATCAGTAAACATTGGATGAGTCCAACCGTGTACTACTGAATGTCAGGCTCTTGTCCCCTGAGCTTGAATGAAGACTTTCATCCGGGATTTCCATGCTGGGTAATTAGAACCATCCAATAATGGTGGTCTAGTAATTGATGCACCTTCCCTTGTAGCCATATCTGCGAAAGTAGGATCTACACCAACTTGCTACCAAGTTCTGAATCGGTGACCGTGTCTCTGATACCAATTGAAAAACCAAAGTGGTTAATTAAGTAGCAGACTTTCCAAATTTTTCTTCACACAAGTAGAGTAAAATCTCACAAACGCAAAATAATAAAGACACCAAAATTTGGTAACGCAGTTCAGCACATTCTGCCTACGTCTGCAGGACCCTCGCCCAGATTAATTGCTTTCACTGTAGTTCAACAAAATTCCACAAGATTGATCTAACATAGTACCACTCAAACTTTGTAACTATCCTATAACCTAACTACCCGTGAAAGATTTTCACACCCAATAACACGACCAACTTGTGTTAACCTCGTCAGAGGATTTTTCTAACTATTTTCACTCAAAAATAATAATAAATAAACAGAGAAAGACAACTTCCCAGATTGATAAGCTCTCCAGAAATAGATATGAAGTTATTCAACAATAGAGCCAAGTTGCTGCACCCACGAATCACACATCCATCAACAATTATTCTCCTATGTGTCGCAACCAGTAACCTTCTTCAAAGACACAGAAAATCAGCAACACCAATTGACATACATGAACTGCTTATCAGCTATTAACAATGGGACAAAGTGCAGCCTTGCAGCACATACGCAGTCAGCCCAAAAACCAAAAACCTTCACCAATGACCCACACAAAACTCAACAACCAACCAAGACAGTCGTCCAACAAAACCAAAACTCTTCCACTTGCGTAAACCTCTAGACTCCTTACTCACAAAGGAGATATTCACATATCCTGATAGATTTCAAAGAATCCACTGAAAATAGGAGACATAATTGAGATAGACTTCTTCATTGATAAGGATGCATAGTAATACACACCTTTTTTAATTACTACTGTAAATGCAATCTCATATTCTAATTATCTTATATGTCCAATTTAAAATGCTAAAATAAAATAAGATATATAAAAAATATATCCTAACAGTTACATTTCAAGTTTATTGGGGTTTGTTTTTTTCAAGATTATGATTTGTCATTTATGGGCATCATTTTGGTTTTTGACTTCTAAAAGGAAAAGAAACAAGAGAAAGATAATGAATGAAAAGAGGGAATTACATTGAATGTGAAGCTTACATATTTTCACTTAAGATAAGCCCCGAAAGGAGCAAGTTGTGTATCAAAGTAGACTCGAAATAGGGCGTGAACGAAAAAAAAGAATGAGAGACTCATTTTGCACAGTGAAAGACCTTATTTATCATTTATGTCAACTTAGCTTTAGGTTTTTCCATCTGCGAAGGTCTTAGGTCCATGAAATATTTAATATAGATTTTGCATACAAAATTTCCATGGGAAAAAAAAAGAAACTGAAATGTGTGTATAAGAAATATATTTCAAATTCACATATACATTTTACCCGAATTCAATTGAATCCTTTGACATGTATTGTGAATCTATACTAAATTTCTATTTCTATCAAACTGCATATTGACATATTGAACCAACTATACTAGCTAGTGCGCCCACATTCAGAAAATTTAGAAATAACATGTTTATTTTGTTGAGCCATAGGCTTTATTTGATAAATGACTTATCAGTTATTTTTTGACAAATTAAGAGGTATTTAGCTGTTTAACTATATCAAATTGTTGATAATCATATTTGATAATCAGTTGATTGGGCTAACGAATTAAATTCAATCCGTTGTTTTTGAAAATGCTCGTAAGAGAAGCGTTTAACTCTAGAAAATTAATGGACGAAAAGATGATTGTGTCCAAAAGTTATTATAAATTACTCAAGCTGTCATCTTTTATTATTTTCCTTTTACCAAGCACTAATATCCTAAATTTCAACATGATTAATAAGTTAATATATTAAAAAAAATGAACTTCAACTTGATTAATATGAAGAAAGAAAGTAGTAGTAGCAGTAATTAATTAATTAATTAATTATTTATTTATTTATTATTATTATTATATTCTATGTTTTTATTATTTTTATAAACTTAATTTTTTTGAAATTAAATATTTAAATATAAATTCAAATATGATAATATTAAAAAATAGTAAAATATAATACTCATATTTTTATAGATCTTTTTTTAAGTCATGTCCTTAAATAATTTTACACATAAACAGCTAATTTTATAAAATATCTTTAAATAAACAACTGATGTTATCTGATGGTCAAATTAATTATCAGTTAACAGCTAATGCAATCCGTTGATTACTAAATAGGGTCATAATTATATAAATAAAAGAAGTAGCCAAATGATGTTTTAAATCTCTGGTCAATAATTGTAACCATATCTTAGCATACGGTGTCTTTTTTCCTTGTAATATATTTAGTAATTCCAAAAAACGTTGAATTTATTTAGGCTACTCTTGTACTTAAAATATTATTTATTTAGTATGAGTTGTCAATTTATGGACAGAACTTTAAAAAAATAAGTATTTTTTAATAAAATTTTCCGGTTGATTGAAGTTTTTAATAGTTGCAATTTCTAATTGGATAACAAATCCTGTCGTGTTTAAACTCAATTTTCCAAATAATTGTGTTTACCAACTTGGATCTAAAAATAACTATAAATTCTAATTAATTAATTATTATCTCCATCCTAGAAGAGATGAGCTAACCAACTTCTCTGCTTAATATAATATTGAAAATTCGGACTCATACTTCTTTTGTCTTGATCCCATGTGTCATTCCAAATAACAACAATTATTAGCTACTTCGAATTTCGAAAAGCCAACATATATATGAGCTTGCAAAAGCACATTCGTGCAAGAATTTCAAAAAAGAATCATTAATAATATAGAGCACACTGCTACTAGAGCTAAACTCGATCATCTTGTTCGTGAAGAAATTATAGTTCCATGCATGACAAGCCAGAACAACGATACTTCAATGTTGGTTATGAACATATGAACTATATTAATAAGCTTAGTGGAGAGTAGATGAGCTGTTCTTGTAAATATGTGATCTGAAGTGGACCAAAGTAACCAATTCCCGAACATGGTGCGATCAGATTGTGATCCAAATGTGGACCTATCTGCTCAATTGGCAGCGGAGATCGCGCAGCCGAAACACATAAACTATAAGAGAAGAGCTCGGCGCTGTAATCCTAACACTTTGTGGAGATATTTCACCAACTAATTTGTGAATCAAGCGGTTGGCTGCTAGGGTATGAATCTCTTTTTGATGAATGATGATGAATAGGGCTCACGTGGCAACTCGTGTGCCACATGGGGCTACTTGGACGGCTGTGATCTATCTGTTCTTTTGGGGAGTTAATGAGAGCTAGTCATCATCATCAGGGTCAGAAGATGGTGTAATGGTTGACATTTAGAAAATGATAAAAAGAGGTTGGTGTAGGCATTAAGAATTTGTCAAAGAAGAATAGAGAAAAGGTATAATCCCAACGACCATATTCACATGAAGACCAAGGGAAAAGAAAGAAGGGATTGCATCAACCTATGAGGAACCACAGAACCCATTTATGCCTCCCACCATTTTTAACCATCCATATGTGTGAAATATTGAATCTTGAGCATATATTCATCACGAACATGTTTCTCCTCATTTGTTAGGATTCATTTTCTTAATACCAAGTCTAATGCAACAAGATGGATGGATCCAATTCCAACATTATTTCAATATATACGAAAAGAAAATATCAATGTTTTAAAAACCGAACTGGTGATTGAACCAGAGAAGCAACTAATTCAAGGGTCAATAGTTTAACCGGAATTCAATCGTGATCGAACCGGCTGCTAATAAATATATAAATTTTTATTTTATATATTATATTTATATGATAATTTTTAAACATATTATTTAATTATTTATCTAATTATAAACTTAACTTAAACTTTCAAACTTCAAAACATACAAGTTTGTTTTTTAAGTCCACCAACACAACACAAAATAAGATAACAAAGCTCACTAGTCATATTTCATCAAAAAGATTAAAAAAAAGATCACTAATCATAATATTCGTTCAAGTTGAAATCATCAAAATCAAGGCATTTTAAATGGACCGGCCAATTTTTTCTTTCACCGGTTCAACAGTTTTTATCGGTCCGACTGTAAAATGAACGGATCAATTACCCACAAAAAATAAGGGCTCAATTGGACCGTTTCATGCTCTAAATCACCGGTTCTCTGATCTGACTGACCAATTCGGTCCGATTTTTAAAACACCGGAAAATACTAACCTTCCTTGGCCTTGAAGTGATAAATGAATAATTTCTCAGAAATGGTGAATTTGAATGGAAACTTTGAAGTAAGCAGCAAGTAATTTGGACCGAGCAATTACCATATATTTAACGAGGCATCATTTCCAGGAAAACCAGGTAGTTGACTTTGGCCCTTTGAGCTATGGAAAAACAAAGCTATCTTAAAAGAAACTCAGAGGAATTATTAAAGTATGTGGTAAAAAGCATTTTGAAGAGTTATAGATTAACATATCAAATCCAAATTGCTGATCTGGTCTGATATGAGATTAGAATGTGGGCGATAAGCCAATTAGTCAAATGGCGCACTCTCAAATATTCCAATAAGTAGAACTAAAAGATTCCTAAGTTCATAAATTTTGTGACCAATTATCAATGTGCTGTTGAAGCTAATAATGACTAATGAAAAAAATAGAGTTGTGACGAACTTGGACCAATAAAAAAAAAAAGCCATGCTCAATCTGTAAGAGGAAACTCTTCTAATTGTTCCCTTTCTGAAAACAGACCTATCTTAATTTAAAAAAATTAATGATAAGATCTTAATCTTGTTCGTGGTATCAAATTATTCTGTGTAGACTTACTTTAAATTTTATTGAATGTGGACTTTTAATTACAAGTACATAATAAAGTTGAATCTTATACTTTAACTTCCATCCATGATGGACACAACCCTTCATTGGGATGGTAAGCATGTAATTTCCTCATATCTTGAGTGCCCTCAAATCTTCTCTTCTTCCTCCTCCTAGAGATTATAATTTGGTAGAAACAAAGTAATCAATTCAATTACAACTCCTCATTCAAAGACAGTCAGAAGCCTATCTTCTTCTATTCAATACAGTTAGTCGCAAACGCGCTCGTGCTCTTCGTTCCACATATTAACATAAAAAAATAATCACATGATACGCCATTATACCATACAAATAATGTAATTAAGGCATAAGTAGTTTAGTTCCAGTTTGCATGTATATATCTATACAGTGTTGAACAAGTGTGAACGATATTATACTACTTGTGATCAGCTGCAATATGTTTGGTTCCTCTTGTGTGGACCATTGATGGTTGGTGCTGAGCGATGATCACACGCAAAAACTTAAAACTTATGGAAGTTAAGCATAGCAAATCTTATACAATAATTATATCTTAATCAAGCCCATGCATGTCTTGTGTAATTATTGTTTCATCTTAATCACGCTAGTGTTAAATAAATCGAGCATGAGCTGACCATGACAGCTGCAGGTGGTGAAAAGAAAACAAGTAAATGTCAAAGGTGCTAAGAGTCCAACTTTCCAACCTAGCCATAGGGGGGCTTTTGGTCACATTAGGTTGCTTAGTCATCGTAATCTTTTCAGCCGTCTGGCCCCATAATTAGAGATTATACGTCGAAAAGAATGTTGATAAGACACTATTAAATAGATTTGTTTATGTTGTAACAATCTCTGAAACAACCCAACTACGTTGACTAGTTTGCCACGTGAAGTTGGAGTAACGACCCCGCAAAAGTGAGAACTAAAAAACTTGCATAATATACAATTTAAGTAGTGATTAGTAAGCAAATACGGAAGGCATTTTCGTATATGTAATATTACGACCAAACTGGATTTATACACCATATGGATAATCTTTTTTTTCTTTACAAATTATGGTGTTGATGAAGAATTAAGCATCTCCTAACCACGAGGTTTAGTTCTGGGAGTAGATTTTTGGAAAGGTTTAATTTAGGAAGTATTCTTTATGCAATGATTCAAATTGGGTATAAGAAACTTGTATGGCATAGGGAGAAATAACAAGTGCATTACCATATCCTAATTTCGTAGAAACTTTCATGGAAGTCATTTAGTGTTGATTTTGATTAGTTGACAAGTAATGAGAACATGACCAATGAAGAAATTACCGAGTCAGAGACAAAACAACATAGAGTTCAAAGGAAATTTTCTTGTATTATAACAGCTTACAGCGAGACGGAGTTACCAGGAAACTTACAACGAGACGGAGTTACCAGGAAACTTGCTCGGGAGAGCAAGAAAACAGAAGAATTTGCATCTTCGTTCTGATATATAGTATATATTGATATAACTTAGCAAAAACCCAGTTCTTCAAGAGGGTTTTATCAACTAAAGAATAAAATGGCCACAGCCATTAAAAAATTATGGTAGGAATTAACCGTAAATTGACTTAGTTGCCGTTTGTTTTCCTTTGATCCATGAAGTTTTGTAGTCTGTTGAGTGCAACTTCTAGTGTCTGCTCACTCATATTAGCAAAACACACTCTAAACCAACCTGGTTCGGAGCAATGACAGGAAGATCCTGGAGATACGTTTAGCTTCACCTCACGAAGTATGGACTTCCAAAGAACCAATTCACCTTCTCTTGTGGGTTCCTCCAACAACTGGCTTAAATTCATCCAACAAAACAACCCAGCATTCCCTTTCAAGCACTCTATGCCAGCGCTTCTCAAACCTTCAATAATCATGTTATATCTCTTCATCAGTCTCTCCCTATTTGTCTTGATATAATTTTCAGTAAATTTCTTGTCTGACAACATGGAAGCCAGCAGATGTTGTGTCTGAGAAGAAATCAAGGTGAAACTAGACATCCTTCTTGCAGTGGTAACAACCTTATCGTTGTAGGAGTAAATTGTTCCGATCCTGAAACCTGGAAGGCCAAGATCTTTGGAGAGGCTGTAGACAATGTGCACTCTCTCTGAATCTTTGTATCCACTAGATTCAAGAATCTCAGCAATGCTTATGAATTCGGATGACGCGAACGTCGATCCGGAGTAGATTTCATCGGACACAAGATGGATGTTTTTGCGTACTGCGAAATCAAGAATCTCTTCTAAGACTGAGCGTTGGATCGTAGCACCCAACGGGTTTGATGGATTTGTTATCAGAACTGCTCTCACTTTGAGGTTCAAGGCTGCTGCTTCTCTGTATGCAAATTCCAAGGCTTCAGGAGTAACTTGGAAATTGTTGGAGCTGTCACAATGAATTGGAACAATGTTTACTCCAGTCCTCCACCTTAAATCTCTATCAAATCTGCAAGAGAAGTTCGAAATAATGTTAAATGGTGAGGTTGGGAATGAAAGCATTAAACCCATAGATAATGAACTCGGAAGTAGAATGTTTTTGGAGACAACTGAATACTTACCCTGGATAGTATGGAGTTGGAACAAGCAAAGCATCACCAGGATCTGCTAGAATGAATGTTAAGAGCTCGTTGGCTGCAGTAGCACCAGCGGTGAGGACTACTCTATCTGAGTCAAATTTTGCTCTTCCTCCTCTAATTTGTTCCATGAAATTTGACATTGCCTGTGACCAAGTGCACAAGAAATGTCAGAATTGTCCTTCTTTAAGTAAGTTATAGTAAGTCATTACATATATGGGTCAAAGAAAGTACCTGTCTGAACGATTTGAGTCCATGATAATCTTGAAACAAGGCATTTTCTCTAAAGCTTAGTGCTCCATTTCCAAAGCTAGATGCTTCGGAATGTTTCGCCCAGTATTCTTCCAACAAATCGAATGAGACCTGTTCAGTGAGCAAAAGGAAGGATTTTAGCTTTGTCTTGACTAAGATCACATTGAGCTTAACTGCTTAAGTATGCTAAGAAAGAAATGGATCAAGAGACTTACTTGATTTTCTGCGAGTCCCATCTGTATGACTCCTGATGGGTTTTCTGCGTCATGGTAAGGATCTTCATCGTATGCTTTCCATCCTGCAAAATATGGAGAGTCCTCTCCATGGGTTTTAGAGACTGCAATTTTCGATAGCTCAACAGTAGTAGGTTGTTCAATCTCTATGGCCATGACTTCTACTGCAAAAATTCGTTAAGTTTCTTGGCTATATCTGTAGGTTTTGTCCTCAAAAATAAGATTGTGTATGAACGAGAAAGTGATAGAGAAACGAGAAGTAGAGAGAAAGAAAAGAGTGGAGAAGACACAACTGCTTGAATGAAACCTTTGTCAAGAACTCTCGTAATATATAGGGAGTGTCTGAGGCTTTGACATAATAAAAAGGGTCCCCACGACTTGCCTAGTTCTCACCATAATGAAACAGAATAAAATATCAATCATCGATACTCTAATGTAAGCAAAATCGAAACCTCGCCTTTTACAGACGAAATTTTTTTTAACCCCTGACAACTGTTCACTTCTGTCACATTCTCCAAACCTTTCTTTAACTCAAATCTTCATAAGATCCGGAACGAATAAGGTGGTTGATGAGGGGTGGGTGCTAATCTTTTGTTTCCTTTTAGACCTCCCATCCCCGTATCATTACTGTCAGACTACTCTTACTTCTTTGGATTATCTTCTTACAGTTTCCTACATGATGCTACAGTCAAGACATTGCCCAAAAAGCAGGAAGACAAAAACGAAATAGAACGATTGCAAAATAGTCAGGCCAGTTGAGAACTTGATATTTTTCATTTGCTTTAGATAACTAAGACATAAAGGAAATAGTGCGATTGCAAAATAGTCAGACCAGTTGAGAACTTGATATTTTTCACCTTCTTTGGATTACTAATGATGGTAGTTAAACTCCAAGCCCCCACTTCCCAACCTATGACTAACCAAATGCATAAACGTGAAACCAAATATGCTGCGACCTACACGAAGAATACATAGCGAGCATGAATATGTTGATGATATCTATGAGCAGTTAAGCTCTAGTGATCTGACAAAGATTTGAATTTACACAAGATTAAGATTCTGATTTGGGAACAAAAGTTTAAGACAAAGGAGAAGCTTTGAGAAGATATTATGGGCCCACAATTGCATCAGAATTTATAAGGTCATTAGGGTTTAAGGATTGTAGTTAGGAGGGGTACTAATTATCCAAATTCAGTTCACAAGCTCTCTCTAATCATATCAGGGCAAAAGCACATTCCTAATGACTGTTCCATGTCAGTCACAAGTTCACATGCAAGTACTGGATTCTCCATGGAAAGTCAACCTGCTAAGCTTTTTCTGTCTTCAAAAGTCATCATTTTCCTCGTAACCACCCATTAGTAAGTCATTAGAAATGACCAAATTAAGTTAATGACTTTTGAGGGGATGGTTGTCCTGTCTTACTAATGAGTGATTAAGGCTTAAACACTATGAGAAAATGCTTGCATATGCAGATCTAAATGTGCTAGTTTGTATGCTACATCTCCATGCCTCCATGTAAGAGTTGAGATACTTGTCAAGATTATGTTGTTCATAGAAATAGATTTCAATTTTTCAACTAACAAACCAAGAGAATATGCAAAATCCCAGAGAAGAAGGAATAAACAATTGGAATCAAAAAGAGGAACAGTCGATGATGAGAAGAATATGTGTGCCTCTTTAAAATTATGAATGGACGAGGGACTAGATGAATCACCATGTGCAAGTAACTCAACAGCCTGAGATCTGTATTAAAAGATAGATTGCCTTGCAGAGATAAAAAGGGAAAGAATAATTAAAGGACGACGTGAAATAAGAAGTTGTCCATGACGACTGTTCGGCGGCTTTGGCCTGTCAGAGAGAGACAAAAATCAACCAAGGTTCTTCTCCTAGATGTGGAAGGTTAATTTCTGGTGAGCGGTTATAATATATTGTCCACTTGAAAGAATCCCAAATCATTGCTCACTACCAAAATGAATCAATCCTCACACAAGTTCCAAGCCAAGTACTACAACAAAAAACATTTGAACTATATACACTGCTTGCCTGCAATTAATCCTCACACAAGTGTTTCTTTCCAGCCCTTAATAATGATAATCAACAAATAGTGACGCGGTTAATGAGCTTCAAAGTGTTACTAAGAGAGGTGCCGTATATCTCAGTCTCCGGATCAGTCAGCTTCTAATCTTAAGTTAGTATATGGATTAGCAAAAGGCCAGAAGCACTCAATATGAACAATAATCTAATATGGTTTTAATTAGTGTGTTAGGTACCTACAAGAGAGCGATGTATTCTACAAGTAAAGCTAATCCCTGAAGCAGCGTACTGAGTTCCTGAAGTGGATTACAACTTAGTAGCAGCACAGAAAGGAAGCACCCAAGAAGTTCTATAGGTTCCATGCCTATGCATAGCTTACATGTACATAGGACTTGAATATAGGAAGGAAAAAGACAGGTCAAAGTGGTGATAGAACTTGAGCTTAATTTACTCACAACTAGACTGCTTGAACGATATATGAACCTTCTTTAATCAACGTCGCACTGCAATTAATTAGGTTTTATAAATAAGAAAGTGATTGGTGATTTGTAAGACAGTGAATTAAGTTTCTTTTTTTATTTTCCGTACTTGTCAACAGCTCAATATGTCAACATCTGGTTAGTAAAAAAAAGCTTGAAGAGGGCCAAGTTTGTCACTTTCATGTTGTGGATTTGGAGTACAAGCTTCAGTGAAAGGAACCGTTTCGTGTCTTTACATGCTTCTGATTTCAGCTTGCTACCCTTGACGGTAGGCAGGAATCACCATAAGTTCTAGTAATAACCGACATGGGAGATTACTATACTCTAATGAAAATAAGTCATTGGGATTTTGTTATCGTTGTATACATGATTGCATATAACTTGGCTTTGAATCTTCTACATCTTTTATCTGTTTAAATTGATTTTCTAGTGTCACATGCCACACTTCACCTAATTCCTACCATAGCAATGTGAATTTAATTATCAAGGGCCCACATGGTTCATGGATTTAAAATTGAGAGCTTAATTTTAATATGCATTTCTAATTATCTTTTAAAATTTATGAACTTTGTCCATAAATTGATATTAAAAGAAAATTTTATTAATTTTATACAAGAGAAGAAATAATTCAATTAAATTATAATTTAAGTATTGGTGTTAATTTGTCACAACACATTATCCAAAAACAACATTTTCTAAAACTTGAAATTGTGCTTCCAACTTGAAGATTAGAGCATAAATGTTTTAATAAATATTAAGTGTTAGAAAGGCCTAACTCACCCCCAAAAGTTAGCTCTAGAGGGGGAGGTTTGCATATTATTATAAATTGTTGAATGCTCTTATACTTATTCGACGTGGGATTCCTAACACACCCCTCTCAGCCCAGAGCAAGGTTGGACATCTGATGGGCATATTGGGCAAAGAGACAACACCAGGCACGATTCTAAACCATCGAGATAAGCAGGTTCTGATACCATGTTAGAAAGACCTAACTCACCTCCAAAAATTAGCTCTAGAAAAGGAGGTTTACACACTATTATAAATTGTTGAATGCTCTTATACTTGTCCGATGTGGGATTCCTAACATTAAGATTTGTTTATATTGGAATGCTTCATATTGTTAAAGTTTTTTTCAAATATGGGTTTCGTCTATCAAGAAAAGGCCATTTATTTTAACGTTCCCAAAATTTGGGTCTTCTTTGCGGTTTTTTTGGAGGTGATGTGTCCATAATCAAATTTCTTAATTGAGTGACATATGTCGTTTAAGTTGTTTCTAATAAATTTCTTTTATCCTTAGTGAGAACTTACTTATCTTCAAGATAGAAAAATGAAGTTAGATAAAGAGGTTAACTATGATTCTAGGATATTATTATTAGCATGTCCCTTTGCATCCCAATCATAAGGCATGAATCTTCTTGGAAGATACAAAACCAATAGGGACCTGCCACGCCGGAATATTTGTACTAATCATCAAGAGATCATGTCAAACGGAGATAATACAATATTTGGTTGTTCAGAATTCAATATTGACTTTGGCATGAGGCTTCTATTAAAACATTTGTCTTGTATAGTATATTTATATGAATTGGAATCATAATTTTTCTTGTTAGTTTCTTCTGTGACTATTCAAGGATATGTGATTAAGAGTGACTGATGACGTGTTTAAGAGAAAAACACGTTTTGTGAACCCCAGAAGGATCTACTTAAGCTGGATTTTAAGGTATAGTCTCAATGGAGCATTCAAGGTCGTCTCATATGTCGATTTCAGACAATGCACCGACGAAAGACGACTACACTCTTGTTACATGTTCGAAGTTTCCTAAAGGTTGAGCATTTGATGCTTACGTTTAGTACCCACAAAATTCGGGTTTTGTACTCATTTCTCAAATCATGCATGTCGTAAGCCATAGTTGCATCCAAAGCTCTCTAGGTTTTGGCTTTGACCACCTCTATAGATGTAAAGACAAATAATACCAAGTCTAATCAAGTGCTTGTTTCTTGTAATCTATTTAACAAGAATCTGCTAGTCAATCATGCTAGACCATAGGAATAATCTTCAATTACATTATAAAACACGACTAGTGTGTACTTTTTCAAATCCTACTTGATTCATAATTTAAAGATGTGAATCAATAATTAATTCCTTGATTCTGTTATGTTAATCTCTTATTCAAGAATTACCCTTTTCCCATCTTATTCCCATATTTTTATCCTGCTATATTACTTTTTTACCACATAATATCTTGTTAATGAACCCACATATACATGTACAAGAATTGCCTTTCTGTGGAAATTTTGTATACTCCTCATCCATGTGCTCCATTTCTCTTCCTCTCTCTCTCAATAATGGTAATATATAAGAGTAGGTCTTCGCTAGCTGTAACTGAAATTGAGTTCCTGTCCAGCATTGTATAATACAAATAACTTGTATACTCTATTAGAAATGTGATCCAAGAGCGTCCACACAAGCTTATAGATAAGGTTTCCTTTATTTATACCTTGCCAAGAAATCTTTTTTTTTTTTTTTTTGAATTCATATGCTCATCTACTCCGGGTTTTTAGTTTTTTTCCCCCTCTTAATTTAGTTTTGTTGTTAAAAAAAGGAAGGTAAATGCACCTACAGCAATTATATAATCCAGCTCCATGACAACCAAGCAACCACGCATGCTTAGAGCATATATTACAAGTCATATCCATATCATTAGCGAATTATGTACATTGGAACTCTTGAAATAGTTAGTAGTAATATTTAATAGTGTGTTAGAGATGAGACAAAGACCTCGTAAATTCAAACACATGATTGCATGCTTCATGTGTAATCTCATTGAGGATTTATTGCACTACCAAGCACAGTTACTGCATCAGGCTAGCTAGCTACTCTGCAAGTCTGATCAGAGAACAATTATAATCTATTGTTTTAGCTATAAAATTGTTACAAAGAGAGCATATTTGATGAATTACTATTGCATATATTTGGATGGAGGTTTTAAGAATGAACTTTTCAGAAGTATACCTTCTTTTTGTAATAATAGATGGTTAACAGAGAATGAGATCTCTGTACTAAAAACTCAGTTACTACTCTATGCGAGAGGATCTCATCCTGCTGTATCAGAAAATTTCATTTGAGTAAATGAGTTTGCATCATTCCCTTTTCCTTTATTCCAGGGTTAATTTGCTATATCTACACAAAAATCAAAGCTCTAGAGAGCAAGTAATTTCGATTTGTTGAAATGTATAATAACAATAATTTTAGTTTCACGCAGTTCAATTTTGATATGAAAATGATTTTTTCTAACTGAAGTTTAATTACCACCACAAAAGTGTACTTAGCGATAGCATAAATATATATACTTAATCTCTTTTTAATTAATAACACATTGGTATTGTGCGGTAACGAGTATTAATAACGTACACATTGGACTTCTTCAAACCTTGTGTTATAATAAGACTTAAACTAGATATTGATCATGATGATGACAATCAAAAGCTAATTAACTCAGTACTATTAACTCCTCTTACACATTATGTTGTTTTGCTTTTCTTTCTATATGACATATGTTTTAAACCTTTCCTATATAACCACGAAATATAAGCTCACCGGCAACGGCTTTTCTTAATCTATAACAATAAAGAAATACTAGTTCAATGGCATTTTCAAATCTACGGACAACAACAATCACCATAAGCAACGAAAAGTCCTTAGGGCTTTGACTTTGAAAGCGCAGAGTTACGTTACACTTGGACCACACAGTGTGAGCCGAATATAATGTGCATATATCCATTAACAAACAGTAAAATTGCTTGCCAGCACATGATAACCAATATAAATTAAGGCTTTGAAGATTAATTGCAGACACAACCCAGGAATCGTGAATTTTTGTCCCAGATTCCTATCAAGCTAAACAATCAATGGTCGTGTCCTTTTTCGTACCATACGTTTTAAGTAACATTTTCCAATTAATTCCAAGCAATTGGCAAACGCTCAAGTGCTGAACAATGAGATTGTCGCGGTCTTGTCCTAAGCTTGTAACGTATTCCTCAAACAATTTACTACCACTCAAATTCTTAAGTATTAATTTAAAAGACTAAAAACAATAGACAGACGATTCCCTAACTTGAGTCAAAGATAATATAGATAAGTACCTCATTTAATATAAGGGGAATTTCAATTTTCTTGAGTTCATATGTCTGTGACTCTCTTTCTGCGTGCTAATGAATTTTTGTATTTGTTAATCTACGTGTGTTGGCTTGTTTTGTTTGATTTTCTTCTTTCATGTATGCATTTAATAGAATTTTGAAAGGAAAGCTGGAATAGTAGAACTAGATGGAGAAGACCTCTATGGCTACTGCAGAATAAGCCCAACATCTTAAAAGGCCCAAAGAAAGGATTATCGAAATGTTTTTTGTTTTTTTGCCCCTCCTGCTAGAATAATGTTTCATCATCAATTCTTTAGAAGTAAATTATGATGTCTAGTTCTACTTTTGTTTTTTATTGTAATTTTTATTTTTATTTTTAGTTTCTATTTTTTAAAACAAAAAAAAAATTTTGTTTAATTGTTAATATTAATGTAGTTATATTTTTATTATTGATAATAATTACATATTAAATAACTAAATTAAATTATTTATAATTTTTAATAATTTATTTGAATTAATTAAGTATATAGTATTAAATTCAATTAAATTATTCATAATTCTTATCAATAATAATATATTATATAATTAAATAATATATATTTAATTGATATTAAACGAGATTATGAAAAATTTTCACCACCGCTATTTTCACCTCTCCTCTCTCTCTCCTCTTGTTTCTCTCTCTCTCTCACTCTGTCACTCACTGCTATTTTTCTCGATCCTTACCTTCACTGTCGCCGCCAATGCCTCCCCACCTAAGCCTCCTCCCTCCACTTGCGATCTGCTTCTCTAGTCTCCACCCGAGCCTCCTCCCTCCATGGCTCCACCTGCTACTCACCGCCTCTCCAGCTCCACCTCCTCTCCACCGGCTACTCACTGCCTCTCTCTCCTCTCCTCCATCTATCTACGCATCCACGTTCCACCTCCATCGCTACCGACCCAGATTTGAAACCAAAATTTTTAGATCTAATTTTTCACCTGACCCAACCCACTAAAGTTGACATTGTGATTTTTTGGGTGTGTTTTCAATTGATTTTTTCTACTCCTAAATTGCATTTGTAATTGTGAATGTGTTAGAATTGAATTGTGAATTGGATTTGTAATTTGTGAATGGTTGAATTGGAATTGAATGATATTTATGTGGTTTTAGTTTAATTGAATTGAATGCATTGTTTTGATTTATCTAGTTTGGTGATATTTAATAGTGAGAATATTAGAAGCAATACATTGAGAAATTTTCTCATTTATTTGGATTTGGAGTTTCACGATACTTGAATTGATTAGTTAAGCTAATTTTTAGACTTTAAGAAATTAAGCTAATTAACTTACGATAGTTATACTCGATTAATAATTATTATATTATCCATGTTAAAGAGTTCATGTGATAAACTACATATATGCTTAAAATTCATAAATCTAAATGGCAAATTACCGTATTGATTACTTTGCTAATAATATATTTATAAGATAGTACAGTACAATATGGTAATGAACTATTTGTAATTTTAAAAAAAATTTCAAGGACTATTTCATGAATTTAAAAAATTACCTGAAATGATACCTGATATTGATTGGTACCGATACAGTACCGTACCAGAATTCAATACAGTACTCATATCGGTACAATATTCATAATATTGGTTCTATTTGGTTGCTTGTGTAAACAAAAATATTTGTTCTTTTCTCTAATTAAAGAGATAATAAATACCTTTTATCTAAATATGATTCGAAATCTAACAAGAAGGCCTTTTATCTACAATACTATCATTAACTAATTAACAAAAACATTTAAATATAAATGCTAAAACAAATATGAAACAACATGATAGTTAACATAAATTTAAGAAGTTCGTATAAAACATTTAGTCAAAGTTCATATCAAATATTCATATAAAACATATACTTAAAATGTTCAAACTATAGAATAGTTTTTAAAATAAAATTGCTTAAACTAATAAGATTACAATACACATAATATGGAAATATAATTAAAAAGATACAATGGGACCATTTTTCTTGCATTGAGCATCTTCATGAATATCTCCCTATAAAGTGGAGATTTATTACTTTTCCATGTTGCACACTCCCAACACTTAGATCATGTAAGGAATCTAAATGTTTCATCATTATATTAGACTCTTGATTAACTAATAAAGCTTCAAATCCATTCTCTAGAATGAATGATATTGCAACTATTTTTTCACAAATAAATCATTCTTTTTTTTTTCTAGCTGTTCACTAATTTTAATCAAAACATTTTCTAAAATATTAGAGTATATCTTATTTGCCTTCTTCTTCTTAGAATATATCTTTTTCTCAAAAGAACTTACAAATTGATCTTTTTTTTCATTGAATGAATAAACTTCATCAATATAAATTATATGCTCCTCTTTTGTACTATCTTGTAGCAATTTAGTTGATAGATGTGCATGCCAATCAATTACAGTAGTACCTCAAAAAATGTGACACAAATCTCAAAACTCTTTGCATCTTTTATTCTTGAATTTGTAAGTCATTTTATGCACCTACAATGATAAAAAGTGTATATGTGAAAAAAATTATAATATGATATATCAGTAAGCAAAGATATATTTTACTTTAAATATATTTTTCTAACATTCTTATAGCATTAACTTCATTAGTGCATGAATTGTAATTATTCTTGTATCTTTGACTAAATTGTTGAACTTCTTTAATTTAGCCCTTAATACATTATATTTGTTTTTTAATTGAAAATCAATATACTCTTTGTTGGATTTCATTTTAGACTTGCCTTTATATTCTTCCAACCAGAAAAAAATGTAGTTGGTGTTTCATTTTCCTTCTCACTTCTTCAATTGTTAATGAGATTACATGCACCTATATGACATCATTCCAACCATATCCTTTTCATTTATTTTCACGTAATCATTACAATTGTCCATATTGTTTAAAGCTTTCACCACTAAGCCTTTGTTTGGATCCTTACTTGCACAAGAGAAAGGAAAGAAAATATTGAGGGGAAAAAAGGAAAAAAGAATGGAAGAGAAATGAAACTTCCTTTCCTCTATTTGTTTTCCTAATTTATCAAAGGAGGGAATTGAAACTTATATTAGACAAAAGAATTTTTTGAGACCTTTATGTCCTTGATTATGGAACTTGTTTATCTTTTGCTATGAAATCTTCAGCATACACAGATAAAGTATTATCATATTTGATAACAGAACTCCACGATGAAGCTTCAAGGAGTTGAAATTTCTATTTGTAACTAGAGTTTTTAACTTTCCAATTGCTGTGTAATATAAAACAATATCTTTGGCATAAAAAAAAAAAGAATTTCATCATACACTGCATGCTTATTCCACTACCATCTGTCATATGCTTATTCCACTACCAAGATCAATCTCATCCATATGTCAAGAGAAC
>JAOTBA010000204.1:10897092-10914742 GCA_025629845.1 Erythroxylum squamatum
AATTTGATTAAATTGTTTTGTGTGTATTAATTCCGCGATTTTTTGTAGAGCTTATCGAAAAAGATTAAAGATCTATTTAACCCCCCTTCTAAATCGTTTACACATGAGTCGTGACAGCTTCAAGCTCACAACAAAGCATATAAATAACAGTCAAAAGGGTTCCTTTAAGTGTTGTTGTGTTGAAGCTAGGTTTAGTTTTCTGCTAACAAAAGAAAAAATTGACATAATTTTTCCTTAGAAAATTTGAAAAAATTGTCATTTATATGCAAAAGAAGCATTAAAAGTCATGGAAATGAAAATTCGTTGATATAAATAATATGGACAATCCTTTAGGGCTCTATACAACACCTATGAAATCAACCAAAATAATCAACCAATTTCAAGCAATTCAATGGCAACAAATAATTAATCCGAACAACATTGATGATTAAAAAAACACATCGAATTTGCTTGAAAATCTTCTAATATAGAATGAAAATCTACAGACCAAACTAATAAGTAAATATATTAAATCAAATACTAACTTTACCTGAGTTTAAGTTCCAAATTATTGACCATACTCAAAACACTATCATAATACAAGAACAAGTAATCCAATAAGACTCCATAGTTCAATTAATATTCCAAATCAATACTACTCCAAACTAATCATGAAAATTAAGCCCTTAAAACCTATAGTTGAAAAATGCTATTATTTCCCAGTTGAACCAAACAAATCACTATAAGCACACCTTCATCAACATAAAAAAACAACGACCAAAGGCCTAAATACTCCCGACTTAAGTTGTTGTCTACTATGTTGTCATACCAAAGGAAAAAGATAGCTCCTTGTTCTCCTCTAACTCACTAACTCTTCTCTTTTTTTTTAAATGTATTTCGATGCCCTTCAGATTTGTCTTTTATTCCTTGTAAAAATTAGATATATCAGACACATTCACTCACATGAGTCTCTTTAGTAACCATGTCCCTCAATCTCACTTCAATAATTAACATTCGTGTCCATACATGGTTCCAACAACTTATACAGTCTATAGACATGACTGTGTCCAGTACCGATATAGACGTGTCTGGTATCAACATAGGTGAATCATCGTCATTCAATTCGTACATAGTTACAGGAACTTATATGGTCATTCACACGATCGTGCCCAATAATAATATGGGTATGTTTAACCTCAACATAGGCACATCTTTCATAAACAACTTCAATTCATCATTTTTTGCCTTAATCTTGCCCAATTTTTGTTACTTTTGATCCATATATGCAACTAAAACCTCCAAAATTTAAATTTGGTGGTATTTGTCAAGTAAATATTTATAAAATTGGGCTAGACCCATAATAATCTCCCCATCCAACCAATTTTGCAGGAAAAATAAAGCACCTCATTAATCACTTAAAATCCATCCTGATGAGCTTAACTACAAAGCTTAAGCTTACTTTTGGGAATTACCTTTGTTAACATATCAGTATCATTCTTATTCGTGTGAATCTTATTTAATTTCATTAGTCACTTCTCAATCATAGATCGCTACCAATAATACCTGACATCAATATGCTTAGTGCAAGAATGGTATGTGGAATATTTGATCAAATTCATGACATTTTGATTGCCAAAAAATACCACATATTCATTTTATTTCATGTCCAATTCTCCAAAAATCGCATCAGCAAAGCACAAACTCAATCTGGAAGTACCCTCAAGTACCTAAGAATCCACTTCACTGCTTCCTATTGAACTTTTCTCGAATTAGATAAATACCATCTTATTAAGCCAATAATATATGTGATATCTAGCCTAGTGCACACTGTGAATATATCAAAGAACTAACAACAAAGAAATATGGAATAGAGGACATACTAGCTTTCTCCTTTTCAGTGGAAAAACAAGCTTGCTTACTCAACTTGAAATAAATTGCTAATGGTGCACTAAGTAGCTTGGCATGCTTCATATTGAACCTTTTAAGCACTCGTTCAATATACTATTCTTGTGACAACTACAACTTTTTGACCTTTTTGTCATGAATAATTTCCATATCCTAAATTTATTTTACAAGACCTAAATCTTTCATATTAAACGACTTAGACAATTCTTCCTTCAACCTCTGAATCATGTCAACATCTTGTTTCACTATTAACATATCATTAACATATAAGAGAGGGATAAGGAAGTTACCACCAGGAAACTTTCTGAGATATATGCAACTATTAGTTGAAGTTCACTTATAACCATTACTAGTCATAAATGAGTTAAATTTCTAATACCACTACTTTTGTGCCTATTGGAGCTTTAAACCTTCTGGTTGCTCTATATGTAATTCCTCTTGGAGGAAAGCAATTTTCAAATCAAGTTGTTAAAGTTTAAGATCTAAACTGCTAGCTAAACCTAATACAATGCGAATGAAAATCATCTTAACCATTGGTGAAAATATCTCATTAAAGTCGATACTCTTTTCTGGTTACATCCCTTTACCATTAACATTGTCTTATTCTTCACCAACTTATTACCATCTTTCTTGATCTTGAACTCCCATCGATTTTCAATGCCTTCTTACTTTGGGAAGCTTCCTAACTAGTAGGTCTCATTCTTTTTCAAAGAATACATCTCCTCTTGCATTGCCCTGAGCTAAAAGTCTTTGTCTTTATATGACTGCACTTCTTGATAATTTTCTGGCTTCCTCTCTGCAGTGACTAGGAGATCTTCTAAACTTGGGTATCTTGTTAAAGACTTTTTCTCTATAGTTGACCTTTGAAATTAGATATCTTTCAACGTCAAGACATATTGCCCCCCCAACTAATGATGCCTATGGATCTCATCTGCATCATCTACAGGATGTGGATCATGTGGCTCATCACCATTAGGTTGCATTTGATCATTATCACATTGGCTGCTAGCTCATGCTCTTCGCCACTTGTAAGTTGAATAAAAGAAGTAGAAATATGAGAAACATCTGTAGCACCATCAAACAAACTATTATAAGTAGTCTTATTATCTTTGACGAGATCTGCACTTATCTCGTACTTATAGAAGACTATGTCTCTACACAAGGATTAATGTTTGAATTAAGTTTCAATCTCTACTCTTTTGCCACATGTTTGAAAGCTTTGCATTTAAACATGCTTTAAAGTGAATAAGAAGGATCATTCCTTGTTCAAACTCTCTCAGGAATATCAAGACCTAAAGGAACTGATGAAACTCGATTGATCAAGTATACATCAGTTCTAATTGCTTTATCCTAAATAAACTTTGGTAGGTTGGACATTTTGATCATACATCAAACCTTCTCTATAATGATTTTATTCATCCTTTTGGCAACACGATTATGTTGTAAGGTACCAGTTCTTTCTTTTTATGTCTTATGTCATGTCTTGCCCTATAATTCTCAAACTCATTTGAGGTGTATTCAAACTCAATTTTCTCACTGTCTCCCTTTCCACTATGGCGTGAAATTTTTGAAAGATTTTTGTTTTCAACATATAAGCTCAAGTTTTACATGAAGCATGATTATTAAATGTAATAGAATATTTGCTACCACCCAAGGACTTCACCTCAATAGAATCACACATATAGAAGTGCACCAACTCTAGCTTAGCCTTCTTTTTGGTAGACCTTTTACGAAAAGAAACTTGATGTTGCTTTCTAACTAAGTAATGATCATAAAGGTCGGGAGAGACTGTAGTGTTTAGAGGGATAGAGATTTTTGGCTAGCAATTTAATCCCTTTCTCTCTAACATGTCTCAATCTATTATGCAATAACTTTGAAGAAGTGTTTTTTTTTTCTAAATGTCATGTAATTCACCAACACACACCTTTAAATGTGTCTTGTATAGGGTGCAATATAATTTACCGCAAGCAACTGTCATTGCTCTCTTAGAAAACTTCTACTTACCATCCACAAATGTGTGTGGGCACTCTTTTTGGTCAAGTACATTTGCAAACAACAAATTGAGGTGCAAGTCATAAATGTGTCACACATCTCCTAAGATTAACATACATTCAACATCGATCTGGACCCAAATGTCATCTATGTCGATGATACTAGTAGAACTCTGATTACCCATCTTGAAATTCCTAAAGTCACCACTTATGTAATTGATGAAGTAATCCCTTTTCATAACACAGTGGTTGGAAGCCCCTATACCACAAGCCACTCGAAATTTGAGTCACTAACATAAAGACAGTTACTGGTTACACAAATTAATGTCACCTCGTCATTTGTGCTTGAAGTAGTTGCTATCATGTTTTTATCATCTCCATTTTTTTTGGTGATCTTACTTTTCTTGGTCTCTTTTTCACTTGTAGCAAAACTTCTTTATATGATCAAATTTGGTGTTATAATTATACGTCTTAGTCTTATTGCCATCTCTAAAGTTAGACCAATTATTAGATTTGCCATGCCTTTTAGGATTTTTACTCTTGTTTCTTCCTCAACTTTCTACCACAAAAGCATGTAAATTATTAACACACATCTCCTCTCTCCTAATCTCTTCATCGAACATGCTCTCTTTGATCACATCAAAATAAAACACACCATCTGGAGTAAAGTTACTGATGTTCACAACCAACATTTTTTATTCAACAAGGAACTCAACAAGAAAAAGGCTTATAGTTCATTACCAATGATGATTCTCATGGTGGCCAACTTGTTGATGACGTGCTAAAGTCACTAAGATGCTCAGACATTGATTTTCTTGCCTTTAACTTCAAGTTTACAAGTCTCTTAATCCAAAAGGCCTTTGTGGCCATTTTCCTCTCATAAAGACCCTCCAATTTCTTGCATAACTAAAATGAATTGGTCCCTTGGAATATATGGTTGAAGATGTTGATATCATTCCACTATTTAATGTGCCCAAGGTTTTTTAATCTTTTCCCGCACTTTATCTAACATTTTTTATTTAGATGGGACTTCATCTTTTTTGGGTCATAGATATCTTTCCAATACAAAATATCTTCTATCATGGGTCTCCATATTGAGTAATTGGTTGATGTCAATTTAACTATAGAACTATTACCGCTCCAAATCTATGGCTCTGATGCCAATTGTAATGCTCCAAATAACAACATCCACAAGATCAACAAGAATAATAGAGCAATTTCAAGCATTCCAATCACAATAAATAATCAACTGGAGCAACATAGATGGCGAAAAATAAATAGAACACCAAATTTACATAGAAAACTCTCCAATGTAGAGAAAAAACGTAGGCCAAATTGGCAAGTAAATCTACTAAATCAAATATCAACTTTACAAGAGTTCAAGCTTTGAGCTGACCCTAACTTGAAACACCCCGCAATACAATGACAGGTAATCTAATAAGGCTTTAGAATATAATAAAAATTAATATACCAAATCAATACTACTCTAAAATAATCCTAAAAAATCAAACCCTAAAAACTTGTAGTTCAAGAATACTATTAGTCCCTAGTTAAAACAAACAAATCAGCACAAACATACCTTAATCCACATTAAAAAAAGCAATGACCGAAAGTTGAAAAACTTTCAACTCAAGTTATCGTCTACACAATTCCAGCAACACACACGATCAATAGACAACCATATTCAACACTAACACGGGCGCGTTTGATCTCTTCACGAGTGAAACATCATCATTCAACTTGTATAGAATTATAAGAATTTACATGGTCACCTACATGACTGTGTCCACCAATAATACAGGCATGTTTAACCTCAATATGAACGTGTCTTCCAGAAACAACTTCAATTCATCAATTTTCTACCTCCATTTTTCTTTATTTTTGTTTCTTTCGATTCATAAAAGCAATTATGAATTCTAAAATTCAAATTTAATAGTATTGATCTAGCAAATATTTATAAAATAGGTTGTAGGTTTAGCCCTATTTGATTTTGGGTGAATAAATTAGAATTAATTATAAATGCAACATTCCTTTGTAGAAATAGAAGAAATTATTGGAGCAACTCTAAGCAAATCATGAGTTTGAATATTTGTGGACAGAAGAAAAAAGTGGATAATAATGGTGGAATAGAAGATATTAGAAGACACCCATCACCATGGGATTGAGTAGAGGAGGGCTGGACCGGTCAACGTCATATACGTACGAAGGCAGATGGCGTGGCGAGACCTGTCTGGTTCCTAGAAAGTCACAAAAATAAAAGGCCCGCATCAGTAGAGCCGAAACAAGAGCGATCCCCAGAAAAATATGTTTTGTGTTCTACCCAACTCTCCCAACTCAGAGTTCTAAAAACAGACATGTCACGCCTGTTCTCGATTACTCCATTCTCAGTTTCAGACAACTGACACCTTTGCAGTTCTTGACACTTAATAACCCCCCTTTGGATTTGTTTTCTTTTTCTTCCATTGCTAGAGGACAAATCTCGGATTAGCCTGTCTTCGATTTGCTCGAGATTTCGCCAACTCTCAAGGTCTCTTTCTACCTCGCTCTCATTGATGGCTGCTGTTTTGGACTTTTTGAGTGTTCTTTTCTTGAATGCGAATGAATTTGGGGTATAACTTTTGTTGGTTTTTGTAAAAGTTTAGCATTTGGGTGTGGATCTCTCTCTCTCTCTTGGTTGTGTTTCATTGTTTAGCCGTGATTTTGTTGTCGTGAATATATCTGTTGAGTTGTGGGATCGCCGGCTTAGATGCTGTTAAGCCATTTCTTGAGATTTTAATGAAGAGGAGGCTTCCATTTAGCTGCAATTTGTCTTCTTTTATGGTTCTGTTACTTTTCCTAAGTTTTCGTTTTAAGTTTTTAGCTCTTTGCTGGTAGCTGTACGTGAATGATCCTCTCTTCTGAACTGGGATTGATGTCTAATTTTTGAGTTCCCACGTCCAGAGAGGAGATTTGCAATCCCGACTGGTAGAAGGGTTTTGCCATGTATTTCATACTCATTCTTGTCTTATGAGAGCAGAGACACCATAGGAGCGATCCCTTGGGTTGAAATAGGGACAATTGTCTTTTGGTACGGAATAAGTATGCTAAGGAAAGTGGCTAAGGCCTCGTCAAAACAAGGTTTAGGATAGCCTCTATCTCAACCAGTATAATGTTTGATTTTGAGAATGCAAAATTCAGATGTTTGTATTGCTTGTCCACTTTCTCTGTTGTTATGAAAATGTATCTATGCACGGTTGCTTGCGCATATGTTGCGGTCAAGAGCTGACTTCTTTAGAAAATTATTTAATGGAGTGAGAAAATGAGCAAATCTATAGGAGTTCTCGATGTATTTGTTTCTCCTGTTGTGCAGTTATGGACTTGTGTTGCGGTACATATAACACTTAGTCACAGTAAGTCATTTGATTGGCTACAGTCCAGTTCTTGTAATTCTAGCTGAATTTGTAAGAACACCTTACGATGAAAAATCATATGGTTGCTAGCCCAGGATTATCTTTAGATGTTATGCTGATTCAAAATTTCTTCGAATCTGAACAACGCCTTCTATCTTGACATCGTTAAGCTAACTTGTTGCTTGTTTTTTCCCCTATTCACAATGGCCTAAAGGAATGTCAATTGCACCAGCTGAGAGAATAGCATCACTGAGCAGTGATCTATTTTATGATATATTAAGGCGCCTTGATGGGCCAACCCTGGCCAATGCAGCTTGTGCTTGTGCTGCATTCTGTTCCATTTCAAAAGAGGAGAAGATATGGGAAAATGTTTGTTCTTCAATGTGGCCGTCAACCAATAGGGAAGATGTCAAGATATTGATTTCTTCCATTGGAGGGTTCAGAAAGTTCTATGCAGACTGTTTTACCCTCATTGTTAACAAGGAGTTTACTGAGTATCAATGGAATGAGTATCTTGAGTACCCTGAAGAATGGACCGAGGCTGAATATTATGGAGATATTGATCAATTTGAAAGTATTTCCCCATCAGATTTTGTATCCATTGTTGATATCAGGTACAAAGATAAAATAATCTGTTCAAAAGTTCTGTGGGGCATTCCCAATGCCAATGGATTCAATGGTTGGTTTTACAACTGCCCATTTCGGATTGATCTTCTCACCTATGCAGCTAGGGATGATGAAGATGAAGGTGAGGTTGTCCTTTCAGTTTCTGATGGTCTACCACCCGTTTTATCAATGGAGAAAGAAAGAAAAGATGGAAAGCTATGGAGGGAGCTCCGTGACGGACTTCGGCTTAGTTGGATTGTTGTAAATAAAAAAATAAAACAAGCTGCTAATCTTGCAAGCTGGAGTCCTCTTGGTGGGCAGAGACATTGGCCAACAGATAAGGATTTTGTAATACGCTTTGGATCTGTTCTTTCTGCCAAAGACATTCTTCCATGCCAAGTCGTAGAATGCATTCTCATAATGAAATTTAGAGTGGTTCGTACCGAGGGAGATGGTTTCCAAACGATGATCAAATTAACAGAGCTGAGCATGCAGTTGGAGGACATGGAGGGTGCTCATGTTAACGGAAGAAACAGTTTGCTTATTCTCAAGGAAGCCTTAAGCTGCCGTAGGAGCAAAAACTATAGTGAAGTTCTTGAGTCTTGTCATTTGTACTCAAAAGTACAAAACGAATTGAAAGAGGAGAAGATGAGAAATGAAAGCAGAATAGACAGATTATGCATCATAAGTGGTATTGCTGCTTTCCTGACGTTCTGGTACTACATTTTGTGAGATGTACATCTTATCACCTAAGTTTGTATCTTTTGTCATGTAAAAATCCAATTTTGCTTCAGCTAATAAAAACACTCATCTTCTGTTCGGTAAAAAGTTGGATCTTTAATGTACAAAATCTCCATTGGTTGATGCATACTATCTTACGGTTTTAGGAAAAGGCATGTTTGGCTCTTTGTCCTGCTTCTAAGAACGTGTCCCGTGGGGAGTAAATGCCCATGTCGATTTAATGCTTTTTGGTGGGAAGTAGACAGTTTTATGTTTCATTTCATCCAGAAAATGCAGAAAGCCCAGTTGCCAGTCACTTTGGTTGAATTGGACTAGGTACATTTGATCGTTATCTAAATTTATAAACTTTTGATGGGTTTACAGAGAAGTTAGATTAAATAAGTTAATACATGATTAGGGACTTATCGTTTTACATGAAAATACAGTCAAGATTCCATATTAGACTAGAAACTGCTTAGGTATGGAGAGTATTAACCTAAATGTGTCCAAAGAAAAGTGATTGACTTTAGATTGCATACAAATGACCAATTACTACTCTATAAAAATGATAATAACTGTTAATTCTATCCTTATAAAATAGGAAAACAAGTTCCAAGCGTCCTGATAATGGGGTGCTGATGCTCGGCAGTGGGCCCTCAAATCCTCCGTACCTACTCTGTACCCATTGCATCTGAGCCATCCATTTATGTGGGAAAGGTATAGAAGATCACGTCCCGGCAGTGGTAGGTTCACGGTCATGGCCTTTGTGATTGTGACTCTTCTAGAATTTTGAAGTCAATTAATACTATTAGTTTTAATTTAATAATTTCTTTAGATAATTTAATTGAAATGTATGTATGTTTTTTATAAACTATAATTTGCGATTTATTCCGTGAATAAATGTTACTTTAATACTCGATCTGATTCATAATAAGTGTCGTTTTAGAAAATACACGCTTATTAAGAAAGCTAATGAAATTATAGATATACCCTTATTAAATTAGCATGTGAGAGAAATTGCATACTTAAATTGCCTTAAAATTGTGATCTGTGTAATTAAGATGAGAGAGAAATTACAGGTTAATTTTGGAAGTAGAATTATAAACATGCATATAAAGTCAAAAATGACACTTATTTTGAATAATTAAAATATATCTAAAACGAATTTATTATGAATCGGAGGGAGTAGTATTTTACTGCTTAATTCTTGTAAACGTACATAAGAGATGGTTTGTCAATGTCATTACCTCCCCGGAAGGTGGGCATCCAATCAAAGGGGTACATATCATCAGTCTAAAACATTCACCGGATAACATCAGTCAAAAGAAATGACAGGACTAGGAGCCACATGTCATGTTAAAATAAAATAAAAAAATCTCTCCAACTACATCTTCCCCTTTTCGGGTAAAACATCACTTTCAAGAAAAAGGATAATGACAAAAGAATTTAAAGCAAAAATGAGAAGAAGCCAGCTCAGCTTTTGACAGGCGGTGAAAAAAGGGCGTCTCAATCTCACAAGGATTGGTTGGTACGGAAATTCACCAAGAGCGTCGGTGGGAGGTAAATAAAGAAAATGAAAAAATTGTCCAAATATGCAGATGAAAGAGGTGGCTTTGTGTATAAGCCATAATAGAGACCGAGACAAAGGACAGGGGCTAAATTTGTGGAAGTCGGATAAATAGGTAAGAGAAGAGTGTGTTAGAGAACCACATAGAGAGAGAGAGAGTTCTCGCCGGAGAGACAACGGAGAGAAGAGTACACAGGCTGGCTGGGCTTCTCTGAGAAAGGGGGTGAAAGAGACAGCGAGGGAGCCGCGGCCATGGCAGAGTCGAACGATTCTGTTTCCGTTGACATGGAGAAGATCTATCTCGGTGGAAAGGTTCGGTTTTTATCTCTGGGTTTGTTTCTTACTGTCAATGCACGTATGCATTTGTTTGATTCTTTTGTTCTTACTCAATTCTTAAGTGGGTTGTTCCTTGTTTCCTTGATGTTTAATGGATTTCAAGTTTTCAACTTTATTCCGTTAATGAGCTTTTTTTTTCTGATTTTTTTCTCTTTCAAGTTCTTCGTTCAAAAGGTTTTGAAGCTGCGACTTTTCTTTTTGATTTTCCCTTTCGATGATGCGCGATTTTGGGTAGCATTTCATAACACCAACTGGGCACTTGATGTGCATTTTGGGTTAACGGTCCTTTTTTTTTTTTCCTCAACTGGAAGCTGACATAAGAGTTCTTTCCGATCTTTTTTATTCTTTTATGTTTCATTGGCGTTCTTGGATTGGTTATTTTATCACATTAACTCAGAAGGAAAGTACTCTTTGATCTTCAATTTCCCCCTTCTGATTTAGTGTGTTCTTATGAATGCAATAATCATTCGGTAGGAATGTTTTCTTCGCGAAAATTTAGACTGGGTTTTTGATCATCTTGGTACCTGAGATTTTAACTTTTGTGTAATTATTATTTCTTCCTTAAAATAAACATCTTCACTTTGTTCAATGGTTCTTCTCGAAGATGCCATCTTTTACTCTTGTATGTTAATATGAGGAATCATGAATGTAAGAGGGCTAAATTGTTGAGGTTTAGATTCATCTACTTAGACCTTTTCTTTCTTTTGTTTTGGATTGATTTTAAATTTGACATCGGATATCGCATCCTTTTTTTGTGTTCTTATTTATGTCTAAATCTGTTCGATTGTTTGAATTTTTAGTGTCTTCATCATCTTCTTTTTGTTCCTCTGTCTTTCTTTTTAACTGGGGTTGGGGGTTGAGCGACATTCTTGTATAATGTTTTTCCCTATGGCCAAAGTTACTTGATTTTTGAGGTATGATATTTTATCTAACGTCAATTGCTGCCAACAGAAGAAACCTTACCCATACTTTTCCTTGTCTTACTTCGTTTTTTTAATAAAAAATTTATATTAAGAGATTGAGATGTGTAGCTGTTCGGGTTTTAATTTGTTTGTTATGTTTATCGTTAACTAAATAAGATTCCATTCTCTCTCTGCTTTTGAACTGTCAATACCTTTTTATGAGTACAATGATTGGAATCAGGAAGCTACTTGTTTTGTCTTCCTATCTCTGGAGTAGTACAAACATGTTTTGCAAGATAGTTTGGCATACCCAAAAGTGAATACGTGCACATGGAGAAGCCTTTCTTGGGAATAAATTAATCTGGACAAAGCGAAAGCTTCTTTGCTGAATGTGGGTAGAAGAAAAAGACGATTGTTATTGCTTTGATGAGGCCTTTTCTAGCTTGAGAATAATATTATTCTCGGTGAAAATTGCCACGGTTTTTATTTTGTTTTGTTTTGTTTTTACGTTTATAGGAAAAGCTGCCTTTATTTTTTCTTTTACTTGTGTCTTACTCCTATTCTCTGTTTGTAAAATTCTCAGGAACACCATGTAAGGACTGGCCGTGGTTCTGTGTCTGTTATAGTCTATGGAGACCAAGACAAGCCAGCAATGATTACCTATCCTGATTTGGCTTTAAACCGTAAGTATATTAGGTAAAATTAATTCCTAGTCTGTACATTTACCTATCTACTTAGAAACCTTACTGTTCAAACGCATGCAAATGCATATTTCAATTTTATTTTTTGTCAACTAGTTCTGCTTCCAGCATAATCGGGGTGCATTTATAATCTCCAATTTGACACACAATTACACTTTATATATTCGTCCTTTCTTTTCTGTGATACATTCTTCCTTTGAATCTGACAAGTTTGCACTCCTTCTCGTATGTAATGTTTGCTCAGATATGTCTTGTTTTCAAGGACTGTTCTTTTGCCCCGACGCAGCTTCTCTGTTGCTACACAACTTCTGCATTTACCACATTAGTCCTCCTGGGCATGAGGTCGGTAAATTACGATTTGAGTGCCAATGCACGGGTTCAATTTGCATGTGGTGTTCATTTTCTTAACCACATTTGCTTCTCATGAGACAAATGTTCACATAGTTTTGCACTTTCATAAGAGTTCTTGCAGTTAGGAGCTGCTTCACTTTGTCACCATGATCCTCAGCCTTCTGTTGATGATTTAGCAGACCAGATTATTGAAGTTCTCAATTATTTCAGGTGAGTTTAGTTGCAGATCTACATTTCACAGTTTGTTTGACAATAGTGTTGTGGACAGTTACTGTCCTTGTCCTTGTGCCTCTTACTTCGAAGTGCATGGAAGAGGTCTTGTATACTGAATGGTGTTTTCTAATATTCTGTTGGATTTGCTGACTTCTTATGGAATGAAAATTTCTCTCAGACTTGGCACAGTTATGTGCATGGGAGTGACAGCTGGTGCCTACATCCTCACATTATTTGCCGTAAGTCCCTTTAAGAATTGTTTTTAACTAATTTTTTTCTGGAGAAAATCCAACTTAGCTCCCCCATCTCGTGTATCATATTGCAGATGAAATATAGAGATCGCGTTCTTGGTTTGATTCTTATATCACCTTTGTGCAAAGCACCATCATGGACTGAATGGTTTTATAACAAGGTTCATTTTTGTGCTTCTTTTCTCTTTATCATTTAAAAAAAAAGGGTAAGAATAGATGCAGTTTTGGTATCATGATCCATAACAATGATTGTTTGCATCATGCAGGTTATGTCAAATTTGTTACATTATTATGGCATGTGTGGCTTGCTTAAGGAATTTTTACTACAGAGGTACTTCAGCAAGGTATTGTAATGCTTCATTCCTGGACTAACTATTCCAACTAATGTTAGCCTTTAGCCATATTGTAGAGATACTTTGGATTACTTAAGTGAAGAGTTGAAGTATCTGCTGCAACAGGAAGTTCGTGGTAGTGCAGAAGTTCCCGAATCAGATATAGTTCAAGCATGCAGAAGGGTTAGTAGTTGATGTTTTTGGTCTCATATTGTTTATTTAGTTGTAATAGTGATGCACTCAAGTTCAATTTGCATTTTTGTACTTTATGCTGTGAATTTAAATGGGTGCCATGTTGATTTTAGTTACTGTTTATTTCTGCAGTTACTCGATGAGAGGCAGAGTGTAAATGTCTTACGATTTCTTCAAGCACTTAATAAGTAAGAACTTCTGCCAGCAACTTCAACATTCACATGTTTACTATTGTGAATAACGTCTGTTGTCATACTTCAGTCCCAAATCTTGGAAGGTTTGTAAGCTTTGTTGTGCCATTGTGCAGGAGGCCTGACATTACTAGTGGATTGAAGAGTTTACGATGCCGCACTCTTGTGTTTGTTGGAGATAACTCTCCCTTTCATTCCGAGGCCCTCCAAATGATCTCAAAGTTGGACAGAAGGTATAGTGCGCTGGTTGAGGTGAGTACTAAAGAGTTCCTAGGATTTAGGTTTTTTCAAATATCAATGACGCAAGTATCCAACTCTGTTAATGTTCAGGAGCTGGAGTGGTCAGGTTTTGAATATTTTTGCACCTCAATATTGAAAGTGTGCATATGCTGTGATGTTTTTGCAGGTCCAGTCTTGTGGATCAATGGTAACAGAAGAACAGCCGCATGCAATGTTGATACCTATGGAGTATTTCTTCATGGGGTATGGATTGTATAGGCCATGCCAACTCAGTGACAGTCCGAGGAGCCCTCTCAGCCCATCTTGCATCTCACCGGAGCTTCTCTCTCCTGAAAGCATGGGTTTGAAGCTTAAACCAATAAAAACCCGCATTTCGCTTGAAGTTTAATTGGATGGTGCGTAGTGAATGGATTTCGCGATTCAAAAAGGGGGAAAAAAATTTCTTGAATTCTTTTTCAAATTTTTTATTACTTTTTGGGATATGGAAAAAGGTTAGAAGCAGTTGAAAGTGCTGTAGATAAAAGAGAAGAAATGAAGATGAAATAGGAGAAGTGTGAGCTGCATTTATTCTTTTATAGCCATTCATAAGGGAAGTCATGAGCTGTCTGTAAATTCCATGGACTTCAAAAATTTGTTCACAGTGACCGCCATTAACGGACACGAACTTATTAAATTTATCACTGCAAAATGCTCTCAACTCTCTTTCCATGATCCTCAATTTGGTTTCTTTTCCTTCCCCATATGTTCTATCAATTGTCACTGAGCTCAATCTTTGCTTTGCTGTACAACATCTTTCTGCATTAAGTAGCCGTTCAGATTACTTCGTGTGCCAGTCTGGGGAATCACCATGTAACCCTTTTTTCTCATTTTTTTAAAATAAAAATTTTGGAACGTTTAATTATTAGAATTTGACATAAAACTTGGATTCTTATTCACTTTCTTGGCAAAATTACAGTGATGATTCAGCAGAAACTGAGTAGTTGAACGTATAGGATTTTCTCACTATATACAACGTTCTCTTATGCGGATTCGTGTAAATAAAACTCTCAATTTAAAATTATTTCAAGTAGATATATCAACACAGATTTGATAATTTTTACCAAAATTGGAATCACCCATTTGTTCGATCAACTTCTCATGGTTTCTGTTTTCATGTTTGACTTACCTATTTCATTGATTCATCCCCTCTTGTGTCTTTTAAGTTGGTGAATCGGCTATATGGATGTCATGAACATAGGATTTGACTTCTCAAAATCTTATCTTCCTTGTCCTTTTCATGCCAATCATAACTCTCCCGGGAACTTGAGAAAGCTGTTGCATTTACTGTTTCTGGACATTGCTAGGATGGGGTGATGGGAGGAACTTCATGCTCATGGTAAAACAGTCGATGACTTTACAAACTATTTGAACCGAAAACCATCGAGTCGACAAATTATTGCAGAGATAAAAATCCGTCTATTTCCTTGGGTAGTATTCTTACATGCTTCGTTCTTACACAACTTCTGTTGAGAGCTGCGGATTAAAGGCCGTTGTCACAATGCTTTTGTTTCAGATTTGACTTGAGGATCATAATGATGCGAGTCAGTTTTTCATTGAGAGGATGTTGAAACATCATGGATCGTTGGGATGTTTCTTGCAGATCAGCACCAGTCTCACCCTTATAGATGAAGGAAAGCTTAGGCTATTCCCCCATCACCATTCAACAGCACCACGACATTGTTACAGCTTATGGTCCTCAATATGTGCAAGGCATGCATAATTGTTAGGACTCAAAGCTCAGAATACTGAGTTTTTGGCTATATTATTTATATATATCTGTAATGTGCTAGGCACTACAGTATACCCAGAGCAGATTTGCTCCTAACCAGAGCTGAATGAGCTCCTCAGAGAGAATGATCGCTCTCTGTCTACAATATTCTTTCTTCTAATTTCCCGAATCCCTCTCTCCTCACTCCCCCTCCTCTTATGCTATCCCACGTACATTCTGCCATACATTCTGTTATGCCTTGTGCCACCTCAACCCATGTGCTAACTAACTCTGACATCACCCTCCTGTCTACGTGAATACACCCTCCCTATCCTAGGCTTAATATTATTGCTAATTGCTATCATGGGTCCTAACAATAATCAATCATCTTACGCTAGCTTCTGAATGGTAACTATATTCTTTAATGTTGTTAATTGGTCGTTGGGTAGTTGAAGCTTAACTTGCTTAACAAACTTTTGATTTGTCCACTACATTTGATTTCTGTTATATACAATCTTTACCTTTTGTTTAGAATTGATTTGGTAGATTCTTAGTTTTATTAGCAGCATACTGTTTCACTGTTAGCAAATTTGTCAAAGTTCCTCCAGTTCGCCTGCTGTTGAACTCACCGAAACTTCGCTCTTCCATTTAGTAGAATCTTGTGTTAACAATACCTATTTTAACAGTGGTTTACTTAGGAAGCAGCACATAAAGAGAACTCGAGTACCAGAAAAGGGAAATACTTGCAAGAAGATATCATGTCATGTTATGAATCCTATAAAAATATTCTAGAATATATATTTGTGTCTGTTGATTAGGCACAAGGTGGGGGCAAACTCTACTGTACTGATGTTAAATGTTGGACCTTAATATTCTTAATACAGCCCTGAAAGAATAATTTGAAAGAGGCAGGTGGCAGCAGAAGCCATGGTTTGATTGAAGGCTACTACTAGTAATAGCTGCGTATCCAATTCGAATCTGAACAGAGGTGACACTGGCGATCCAATAAGAGTCTTCCTCTTAGGTCAACATCGGACCCTCGTCAACTGCGAACCAGATCGTGAGCTTTGCTCTGACTTTTGTCCAGGACATACAAAGATTACAACTAAACGAAAAACTTCAATTATTCTTTATCGTCCTCGGAGACCCAACAGCCATTTTCTAACCCGTCCTTGGTTCTTGTCAACAATTAATTAAAGATAACTGATTGGAGCCTTAAAGCTAACTCCTTTTTTAATTCCCTCTCTCTGGATGCGTGAGGTTTATAGTAATAGCCTAGAAGATAGAGGAAAGAGAGATGTGTACTCGATCTTGTAACTAGTTCATTCGTTGGATGGACAGTTGACAGCTGTGCTTTTCACTTATCCTTGATTTAGTGCGAACTAAATGAGCTCACAGTTGTAAAAATCTTTCCTTTCAACCATACTCTCTCTTTCACCCAAAGATACGCATGCGTCACATGTACTTTATAAGCATCTATCTACAAATGAGTTATACCAAACTTATTGAGGAGGTATTGACAATAGTGTTAGATAGCATTGTGCATTGTTGTGCTTGGCTTCTCTAGCTGAAAATTCCAGCAGCAATCGGAATGTGCCTGTCCTTTTAACATTTCTTTCCATAAAGAAACTTGTGTCTCTAAGTTTCACTTAGCTACACTTCTTGTGATGATGCAGGTTGTGGTTCAGCCAATATGAATATCAGTGGTTTAGTTAATAATAAACTAGTTTATAGATGAAGTGTTGATTGTTTCTCCAAGACCTTCAAAGACTCTATGCTGTTTTAAAGTACAGCTAGTGATATCATATGACATAACACACACTCTCTCTCTCTCACACACACACGAGAGAGAAAAGGAGAGGAGAAAACGAGAATTAATTATATCCCAAAATGCAATACGACTCCATTAGTTACACTCCATTTATAAGAAACAAAAAAATAAAATACTAAAGTTTTACTCTGGTTCAGCCGGATTCTGACTGAACGGATCGTTGCCGTTTGGATCCATGTGTGGATTGCTTACTGTGCTGATCTTGA